>BQMZ01000122.1:0-204398 GCA_036984285.1 Chlamydomonas sp. KOR1 | reverse complement strand
GGTACCCCACTCCTGCACTCCTTTTCTGAGAGCTTCCACCATGCGCCCACAGGGCTTTGCTCAGGGGCACATGACTGGCATACCGCATAAGGAACCAGCATTCGGGACGTTGGAAGGCTACAAAGCCACTGCCGCACGTGCATCAGGTGGCAGCTCCTGCCTAGTGCCATATGCACTGCTTTTTCACCCACCCACCTCAACACCCGTATAAATCGGTTCTCCTCCCTCCTAGCTCAACGCCCACCAGGACGAAGCCTCCGTTGGTGCAAGGCATAATGCCTACTCCGCCCTCTGTAGTGGTGCAGCCGTTGTGTCACGCCTACGAGTGGGTGACACGCTGGGCTTGGCATAGAATTGAGTGGAGCCCGCTACCGCGAACGTGACCTCCCTCGAATCAAGATCCAGCACCCCCAACACCCAGTGCCAAGGACCTCACTATTTCTCCATCATGATCCAGTACCCCGAACACGCAATACCCGGGACCTCACCAAACGTACAAACGGTGTGGCCCACGTCGTCCTTGAGGCCTCCAATGCTCAGCCTGACATGCAGTAACACATCGCACCCAGTTCCCCTGTGACGGGCTGGATGTAACCCGCCCTTGCCCACAAGCTTGCTGTAACCGCCCAAACCAAGCCCCCTACACTCAGCTCCTGCCTCTGGACGTACAACCCCACAGCCGTACCACGCAATATTAATTCGGGAGCCATCCTCAAGTCGGAGCCTGGGGCCCCCTCTACTGCGGGTGACTCGTGCTGACCTCGTGCTTCATGTGAACGCAAGTCCGGTTGCCCTATATCTCCTGCCCAAAACCACAATGAGCTGCAGCCCGCTGCGCAGCACGCTTACCGTCCCAGGCACCCGGAGGCATCTTGTGGGAAGGTCCAAAAGCAACCCGACTCAGTGGCACGGCGGTCCAGTCGGGCATGTGTGCTGCACGTGGACGGGTCCTGCACGGTGCGTTCCGAGTTGCAGGACTTACAGACGCCCCGCACGGAGAATAGCAGGCAATCAGGACAACAGGCCGAACCACGGTATTTACGGCGCCCGCTACATTGTCGTCAAGCTGAGAGGCCAGGACAATCGCTTCTAGCTCGTCTCCGCTCCGACTGGATGCTTACCGCGTGCCAGACAGCTTCACAGAGTCCTTTAATATATGTACATGTAGTTAGAGAGACATGTCAGTGTCCTGGCTGCCGATCGCAACCAGTTCGTCTTGCATATGAAGTCCTTGCCAAGCGAATCCAAAAAAATGATAAACACCATGTGAACGTCTGGCGTTGCCACCATCAGCAATCGGCAGGCCGACCTGTTTCCGGCAGAACGTTTGAATGGTGCGGAGGTAATCGACAGCTAACGGACAGCCGACACGCTTGGAGCGAGGGGCTACATGCTATGGGGGATGTCCGCTCTTGTACAGTGTTTGTGGTGCGTTTGCCGGGTCGTTACTGGTGCATGTCTGGAACAGCACCCTGTCATCCCGTGCAAAGAGCGCTCCTTTACAATCTTACATTCAATTAACTGATCTCCTTGCAAGGTCGTGCGGGCTCAAAGCCGCGGGCATGTGTGTGCGCCCAGGTCAGAGGAGGTGTCTGCCTGACCTCTGCGGGCGGGCGGAACCCACCGCCGCCGCCCTTCAACTCAGCGCCCCGCGCCCGCTGCCCCCGCCCCTGCCCTCCAACCCCTGCGGCAACGGCGTGGTCGGCAACGGCACCTGCGCAATTCCGACCAGGGAAGCCCCCTGATTCGACACAGGTAGGCAGTGTGGCTCGAGGGCCACGGCGCTGTAATGGTTTGTTACGTAGACTGCAGCGACTGTGGACCTTCCCCTCTGCCGTGGTCTCGGCGCTGGTCCAGGGCTGGTCCGACGCCCACGACGACTGCCAACTCCTGCGGTACGAGTTCGGCGTGCATACGGCACTGCAACCCAAAGCAAGCACTGCATGCTATGGGATAGATGTGCATGTCCCGGTCACGTGCCTGGGTGTTGTTACCGCCGCGGTCAACTGCAGGACGTGCTGGCGGCAGGCCGCCACGCTATGCGGGGCGGCTTGGCGTGACGTGCAATAACCACAAGGACATCGAGCTGATCAACACCCACGGGGTGACGCCTGCACCTCAGCTGCCGTACCCTAGCAACCTGGTGACATGAGGGTGGGCTGGAGTTACAGGTTCGATTTCGAGGGTGGAGCCGTCTGCCCTCAGTTCAGGTGGGTTTGGGTGTGGGATTGGGGGACCCAGGCAATTCCATGTGTGTTTAGGGGACCCAGGCAATTCCATGTGTGTTTAGGGGACCCAGGCAATTCCATGTGTGTTTAGGGGACCCAGGCAATTCCATGTGTGTTTAGGGGACCCAGGCAATTCCATGTGTGTTTGGGGGACCCAGGCAATTCCTTTGTGTGGTTGGCTGGGCAACAACCAGTAGCTGGCATGCGCTTATGCGGACACCGTAGGGGGAGATGGTGCACCTGCGGGGTCCCCTGGGTTGGTGGCAATGTAGCATACATGCTCAGACATTTCAGCCCTGGGCGGGCGTTCATTCCTTATGCTGTAGTTCATATGAAGTAATTGTGCACCTCCTAGGACTTCTCCAGCACGCCAGTGTTGCGGTCTTCGGCGGCTTTGGCGAGGTGCAGCGTGGTGCAGGTCAGGACCGGCATATCGCGTCCTGCATGCCAGTCGCCAAACATAGAAAGCTCCTCGATCACACATTGCAGTGCAGCTGAGGTATTTTTTCGTCCAGGCTATGCCTAAAGCGTTGCGTCCAAGGTCGTTCATTGTGCCAAGCAAGCTGTCACATGCAACTTTGGCAGCATTACTGGCACTGGTACTTACGTTCCGTTAGAAGCTGTACCAGAATGCCGCGTATTCGTTTATACCGTTTCGTGCCATGGTCACTCCCGTCGTGCAGCTGTTGCGGGCAACAACTCTGCCGTCTGCGGACCCGTGGGTCCGTGTGGTCTTCTGTCAAGGAGAACCGCTGGCATCGATTTTTCATCCTAGCAGAACAACCTGTTATAGTAGTGTGCAACGTTTGGAGTGGCGAGCTGCTGAACCGGTCTGCAGTTGCGATATGCCGGCAGTTGACTGCGTGTGCGTGGCAATGCGCCCTAGGAGACCCATGGGCTTCTCCTGGCCCATAAACAAACTTTCTCCTGGTTCATGTACTGAGTTTTAAGTGAACATTCTTTTGTGAGCCTTAGTGATCGCAGAGGTGTACACCATCCTTGTCGGCCCAAGTGGCCTTTCTTTTAGCCTTGTGCGCGGCCTCGTCCGTGTCACCATTGCGTCGCGAAGCCCCTAACCTGCCGGCAGCCCCGGCCGACAGGTGTTCCTACATATACCGGCACCAACCTGCCTAACAGGTTACTCCTCACCGTTCCACAGGCCCCCTTGTACGCCTCAACACCCAAATAACCGGGTCCGTCTGACCTGGTCGCAACATGGCATCGGCATCGGCACCCCTGTCCGGCAGGGGCCGCCGCTGCACGGCGCCGAGCGCTGCTATCGCGGCGAACCGCTGCCGCGCTCGCCTGTTCTCTGACATACCGGCACTGCCAACAGCGCTAGCGCTCATCTGCTTCACCCTCTTCCTCATCAGCGGCGGCGCTTCCGCGCGACCGCTGCTGGGCCGACCCGCGGGCTCCAGCCGCCACCTGCGGGCTGCCGCAGCGGTGAGCAGGGCATCGCACCGGGGCAGCGACAACATATTGCATCGCTCATTGGCATGCGCACGTACTCACTCGGCTGCTGTTACAAATCCCTCGCCTGCTGTTACAAATACCAAGCTCTGGACGCAACTTGCGCCCTCGGGGCACGTGGCCACTTGCACGGTGCCCGGCCTGTACAGAACCTTCGCAGGACTCTGGTCCAATAGAACACTAAGGTCCGCCGGCCTGCGACACCCTGACCCATGTGATTATGCGCACGACGACATACGCTCCCGTACACAGGCAGAGGCGGCAGCTGCTGAGGCCGACGCCGCCATTGCGGACTCAGGCTGGCGTGCGGCATGGGTTGACGGCTTCGACATGGGCAAGGGCTTTGTACGCGAGACGGGGCAGCTGGCCCCCACCGCCATCACCTTCGTGCCGCAGGAGGAGCCGGCCCTCATCACCTCCCCGCACTTCTCCTACTCCATGCTGTCCACGTCCTCCGACTACAGCAAGATGGTCACCGCAGGTGGGTTGCCCGCTTCCTTGCATTCTTGGCGCTGCTGCTGTGCCTTGGGTGCACAGCAGTTAGCCCTGGGCGCGCGTAGCAAATATGGGATTGTGGCTGCAGGTTGTGTGTTGTGTGCATTCCAGGGCGCGTCCCAGGACCGTGCCTGGGCCTGCTATGGGTCGGCGCTTCGCCACCAATTCAAGCGCGCCTCGCAACCCATCCTCAGCCAGGGAACAATAACGGGTTATTGGTTGTAATTGTTGTGCACTGGTAACCGTTTTGTGCACGTGCAGGCGGCTCCGCTTCCTTCGAGGGCTGGGGCGCTTCGGGCTCCGCGTCGTACAAGTCGCTCAGCTCGCTGCACATCACCACCAAGGACCTCACTGCCATGGCCTCCATGGTCTACCTCAGCGACCCCGTACCAATCGTCAACCCCGCCAACGCAGAGGCGGACGTCGCGCTGGTGCCCAGCGCAATCGACTACATGCAGAACCACGGCCCCGTGGCCTGGCACGCCAAGTACGGATCCCACTTCATCAGCGGGTACAGCAAAGGTAATTGCTTGCGTCACGTGGAGAGCAAGGGGTCCGCAGCCTCATACACATGCCGTACTGCTGGCAGGCGTTCATGTAGGGGCAGGAGGCATGCAGACCAGGGACACGGGATATACGTAACGGCCTGAGTGGTGTCAGTGCGACCTTGCGTGGCTTAGGTGCATCCTTTGGTGCTGCCTGCCTTCATGCCAGATTGGGACGATACTGCTCTATGTAGTTGTGCAATTGCTTGCTTGATGCTGGATCGTCCCTTGGGACCCAAATCGTCGTGCGTGCGTTTGGTGGTGCTGGTTTGACCAAATTGAGTACCGTACAACTACTGTTTGTGCCCCACCGTTCGCTGCCCCTCCGCAGGCGGTTCCTTCTCTGGCGCCTACGTCATGTCGTTTGACGATGTGGAGTCCGCGGAGGAGAACTCGGCCAGCATCAGGGCCTCATACTCCAGGCGAGCAAGCTACGTGGGGGTGCTGAACGGGCTACTGGCAGAGCACCGCACAAGGCGCGGACGCTGTGCCGTCGGGCGGTCATAATGCCAGGAAGCAGACAACCGGGATGTGCTACCTTGCTCCTGTGCACCACCTGGACGTGGCAAGTTGGCATCATACTGTTGCACACATACCTACTGGCCCTGGTCCCAGTCACCGGCTTCATCCCCACCAGCACGAATGAGTAATTCTTGATTTTACCTGGGGTTGCAACGTGCTCAACACGCCGAGCACATCCCAGCGCGCCGAAGGCACTTTGCTCGCTGCTCATCTATCTACACCATTACGCGCTGCCCTAATCGCGCAGCTGGGGCATGAAGGCGGAGGGCTCCGCTGACTTCGAGCAGAAGGTCAAGTCCTCGTCCGGGTTCGAGAAGGTAACTGCCACCTACGACTGCTACGGCTGGAGCTCCGAATTCCCACCCAAGCCCGTCACCACGCTGGACAACCTGGTGGAGGCCAGCGGGCAGTTCAGGCTCAGGGACGGAAGGTGCGCAGGGAGCGAGGATTGAGTGCACGGAGCTGGGTAGATACGGGCTGTGGCTAAGCAGGGCGAGCAGGGGCTGCTGCGGCTACCCCGATCAGTAACAGAAGCTGGGAATCCCTTGGTAGAAACGTGCAACTTGCAAACTTGTATCAGGTTTGCTGAGTGGGGGCTGGCCAGCAGGTGACTGCAGAAGGCCTGGGGGTTCGCAACACTGTGCAGTTCCTGTGCTGCCGATGTACCAGGCGAGCCTTGTGTTTAGGGCCTTGGCTTCCCGCTTCGGCCAAGGCACGCACCATGCCGTGCGGATGTATGCCGACCTCCGTGGCGAACCTTTCCTGCGCACGCACTGTTGTGACCTTCCAGGCAGATGGAGGCCGTCCTGAAGCGCTATTCGGACATTGACTCGTACAATGCGGCAAAGGACAACTACACGAATGCTCACCCCGACGCGCCAGACTACCAGTACCTCTATGTGAGTAGTTGACAGGTTGCACACGTACCTGGGTGGTGAGTCGCGCGGGAGCAGGGCCACAGTCCGTGGCGCAAGGAGGGCAGGTGCCAGCGACCGTTGTGAAGTGCACGTGCTGGCGGGGCAGGAGGTTGCAAAAGCTGCTGCACATAGGTGCCGTACATGAAGCATGACTGGGACCCGACACGAGCAGCAGATTCGCTTACAGTTGAACGTCAGCCTGGCACGGACGGCACAACGGGTCAGAGCATCCACGGGTCAAACTGTGGGCAGCATCTTTTGCCTGTCCACCCAGATGCTTTGCCCACACTGAGACAGCACCCATCTCATTGTGTTTGTTTTGCCCTCGACAGGAGTCCAGCTACGGCCGCCTGCGCGCCGCCCTCAACGCCGAGTACATGCGCTACGTGTTCATGACCATGATCCTGGAGGACGAGACGGACCCCGTACTGCGGCAGGTGTACGACAACGCGACCGCCGTGATGCGGCAGTACAGCCGTGCCTTTGGCGGCGTGGAACAGGCCAACGCCACTCTTGCCCACGACAACCTGGTGGCGCTGGAGGCGTACCTGCTGACGTTCGACATGCAGCCGCCGGACCCGACACGTCGTCGAACGAAGAGCGGCGGCTGTACGACGAGGGCGAGAAGCTGTACGACAGGCTGTGGCAGGCGGACGAGCTGGAGGATGCGCTGGACGAGCGGCTGAAGCAGCTGGGCCAAAGTGAGCGATTGTAATTTGCCGTGTGGAAACCAAGGCACACGAGATGCAGAGTGCGGGACTTGGAACGCCATGCACTGTTCCTTTAAACACCCTGTAGACAGGCCTTGGACCGCTCGCATACTGGGCTAAGCAGCGCAAGCGAGACACGTAGCGGCACCGCATGCACGTGGCTCAGTCCAGGTGAAACCGCCTCGCTCGTGTGGTCGTGTGCCACGTGACTCAGCGGCCAGCCCTTGCATACACCGACCTGCCGTACTCGCAGCAGCACGCTTGCATGGTGGGACGAGAGAACTACCGTAACCTTATGCCTCGTGCCATGTGCCGGTGTGCTCAATGCAACCCGCCCACAGCCATCCCAAGCGTGCTGGGCCCTTCGAACATGAAGCCCTGGAACCTGAACTTCAACGTCGCACCTCAGGCCGAGTTCATCTGGGGCATGGCCGGCGCCGACATCGGCCTCGACATTGGCTCCAGCCTCTACACCTTCACCCGCAATTACACCCTTGATAACCCTGCCGTTCTCACCCTCTCCATCTTCATCGACGACTACTGCGACATCTTTCTGAACAACAAATTCATAGGCAGCTCCGCCTACCCAGGGTGGCTGCACCGGGATAACCCAGGGCAGTGGGACACGTTTCATCTGGGGGCGCACCCCGCAGGCGACCTGGCGTTCGTGCTGCGCTGCTCCAATGCGCTCTATCGCACGAACGCAGGCCTGTTGGCGGCCCTCACGAACGACGCCGATAACAGCGTTGTGCTGGTGACGGACCGCGAGTGGCGCGTGTCCACGGGGGACAACCGCATCACCATCAGCCCCGACGAGATTGCTGCCAGTAAGTGGAATGCCGAGGTTGCTTGCCAGCGCGTGTGTGGGGCATGCAGTTAAAAGCTCGAAACAGCGGTGCGACCGTGCGAGTAAGGCCAAGGGAACTTTGAAAATGACATCGAAGTGTTGTTGCCTGTCTTGCACACCCCCCCCCCCGGGGACTTTGGATGGGGTTTAGTTGGGGTGGCTGTGTGCGTTGGACAGTGCTGCGGGGGTGGCGCGCCGTGCTGGCTCCCCTTGCACCTGCGCCAGCAAGCCAAATTTCGAAATTTTTCATGCAAACCATACCAGGGCACCACCTGCGCTGCTTAGGGGTTTGCAGTCGCTTGTGTACGTGGCGACTGGCAGGCACGGGCTCGGCACTGCTGTTGCGCTGCACACAGCACTACCCAGCCAGGCATACCGCCATCCACTGACGTGCGCTCTTGCGGTACCAAATGCGTGCTCGACCCTCTTCCTCCGCAGTGCCTGCGGCGACGGCTCTTGGTGGCCTAGGCCTCTGGGGCGAATGGGACCCGATCTTCCCTGCCGACCCTGGGGCGCAGTGGCTTTGGGCCTTCCCGTACAACGTGCCGGACGCCGTGCCAGGAGACACCCTCTACACCTTCTACAACAACATCACCATGCTCGCAAACTCCACTGCGGCCGTGCTGACTGTTGGCGTGGATGATGCCGCGGACGTGTACCTCAACGGCATCTTCGTTGGCACCAAGATCGGCGGCTGGAACGATTACTGGGGAGCAAATTGGGCACAAAGCTCCTGGCCGGTGACGCTGCAGGGGGGCGCCAACACCCTGGCCATCCGCTGCAGCAACGTGTGGGGAGGCCCCGCGGGACTGCTGGTGTCGCTGACGGCGCACAACTTTACGACGGGACAGGACGACCTGTTGCTGCAGAGCGACGACACCTGGAGGTACACCTCCACGCAAGCGTACAGCCCGCCTATGTAGCCGTTTGCACTAGCACGGTGTGCATGCAGTTCCGGACCTACCTTTGGTAGTCGGTTGGAAGGGTAGTAACGTTCATCTTACTGGCGCTGGAAGACGGGGATAAATGTTGTATATGTACGTATATACGTCGTTTGCATGTGCAGAGCTTGTGCCACAGGCAAAAGGCACCCTAGGCTTTGTGGATCGGGTGGGGTGGCCCGCCCCACCCCAGCACTGCCAGTACAGTAGGGAGGTCGGCGGAATGTCTTGGCGTCATACAGACGACCTTTCGGTAGCTTACACGTGACGGGGAGTCCTGCCTTCTCTCTCTGTAAGGCAGGACTACGGAGCTTGCTACGTTACATGTTTGGGACGTCGCTCCCAACGTATGTCGAAGTCCCTGACAGTTTCCCCTGGTTGGTTGCATTGTGCTGCTCCCAGTATGATGCGTACATGCGTTACGTTGCAGAAGCAGGCAGGAGCGGTAGGGCCTGCGTGTCTTTGACCGTTCGTGTCTCAGGCAGTGGCTGCCATCGCAGGGTTTGGGACAGGTTACCTTCTGCCACCGTGCACTTCGTATTGTCGCCTGCGTAGTATCGACGTGCGGCATGGTCCGCGGCTGCGTTTGTCATGGCCGCGATTGCATCGTTTACGTGCATGGCGTTGCTGTTTCTTCCCAATCGATGGCTGGCTGTCGCGTGTGTCGGTTAGATGTCGGTTGCTCCGCACCATTCAAATGTCCTGCCGGCAACAGGTCCGCCTGCCGATTGCTTTCGATGGCGGAATGAGACCCTGAAATGATATAGATCACTTATTGCGGTTCTATCGGCAAGACTTTTGAAAAGAGAAGAATGAGCTGCGGCAATGTGTACTTGCCAGGATGCTCCACCTGCCTTGCTCACCAGATACAGTGTATCATAGAAATACATGAGCTTACACAGTGGTCCGAAGCTGTCTGGTGTAAGTCGAGGTGCAGCATAATTGCCCACCATGCCATCGAGGCGTGGTGCTTGCGGAACCTTCCACAAGCTGGCCCCCGGTCGGTAAGCGTGCGGCACAGGGGTCTGTGGTTAGTTGGGGGTTTGAGCAGGAAATACAGCGCAATCAGCGTTGCACCCACCTGGAGCATGCAAGGGGACAGGATGAGTCATCTGCAGTAGCAGAGGCCCTAGGCTCTGATTTGAGGGTGGCTCCCCCGTTGCTTTTTCGTGGGACAGGTGTGGGGTTGTATGTCCAGAGGGCAGGGGCATGAGGTACAGCAGGAGCATTGGTTTGGGCGGTTACATCAACCTCGTGGGCAAGGGCGGGTTCCATCCAGCCGTCGCAGGACAGTTTGGCGCCATGTGTTATTGGTATACCATGCTGAGCATGGGTGGCCTGTGGGACGACGTGGGCTCAGCGTTTGTACGTTCGGTGAGGTCCCGGGTACTGGGCATTCGGGGAGCTGGATTTTAGAAGGAGGATCAGGGAGGTTACGTTAGCATTGAAGCACCCCACTCAGTCCTATGCCAAGCCCAGTGTGGTGCCTGTCATCCATCGGCGTAGGCGTGGCACATTGGCTGCACCACTACAGAGGGCGGAGTAGGCATTGCGCCTTGCACCAACGAAGGTTTCGTCCTGGTGGGCACTGGATTTAGGTGGGAGGGAGGAGACCCGAGCTCTGCGGGTGTTGAGGTGGGTGACGAGGCAGTGGATACGGCACTAGGCAAAAGCGGCCACCTGAAGCACGTGCGGCAGCGGCTTTGTAGCCTTCCGCGTGCTCATTCCCTAGGCGGTACACTAGTGACAGGCGGGCTAGACGTTCTGTAGTCCTGTGCCCCTGAGCACGCCCTGTGTGCCCATGGTGGTAGCGCGCTGGTTGGGAGGGCAGTAGTGCCGCATCCATGGATCCTGCGCATCTGCCCGAAGACGTTGGCTTGTGGTGCTCAAGATGCATGGGAGGGCAGGAGATGGTGGAGGACGGAACTGCCCGCTGGGATGGATTTGCACGTCTGGGTCTGGGTCAAGCTGCTACTGGGTGCCGTTGCTTGTGTACTGCGGGTGCGCTGGCGGGGACTGCCGCACTGGACGGGGTGGAGCTCCATAACCCTTAAGACGTCGAGCAGTCGACACGCACGCAGTGGCGTACCCGGACAACATGCATGCACGGTGGGACCTGTTGGGACAGAAGTACAAGACGGAGATCAAGGGCAAACCCGCGTGTCCTCGGTTGAGGTGGGACTGGGACTGGGAGCGGGTGGGCCCAGGCAATTTCATAGCGCTCGGCTTTACAGGTGTAGCAAGTTGTCAAATATGTTATGCATGGTACAGAGACATTATAGATGGCGCCCAGCGGTTGCCCTGTGCGGGCCTCCCTTGAATCCAATCGTGTGCGGACCCGCGGGTCAGTCGGTGGCCGCGACAGCCTGTGAACGGCCTGCAGTGGCGCTGCACACTTGAACCGCTTTGATCAATACATACCTAGATACAAAAACTATGAATTCTCTGGCATTGCCGTGCCGCTGTGATTAAGTGTTCAGCTACGATAGTCGGAAAGTTGGACGCAAGTGTGGTCCGTCCTTGGCGGCTAGCCCGTATACCGACATTACAAACTCGGGTTATAGCTGTTGCAATTATCACACAGGTTTGGCCTTATAACAGCCTCTAGTGGTTGCAACACAATGCACTCACATGTCACCCCTAGGTGTGACTTCTGTCTTGCCTTGTACGGGTCCTTCAAATAAGTAAGTAGCGTCTCGCAAGTCACATACAGCATGCCGGGCTCCTAACAAGGACCGGCCGCCTGCACTGACCTTTCCTCCGACATACAGAAATCCAAACGGGGCACCCTACAATTCCGCAGGTCGCCTAACACGCCGCAACAGTTGTCAACAGGCCCGTCCAACCTGGTCTGACTATGGCAGCGGTATCGGCACCCCTGTCGGGCACAGGCTACCGCGGCGCGGAGCCGAGAGCTGCTGTCGCGGCGAACCGCTGCCGCGCTCGCCAGTTCTCTGACATACCGGCGCTACCAACAGCGCTAGTGCTCATCTGCTTCACCCTCCTTCTCAATAGCGGCGATGCTTCCGCGCGGCTGTTGGACCGACCCGCGGACTCCCGCGCCGCCTGCAGGCCGCCGCAGCGGTAAGCAAGGCGTCGCCCCGCATGCATAGTTGCCACTTTGCACGTAGTAGCTGTCGTGCTTGCAGTTGGCTGCATGTGGACAAGCACTTGACGCACGGCTCGCCTTGTCTCCTTGTCGTCCGTGTGACGCTCTCAAGTCTTGTTGCGCCCTTTTTTGCGGCACGGATGCATGCTGTCCACAGCACCACGCAGGGTTCGGTCCCGGGCAGCATGAAATTAAGCGGGCTTGCCTATGATTTGCCCTTGCAACACCCCAATGAACAAATGCGTGCGTACCGCTACCTCCCCAATGCACGCAGGCGGAGGCTACTGCCGCTGAGGCCGACGCCGCCATTGCGGACTCGGGTTGGCGTGCGGCATGGGTTGACGGCTTCGACATGGGCAAGGGCTTTGTACGCGAGACGGGCCAGCTGGCCGACACAGCCATCAAGTACACTCCGCAGGCGGGGACGGTGCTGGTCACCTCCCCGCACTTCTCCTACTCCATGCTGTCCACGTCCTCCGACTACAGCAAGATGGTCACAGCAGGTGGGCTGCCCGCCAAGGAATGCGTGTATAACCACGTGATGGTTGGCACATTCCTGCTCTCGGTCTGCAATTCTGAAGGTGGCTATCATTACGCCCCATGTCCCCTACTTACGCTGTGGGGGCATGTGAATGCTTCAACACCAGCCCGTCCCGCCTCGCGCACTAGCTTCATCAGGAAGCAGACTTTTAAGTGTCACAGCCGTGATCTCGTAGATAAGGCACACTTTCATGCACACGTGCAGGCGGCTCCGCTTCCTTCGAGGGCTGGGGCGCTTCGGGCTCCGCGTCGTACAAGTCGCTCAGCTCGCTGCACATCACCACCAAGGACCTCACTGCCATGGCCTCCATGGTCTACCTCAGCGACCCCGTGCCAATTGTCAATCCGGCCGACGACTTGGCGGACGTTCAGCTGACCCCCAGCGCGATCGATTACATGCAGAACCACGGCCCCATCGCCTGGCATGCCAAGTACGGATCCCACTTCGTCAGCGGGTACACCAAAGGTTGTGCGTGGTTCACGCGGGGGAAAAAGAGATTTCAACGCCATGCCGTACAGCTGGCAGCAGTGCATTTGTGCATGGGCAGAAGGCATGCGGGCCAGGGACCTAACGCCCTGCGTTGCGTACGTGCATCCTTTGGTGCTGCCTGCCTGTACGCAAGGCTGGGCCATCACGCCTGCACCGCCTACGGTGCCGGCACAGCTGCACGCCACTGGTTCCCTAGCGGGAGGTGAGCTCAGTTTACAGCATTGGAAGGGTGTATTTGCATTAATGGGACAGGCTTGTGTATTGTACAAGGGGTGATGTGTGCCCCACTCCGTTCGCTGCCCCTCCCCAGGCGGCTCCTTCTCTGGCGCCTACGTCATGTCGTTTGACGACGTGGAGTCATCGGAGGAGAACTCGGCCAGCATCAGGGCGGCGTATTCCGGGTAAGCAAGCGGTGTGGGTGTGCTACCTTGCTGCTGTGCCTCACCTGGCCTTCGCATCATACTGTTGCAGACCGCTGCGCACAAGCACCGACCGGCCCTGGTCCCGATCAGCGGCTGCATTGCCCCCAGCAAGCAGGCGGGGGCACTCCATAGCCTGATCATTAGCTGGGTTACAATATGCTCACGATGCCCAGTGCACTCAGGACGCCGAAGGCAACTCTATTGCCGTTCGTTGCGCTTCACCTACCACGTTTTCCCGCACTGTCGCTGACCGTGCAGCTGGGGCATGAAGGCGGAGGGCTCCGCTGAGTTCGAGCAGAAGGTCAAGTCCTCATCCGGGTTCGAAAAGGTGACTGCCACCTACGACTGCTACGGCTGGAGCTCCGAGTTCCCGCCCAAGCCTGTTACCACGCTGGATAACCTGGTGGAGGCCAGCGGGCAGTTCAGGCTCCAGGACGGAAGGTGCGAAGTGAGCGTGCGGTAGCAGCGCACGGAGCGGGAACTCGTGGAACCACTGTGCGGGGTGTGCAACGGATGGTGTGCACGCGACGGGGTAGGTACGGGGTGTGGCTAACCAGGGCGTCTGTGGCTATCCCAGCCAGCAACAGGGACTGGTAGTCCCTTGGTGGAAGCTTGCCTGTGTGAGGTTAGCTGAGCGGGGGCTGACGAACAGGCTGTGTTGCTGGCTGCAGGACGTCTGGGGTAGCGCCCAACTGCGCGGACTGTGCTGTGCCAATGGGTCTGCCAAGCCTTCTGTTCGGCACCTTGGCTTCCCGCTCCAGTGACAGGAGCTTGCCGACCTCCATGGCACCTCTGTCCTGCTGCGCACGCAATGCCGTGACCCCCCAGGGAAATGGAGGCCATCCTGAAGCGCTATTCGGACATTGATTCGTACAATACGGCACATGATAACTACACGAATGCTCACCCCGACGCGCCAGGCTACCAGTACCTCTATGTAAGTTGTCAACAGGCTGCACAAGTACATGGGTGGTATCCCGACAGCAGGGCCATGGTCAAGGGTGCCAGTAACCGGTGCGAGGTGCATATGCTGGTAGGTGCTCTGAGGCGGAGCAAGAAGCTGCCTAAGCTGCACGCAGGGTGCCGTACATGGGCCGCGAGTGGGACCCGACACGAGCAGCAGATTCGTATACAGTTGGATGTCAGCCTGGCACGCACGGTACAACGGCTGCGAGCATCCACGTGTCACACTGTAGGCAGCATCTTTCCTTGCCAACCCAGATGCTTTGCCCACGCTAAGACAGCACCAATTTCATTGTGTTTGTTTTGCCCACAACAGGAGTCCAGCTACGGCCGCCTGCGCGCCGCCCTCAACGCCGAGTACATGCGCTACGTGTTCATGACTAAAATCCTGGAGGACGAGACGGACCCCGTACTGCGGCAGGTGTACGACAACGCGACCGCGGTGATGCGGCAGTACAGCCGTGCCTTTGGCGGCGTGGAACAGGCCAACGCCACGCTTGCCCACAACAACCTGGTGGCGCTGGAGGCGTACCTGCTGACGTTCGACATGCAGCCGCCGGACCCCGACACGTCTTCGGACGAAGAGCGGCGGCTGTACGACGAGGGCGAGAAGCTGTACGACAGGCTGTGGCAGGCGGACGAGCTAGAGGATGCGCTGGACGAGCGGCTGAAGCAGCTGGGCCAGAGTGAGCGAGTGTGTGGTTCCAGGGGACTCACTGCCTGCCATGCCGTGCGTGCAGCAGAACTTGTTGCGTCTAGAGGGCGCAACACAGGGGTGGTTAGCTTTGTGGTGTTGGAGCCAAGGCGCACGAGGTGCACGGTGCCGGCAGGGAAAATCTGGGAGGCCGCGCATGGTGCCTGTCGGCTGCATGAGGCAGGTCAAAGCTGACCGTTTCCTCCTACGCTGCTCAGCATGTCACGTGCACGTGTGCGTGTAGCATGCATGCGGCTCAGTCCAGGTCGGAACCTCAGTGGCATGTGGCTCAGACGCCAGGCCTTGCCTTGCATACATCGACCCGTGTGACCTGCCCACGGCCCTCGTGCGTATAGGGGCATGACAATTGCCGTGCGCATGCCGTATGCCACGTGTTGTGTGCCGCTGTGCTTAATGCAACCCGCCCACAGCCATCTCGAGCGTGCTGGGCCCCGCCGACATGCCAGCCTGGCACCTGGACTCTCCGTGCCTCAGGCCGACTTCATCTGGGGCATGGCCGGCGCCGACATTGGCCTGGACAACGGGTCCAGCCTCTACACCTTCACCCGCAACTACACCCTTGATAACCCGGCCGTACTCAAGTTCCTCATCTTTGCCGATGATCACTGCGACGTCTTCCTCAACAACAAGTTCCTGCGCAGCTTTGGCATCCCGTGGCTTATGCGGCCGGCTGACCCAGCGCACACGTGGGACGTCTACGAGTTGGGTGCTACGCCTGCAGGGGACCTGTCGTTCGTGATGCGCTGCTCCAATGCGCTCGGCCGTGGGGGCGCGGGCGTGTTGGCGGCCCTGACAGATGACGCAGGTAACGCTCTGCTGGTGACCAACCGCGACTGGCGCGTGTCCACGGGGGACAACCGCGTCACCATCAGTGCCGACGATATTGCTGCCAGTAAGTAGCACGTACGCAGGTGACGCGCGCGCGTTTGTGTGGAGCACACCATCTAATCTGAGGCAGGGTGCCGGGTGCCGGCAACAGGGGCTCGGACGACGGCGTCAAGGTCGTGTACCTGTCTTAGTTCCCAAGGAGGGCCTTTGGTCTGTGGTAAGAGTGCGGTGCCAAATGCGTGCGCTGGGTGTGAGGGGGGCCCCCGGTGCTGGCGCCCGTTGCCGCCGCCTGCTGCGTGTTGCACCCAGGTGCTGTAGCCAACGCTGCTGTGGGGAAGCCCTTTGCAGCCGCAGCGGGCAGCTGCATGTCGAAGCAGGGTGCCAAGCCTCAGCAATACCAACGCTGCTGTGGGGCTCGCGGCCAGTGCACACGCAAGCACGCATGGCAAGCCACCTGATGGGCTCGACAGTCCTGCTGCGCCGACCACATGGCTGCGTATGGCACAGCAGCAGTGCAAGCCAAGCGCACTGCCACTCATGTGAGCACTTGCGGCGACAGAAATCATGTCCTTTCTTGCCCCTGTTCCTCCGCAGTGCCCCAGGCGATGGCGCTTGGCTACAAGAGCCTCTGGGGCGACAGCGTTCAGTTCCCCGACGACCAGGTGGAATGGCTGTGGGCCCCGTACCAATTCCCAGGCCCCGTGCCCGAAGACACCCTCTACACCTTTTACAACAACCTCACCATGCCCGCAAACTCCACCCCGGCCGTCCTGCGGGTTGCAGTCGACGATGCCTGCGACGTGTACCTCAACGGCATCTTCATCGGCACCCAGGTCGGCGGCTGGAACGATTTCTTCGGCAGCAACGCGTTCAAGATCGCTTGGCCGGTGACGCTGCAAGCGGGGCCCAACACGCTGGCCTTCCGCTGCAGCAACATATGGGGCGGACCCGCTGGGCTGCTAGTGTCGCTGACGGTGCACATACCCGCGACGGGGCAGGACTACGTGTTGTTGCGGACCGACGGCAGCGGCACCTGGAAGTACACCACCACGCAAGCTTACAATCCTCCCATGTAGCCGATTGCAGTGGTCCGATTGCCGAGGAGCCCATATCTACTGGCGTGTTGGTGGGCAGGGGTGCGTAGTCTTAGCGCTGCAGGGCGGGGATGCAGGATGCGGGAATGCGTTGTTGTACGAGTGCAGATCGTGTGGGCTGTTTTCATGACCGTACGTACCAGGACCAGGTAGCTTTCGTGACCGTACGTACATTGCGAATGACCGTACGTACCAATGCAAACAAATGCACAGAGGCGGTGGCGGGGAAGTAGTCGCTGGCATTCGCCCCTGCTGGTCGGTTGCGTTGCGTTGCTCAACCCTGCGGGACATGAAATTGCATGCTTTCTTGTTGGCGAGGACATGCGGGAGCGCGTACCGGTAGGCCAGACGGTGATGGCCTGGGGCATGCGGGGGCTGCACGTGAGAGGGGCCAATAATAATAATAATAATAATAATGTTACGCGGGCATGACCCTGCGTGATATTAAGGGGGTAGGGCGTTTGTACGCGTCTACCACCGTGAGTGGTAAGGGGGGTTGGTTGAGTGGTTACGAGGGATGGGGGGGTTGGTTACGGGGGCCACCGGCCTCATGGTGCCGGCGCATCTTGACTACGCGGTGCAGCCAGGAGACGGCATGGTGGTGGAGGTTGTCGCAACATGCATTGGCGCGTCTGGCTGGGACACTGAGCTCACGGAGAAGGGGGCAAGGTCGTTGCGAATGGTGCCCCCACCCTGGGTGATGGCTTCCCGCGGTGTGTATTGCACTTCCCATCCCGCTTCGGCCAGCAGGGTGGCGAGCTCTGCGTGCTGTGCTAGTTTTTCCGCAATTTTCTCCTTGTGGCGCAGGTCGCCTGTATAGCCGATCTCAAGGATGTAGACTTTGTGGCCTGGGCGTTCGCCCCGCAGGCGGGCCGCCAGCCACCGGGGGCACTTGGCTTGGGTAGGTGTGAGGGTGGGAATCCAAAGGATGTCGGGGCGGAATTTTTCCAGCTTGTCAGGTGCCACGGAGGGTAGCAGCCATTGTGGGAGGCGGGTGCCTGTCACGTAGCCTGGGATGTCGGCGGCTGATGTCGGCCCATCAGCATAAAGCCATGTCCGTTGCATCCGTGCTGGATGGTCTCGCCAATCAGTTGCACAGCCTCGTTGTGTCGCTTTATGTAGCAGCTATGGTATGGTTCTGCTTTGCAGCCGCCAAGGATGTGCCCTCCCGAATCAGGCTCTTGTTTACAGATTGGGCACATGGCCTTGCCATCGGCATTGAGGAAGCTGCCCTTCATGGGCCTTTTGTAACGGTGGGCGAGGCCAGCGTGCCACAGTTGCCAGTAGCGGTAGTCGAAGACCCGCTTCCAGTGTTTGTGCACACTCCCCCTCTGGGTGGTTGCATTGCTGGCGCGGGGACACAGGTCCTGGGCGGCCTCCTGCCAGCAGTCCGTGCTCTTGGTGCTGTGGCTGTACCCACCAAAGGTGGAGGCGGCTAGCAGGGAGATAATCCCTCGGTTGAGGTCGTTGGCTTGCCGGTTGGTGCTGCTTTGGTGTGGCCACCAGATCTTACCGTATGGCTCATTATCCGCAGGGCAGGCGCAGTCAGGGGCGATTTCCCCTTTAGAAACAGCGGTGGCCCATCGGTCCGCCTCTTCGTTTCCGTAGACGCCGGAGTGGGCTTTCACCTTCAGGAGGTGGGTGGAGCGCCCGTGTACGGCGCGTTGGTGCAGCAGCCCGACGATGAGGCGGAGGAGGTCGCGATGTTTGCTCATGCTAAGTTTCTTGGCATTATCAATGTACTTTTTGATTAGGTACAGACTAGCAGCCGAGTCCGAGAGGATATGTACGTTGGGCATACTCCGTTCCTCAGCCATTTCTAGGGCGCGATGTATTGCAGCGAGTTCTGCTCGCGTGATAGTTTGAGTGCAGCCTAGGCCGTTTGGGTCTACACGGCTGACAGTGCCACATGGGCGACGTAGACCGCGGCGCCTAGCTGCGCGGCGCCGTTGTCGCCTTCAACCCTGCTACCGTCAGTGTACAGGCAGGTACTTGTTGCAAAGCGGAGGGCTTGGGTTGCGGGGTATGACTCGGGCAGGTTGGCGAGGCAGGCTCGGCGCCCCCGGCGGTGCGGTGCCACGTTGGGGGCGGAGGGGGGGCAGTGGGGCGGTGCTGCACCCGCTTGAACTGCCGGCGGGCCCATCGAGAATCCTTCGCCGGGTCAGCTTCAGGGCCTGTCGCGGTTGGGTAGCCCTCATCATAGCGGCCAGAGAGGGACTTGTATGCGCTGGTGAGGCGGGGAGTACCTGTGTGTGGTACAGGGCAGCCCCAGAGGTGTTTGTGACAGCGAGGAGGTTGTACGCATTGGCGCCGCTGCCGCGTGAGTGCGACTTAGTGCCATCACCAGCAACCATCGTCACGAAGGGGTGAGTGCAGGGTAGGTACGCTGCGCAGTGCACCCTGTTGGGGGAGAGGTACGATAGGTGGCGTGCACCTGGGCGGTGTGGGGCGAGGACCAGGGTAATGGAGGGTGGGGCGTCGTCGGCCTCATGGTCTGCGCTGGCGGCAGCCCACGCCAGTGCGTGGCGGCATGCGCCGGGTCATGGCTGGGGTGGGCAAAGGACATGCCTTGGAACGGACGGAGAAGGCGTCTAGGATGCGCCAAAGCATTCATCCTCAGCGAATGGTGTGTAGTATCGGTCAGCAAAGAGTCCAGCGTTGAGAGGTGAGGAGAAGCGTTCCGTGTACGGTTGGCCAAAGGCGGTGGCAATTAGCTGAGAGCAGAGGGTGGTCGTGCTAACCTCACTCACGTCGGTGATGGTATAGGGGCCGCGTTTGGTGCCCTGCCGGTAGCGCTGTAAGAGGCGGGCCACCGCCTCTGGGAATCCATCCCTGAGATTGTACTTAGTGACCAGCCCAGGGTCCGCCTGTGTGGCTTGATCATACCGCATGCGGAGGCCATGCAGACGTTCGTGGGTCAGGATCCTACCCATCGCCGTCGGGCGTGTAGACATGGGCCTGGTCATCAACGCCGACCGCCTGTTCCAGGCGTGGCTCTGTGGAGTGGGTGCCTACTTGATAGTGTGCACCGACGGGTGTGGGGCCCGCTAACATCAATGTCCTTGTCCGGGTTGCAGGGGTGACATCAATGTGGGTGCTGCGCCTGAGGAGGCGCCGGTGCTGAGTTCATCGGCTTCACTGGCTGGGGCCAGATGCCCCACGCTGGCGTTCGCTGAGGTGGGTGTCGCGGGCAGGCGGGGCGCTGGGATGCTGGCTTTGGCAGCTTTCTCTGCTTCATATTCCTTGAGGAGTTGTGGCCAGCTACGGGTGACAGCGGGGCCGGTTCCCACGTTGGTTGCCACTCCACTCGGATCAGCTTGGCACCCCCAGTTCAGGGGCCAGGGTGCCAGCGGACTGTGTTCGCTGGTTGATACCCCAGCAGCTTGTAGGCGGGGAGCAGACTCTCAAGGATAGTGGTGGGCCGCCATGCAACCTCATAGTACCGCTCGTGTGTGGAGCCAACCGCCTTCTCACCCTCCGCAGGGGGCGTTGCTGGTTTGTCACCGGGCCGGCCAGGATCTGCGCCGCCTCGTCGTACCCATCGTACAGCAGGGTACAGAGGCGGTCCGCCATCTGTCTGCGGTCGGCGTGTCTGGAGGACAGAGGTAGGTGGCCCGGGGTTGAGAGCTGCGCGCGGGCTGCCTGCCAGGATGACTTAGCGCGTGGGTTTGGGCGCTGGAACCCAGCTGGTAAGTAGGCAGGTTTAGCGTGTGAGCCAAGGCCGGGGATTGCCGCTTTAAGGGCCTTCATGAAGGCCTCGGACAGCATCAGGGTGTGCACTGCAAGGGCGTGCTCGTTGCTATACCGGTCTTGTGGTAGGTTCGGGAGGTGTTCCTGGACCGCCCAGCAGGCCCCATTGGCAAGCGCTGTCCCAGTGCTAGGGATGGCCGTGCGGGTGTTAGCGGATACGGGCTTCCTGGCGTTGCTTTTTAGTGGGTCGAGGGTGGTCTGACCTAGGGGGGTCGGGGTTGTCGACATCGCGGGGGCCGGGCTCTTGGTGCTCCTGGGCCTCAGGAATCTGTTCTGGGGCTGCAGCGGGGGGGTTGGGTCCGGGGGCGCGCGGCACCAGCCATCTGGTGAGGCGCTGTTGGGGGTCGGGGCGGGGCAGGGTGTCCTGGTCAAATAGGTGTGCCAGGGGGACGAGGGGGATAGCACGCTGGTGAGCAGGAGGGGCTCACCTTGTTATATTTGTGAACTGGGCCCGCGTAGACAGTGGGGTCTACGCTTGTGCTCACGTAGAGGCTGAGGCGATTGAGCGCACGCTTATGGCGGGCGGTCGCCCCGGGCCTTATCCTGAGTAGTTCGTGTGTACTGATCAGGTGGTGCACGCCTTCCTGCCCGGCTGAACGCTGTGTCCGCAGGCTACGGAGGTCGAGTCCGAGTTCGGCGAGCGTGATCACGCACTTCCGAGGTAGCCGCTGCTCGGTCTCTTGGTGGCGGGCTTGGGCGCGCCAGGAGGCTATGGAGGCTGTTAAGGCGGAGCGAATCTTTTTGCTCAGGCGGAGCTTCAATGCTGAGGCCATGCTCCCTGGCGAGGGAGAGCATCTTCAGGGTGCTGTAGAAGGTGGCCTCCCGGCTGAGGGCCTGGGGGGGTAGGCTACCCGCGTAGTTGTACTGTGCACGAAGGAGAGCGCGGGTGACCACGCCTAGGCGCCCGGCATCATTGAGTGCCATTGTAAGTGCGCGGGTTGCTTTTCTCACGTACTCGGGGAGGAGGGATCCTACGCCAAGGCCGTACTGATGTATTGGCAGGAGGATCGCCCGTGTGGGAAATCCTCCTTTCAGGCCATAGCACTTGCGTGCCGCCTGGGCCACTGCACGATCAATGACTTGGATGTCGGCGGGTGAGAAAGGCATGGCTGCGAGCGCATAGGCCATGGCGGGCTTGAGGCAGAGCTGTATGCTTCGTGAGCCGCTGGTCCGGTGAGGCCATAGACTGAGCTAGCTGTGTGGTTCGCTCTTTGAGGGCAGTAAGGGTGGCTCGGAGCTGGGGCCGCCAATCGAGGGTCAGGGTAATGTGCACGCCGAGATACTTGAAGGGTTCGGTTGGGGGGAGGTATGGGACTGCTGTGCCCCAATCTTGATTTTGTCGGCAAGCCGACGTCTTAGGGTGGAGGGGCATGTTGCCCCGTTCATGCCGCTGCGGTGGCCCAGGCGGTGTGGTAGAGGGCTCCTGTGACGCGGCATTTGCTGTGGTTGACCTGGAGGCCGGCCCATTCGGAGAACCGTGCAATTTTGTCGGCTTGGATGGCGAGGTCGGTGGTGCTACTGGTGACGACAGCTAGGTCGTCGGCGCACGCAGCTGAGCTGAGCGCATGTTGGTCGTTTTCGTGGGCGGACAGGCATCCAGACCGGTAGCCGCTGCCACCAGCGTAGCCAGCGGAGGAGGGGCTCGATGAAGAGGACGAAGAGTGCGGGGACAGGGTGTCGCCCTGAATCGCCGCTCAATTGGGATGTCTGCGGTGAGTCCATGTTCTGTGCGAATACGGGTGCGCGCGTGCCGGTAGAGGTTGTGCACTACACGGATGAGGTCACTGGGGAGCCCCAGGTCCCACATGATTTGTACTAGCTTGTCGTGGTCTATGGTGTTGAATGCGGACGAGAAGTCAATGTACAGGACGTACAGGTCCAGCCCCGAGAGGGCCGCATCTTCGATGGCGTGTATTAGGTTGAGGAACTGCCTTTCGGTGTTGCGTCCTTGGAGGAAGCCCTCCTGCGCTGTGCTGTGTGAGAGGGGCCAACCCATGGCTGCTGCACGGTGCACACACTGCTTGCCCGTCCTGACGGTGGGCCCGAGCCCAGGCGTCAGCCAGTACTGCTGCTCGCATGCGCTGTACGGGATGACACGACCACGCATGTGCAAGGAGTCATGGGTTTAAGGAGCCCTTGTTGCAGTGTGGCTCGCACAGTTCCTTCCACGGCTTCCGGATGTTGTTTTTGCCGTGCCTGGTGGTGCGGTCTGGCCGTTCCTGCCAGCTGAAACCTGCCAAGTGCAACTGCAGTTGCTGGCGAACACAGCGAAAGCATTGATGTGCAGGCAGAAGCAAGCTGCTTTAGTGCACAGCCACTTGCAGGGGCAAGGGATCTTTCCCCTGTACTGCCTGACAAGGAAGGTCGACACATGCAGTATCAACACCGTGATTACTGGGACACCAGAAGCCTGCTTGGACCGAGACGCACGGGCCACACAAGGCCGAAGCAAGGGCTCCCACGTCCCAGCTCCCCTGTGGGCCCCTACCGTCAACCATCGGATGTGTCCATCTACTCTAGGATCAAGAAATGATCGGTAGCCCTAGCCCAGAGCCCCAGACCCCATAGGGCTGAAAGGGTTGCCTGCACGGCGGGTACCGGTATGTAACTGTTAGCTGAAAGTGGTTGACGCCTTTACTTCTTGTAGCTCTCTTCTGAATGTTTGCTCCATGGGGCGCACGAAGCCATTTGGGGCGTCGGGTGGACTGCCAGCTGTACGACGCAAGCAGCAGAGACAGCCATGCTATTTGAACGGCAGTCACCTAGGACCCGCACGCCAGCGCTGTACGGTACGGCTGGCAGCGGCAAGTGACCTGCTCAAGCTGCTAGACAGCTCCCCTCCTGCTGCCAACGGCTTGATTTACAACTCGGGCCCAGCCCAGTGTGAGCCTAGGGACATTCCTCCTCAATTGCCAGGGACATCCTTCTACATTCCTCCTACCTCAACCGCACTGGTACAGGCTGGTACAGGCGCCCACACGCATGCACGTCAGTGTTCCGGTCTTCAGAATTATTATAATTTTTGCGGCCGTTTCGGCCGCGGTTTAGAATTATTTAGCCAGAAATTCTGAAGGATTTAGGATTTCCCTTAATCATTGCCGTGGAAATTCTGAGCAGTACCATCAGAATTCTGGGGAATGAAGGCGATAATTATTATCAGGTCAGCCCCTCACATGACACCAGGTAGACCCTAACTGTGCCGGAGGCCGCAATATATGACCACCCTCCGGCAGAACGCTAGCCGGCATGTAGGCAGCGCACGCGCGAGCGCTGGGTAGCCGGGTAGGGTTCCCCAAGTGGGTGTGCAACTAGGAAGTAGGGCTGGCATCCGCTTGAGTTGCCAGACGCCAACAATGATGCCCGCTGAGGGTCGCACCGTACCCCGTAGAGAATGGAAAGGGGTGGTGCAGGACGCCTGGTGGTACCGTTTTTGCTGTTGGCCTGATACCGGATATGGCATCGAACGCAACGCTGCCTCCGTCCGAAGCAAGATAGAATGCAGTGCTCCTGCTATTTGAATGTTCCGCAGTCATTGGGGGGTCTGGAGGGCTTGGCCCCCAGGAAAGAAATTGGAATCATAATTTTTCAGGCCGAAATTATGAGCAGTACTATCAGAATTTTGACTCAAAAGGCCGGAAATTATGAGCGCTCAGAATTTTCCGCCAAATAAGACCGGGACACTGATGCACGTCAACAAGTGACCCGTACCTCGTTGGGCAATGGAGTGCATAGGCGGAACATACAACAAGCTTGCAATGCATCAGGGAGTGCCTGGTCATAATCCATCAACTGCTGCATGCAGTGAAGGTATGTATCTGTAGCAGGAAGGACAACCCTACACTCCCCAACATCACAACATGCATGCATCAAAGCTATCTTACGAGGCAAGCCACAAGCCCCAAACGTCAAGCATGCTTGGTGTGGCTAAGCGTCGAACAGTACAAGCAAGGATAAGAACAGCACAGACCCCCGTTGTTAAACCGCCCCTCTAGACACCTATGTGGCCAGATTCCCGCAGCTTCCTCGCGTTTTGGCAGAGTGGCTCATTGCATTTGTAATGTCTCGATGTATTTGTACATGTCTGGATCCAGACGCGAAAACGCCGCCTCGAATATAGACTAACTCAGCACGCGGGCTCCGCACGCGGCCCGCACGCCCGGCATACCGTTGGCCAGACGGTTTCCTTCGCCATTGCGACGAGCGGCCGGTAATGCCCATCTGATATGAAAGCCAACATTGTGTGAAAGCCGCATTGCACAGGTTTCCCGCGGCACAACCGGACTGTGACAATTCACAATGTCAGCAGGCCGACATGTTCCAGAAACGCCCTCCTCAAAACGTGCTGGCCAAGCGTCAGTCCAATTGAAATCATACTGAGCTTGAAGCATGAATCCAATGGATTCGGTCTGGGGAAACGAGCGTTGGTCGCTTGACTTGGCCGTCTACGCCACATGAAAGACATTTCCGAACGCGACTGGGTTCCAAGCCAGATGGCCCCCCTTCCTGATGCTAGGCCATAGGGCATATGTGCATGGCCTGGTGCCCGCTACTCCAGGCATCTGTCCAGACGCCTTTCGCAGGTGGGGGGGCTCCGCCCCCCCACACCCCCCCCCGAGCGGACACCTTGCTCATGGAAAAGGGGAGCCACACGCAAGTAAACACAGGTGTACGGATCGGCCATCCCTGGGTGTCTGCTCGGGGGGGTATGGGGGGGCAGAGCCCCCCACCAGCAGCTGACGTGCATGCATGGCCTGGTCCCTGCTACACCAGGCATCCGTCCAGACGCCATTCGCTTGGTGGGGGGGCTCCGCCCCCGAGTGGGCCCCTTGCTTCTCGATCCAGGCGCAAAAAGGCCGCATCGAGTTAAGCACATCCCAGCACGGGAAGAACCCCCCAACCTCCAAAATGAGGGAGGAAGGATGAAAGATGGTGGGCCCTCCCTACGGTACATGGGAGCCACTGGGGCCAGACCCTGGTGCAACATATCCCACTTCCTTAACGAACGCCGCTGGCGATTGCCGCGGAGTATCCTTTCTTTTTTATTTTCTTTTTTTTCTTTTTGAAAGACATTCCCGAACCCGACTGGGTTCCAAGCCAGACGGCCCCCCTTCACTGATGCTAGGCCATAGGGCATATGGGTATGGCCTGGTGCCCGCTACACCAGGCATCTGTCCAGACGTCTTTCGCTGGTGGGGGGGGGCTCCGGCCCCCCACACCCCCCCGAGCGGACACCTTGCTCATGGAAAAGGGGAGCCACACGCAAGTAAACACAGGTGTACGGATCGGCCATCCCTGGGTGTCTGCTCGGGGGGGTATGGGGGGGCACAGCCCCCCACCAGCAGTTGACGTGCGTGCATGGCCTGGTCCCTGCTACACCAGGCATCCGTCCAGACGCCATTCGCTTGGTGGGGGGGCTCCGCCCCCCCACATTCCCCCGTGCCCCCGAGTGGGCCCCTTGCTTCTCGATCCAGGCGCAAAAAGGCCGCATCAAGTTAAACACATCCCAGCACGGGGGCTCCGCATGCGGCCCACACGCCCATCTGCTCTGTGTTTGTGCGTGTTGCTCCCCCATCCAATAGCGAGGTGTCCACTCGGGGGTGTGTGTGGGGGCTCCGCCCATACGGCACCATGCCATGCATGCCATTCGCTGGCCACACGCATGTACACAGGGCATACGGCCCGGCCCGGCCCGGCCCAGGCCATGCATGAGTAATATGCATGGCCTGGGCTGTGCCGTATGCCCTGTGTTCATGCGTGTGGCTTCCGCATTCAGAAGCAAGGTGGTCTGATCGCCCATAGAGAACAGCGCATGCATGCACAGACAGCTGGCATATGTGTTCCTGTCCGCCCTGCATGAGCAGAACATGACGCCCAGGTGCATGCTGTCTTTACCATGGAACCCCACAATCCTTCCACTCATATATGCGGGTTCATCCCTGAGTTCGAGAATGCAAGAAACCAAGGCAGCTACCGTGTGCGTCCGTGCCGCTGTATGCCCTTCCCTGCACTTCCCTGAGCCGCTGTCATCACAAAGCCCGCTTCCCTGACCCCCGCCGGCCGACCAGCCCCACCTCAGTCTCCCCCACCCCCGCTGCCGCCCGCACCTGTAGCGCTGCTCGCGGCCGAACCACCGTCACCAGAGTAGCCCTCTGCAGACCCCGACGGGCCCGCAGCACTGCTGGCGCCGCCGCCCGCACCCTCGCCCGCGCTTTCGAGTCCCTCCAGAAACATGCACGTATCATAGAAGTCCACATACTCTTCGTCCGCATCCGCTCCCTCGCCCGAACCGCTGCTTGAAGAAGACCCGTCAGCAGAAGAGCCTGCAGCACTGCTGGCGGCTCCACCAGCACCCGCGCCGCCGGCTCCACCCGCACCCGCACCACTGGCCCCGCCAGCACCCGCGCTGCCGGCTCCACCCGCACCCACGCTTCCGCCTCCACCCGCACCCGCGCCGCCGGCCCCACCCGCACCCGCGCCCGATCTCGCCAGAGGGTTGATGCAATCAGAGCTGCTGTAGATACACGCCGCCAGCTTGCCCGGAACTTTCGTGCTGCACGTCCAGCCCACCATGTTGTCAGGGTACGGGAGCTTGGGAATTTCCGTAACCCCTCCCGTACTGACCAGCTTCACATTCATATCGAAAAAGGCCTGCGGGATCAACCAAGAATTGTGCACACTTGCTTGTCCAGGATTGAGGGCGGGGCGCACCGTACCGCTGGCAGCAGCCACACGTTCGGCGCGCACAGGGGTGGTGACCCATGCGGGCCGAGGACAAAGCCCCAGGGGTGAGTGACGGCACGGAGACTAATCTGTTTCACGGTGCCTTGCACACCGTATACGTGCTACAAAGCTGGCTGAGGTCAGCGCCACGGCAGAATGCGGCACGTGTCAAGCATGCGTGCACACACAGCACAAGGACGCCGCTGAGACTTGTTCGCAGTCGTAGCTATGCGTAGGACATACCGGTACGCAAGGCACGAGGGTGCTCATCGCAGGACCCGTGCCGTGAGGCCTACCCACCAGGACTGCCTTGCGCGCCTCGGGGTTTGAGGTTCCGGAGCTGGAGGAGCTCGAGGAGGAGGAGGAGGCGTCAGAAGAGGTCGGGCCGGCAACGGTCTTGACGCTGTTGCAGTGCCCGACAAGCGCCCAATAAGCGTCCAGCAGCCTGCCCCTGGCGGCCTCAGTCTCGTTGCCAGCCTTCAGCATGTCGACAATGTCCCTCTCGTAGCCGCTGCCTGGGTCGAACTCGCGGTCCTTGACTTTGGGCCCTGTCACGGTGTTGCCGGGGTTCCACTGCATGGCCTGGGGGCATAGGAGGGCAACGAACCGTCGCACATGCGTTCTTGCTATAGCACCAGGTCCCGCCACAGTACTCACGTCCTGCGTAGGTGTACCGCTTCTGCCGCACGCACGCACGCGCTGGAAGCAGGCACGCACGTCCTGCAGGATGCGGTCCAGATACTATTGTGCTGCACGTGCGCTAACAGCACAAGTTGAGCAGCCCAACGGGTTACACGCAACAGGATTGCATGGTCTGCTGCACTGCGACCCTGAACACCTGTGCTTCTCACCCACAGCTACGACAGCCCCCGCCGTACACACCTCCATTAGCGCCTCCCAGGGGTAAACGTACTCGCCTTCGGGTGCGGCCTTGACCGTACCCCTCACCCGCACTTTCTTGTCGGGTATCTCCGGCAGGGCGTCTACAAACTTGTTGATGGCAGTTACTACCGGGTCCAGGTCGTCGGTGCCCAGCTTGCTGATCAACACCACGCACTTCATAAGCATGTTTACGGGCACGATGTGGTGTACATCACCGCCGCCCGGAAACTTGCGCAGCACGCTCTTGTACAGCTTCAGGTCCTCAAACCGTTTGTTGGGGTTGACCTCGAACCGGCCCAGCACCTGCACAAGCCATGCCTTGTCGAACTGGGCGGACGCACCGCCGGCGGCGGCCAGGAGCATGAGGAGCAGGAGCAGGGGGAGCCGCAGCGGTGTCGGCATCTTAAGGACCGGCACAGCAACCAGTGCGTCGGTGATGGCAACGCTAGGACTCTTAGCCCGCTTGCAGCGGTCTATAACGCTGGTTCAGACCTCTGCCGCGATGCCGTGTTCCGGTTGACAGCACCGAGCGGAGTTTGCGCTCCCTGCAGTTGCGAGCGCGTTGCGTTATAGAGTGCAGTAAAGGTCCTTTGCGATCATGGTAATTATGTCGCACAATTGCGGTTTGACTTGAGCACATGCGTTTTTGGGGCCATGCCGGAACAGCGGTTGGTCGACGCTAGGCCCACGGCATAAGGTGACCCACGGGACCATGCGAATCCCTACAAGCCGCATGATGAGTGTACTGGCGCACCCTTGTGTCCCAATGCACACGTTTTCCTTGTGGCGAGGCCCAGCGAGGCCCCTATGCCAAGGGGCTGCACGCCGATCGAAATCCCCCGTCACCGCACCTTCTCGCGAAGTTCGTTTCCCCCTCTGCATCCTGCCCAAACGGTCCCTCGCTGTAGCTGTCTTGCAGTGCTAGGCATTCTCTTGCCCAGGTCCAGGCGGACCTACCTGTCACGGCTCTAACACGTGTCACTTGGTGCCGGGCACCACAGGGGTCTCACGTGTCACCCGGCAGAACCTCCTGTTGCAGTCCACATCCGACACGATCCACAGGCAGTCGCGGCGTTGGACGAGCATAGTGAGCCCCTTCCTGTTGCACTCGTGTCGTGCAAGCGCCACGCAGACCTGCGGGCAGCAAGCGCACACCCGCTGTGAGCAGCCGTCTAGTTGGCAAGCGGGCCGGAGAGAGCAGTTGCGGGGTGTACGATACACAGGCACCATCAGCATCTCTTTACTGGCAATCCACAGCATACACACACGCACAGGCACGTGTGTCGGTCTCTCTGTGTCTTTTAATCCTCGCCTCATATGCCAGCGCACATGCCTAGCCTGCAGTGAAGCCTCCCCCGAATCTTGCCACGCACCCTGCCACAAGCTGGCACAGCAGACGCCACCCCGACCTGCAGCGCCGCCGGCATAGATGGGAAACTCAGAAACCGAGGCTGAACACTCAGCCACCTGTCCTGCTAAGCCACACGATCACATCCCTACCTGCAGCAGCTGCATGCGGTGCTGCAGGTCCTTCATCTGCAGCTCGCTGTAGCCCCCGGGGGGCGGCGGGGGCATCCCCGGCGGCAGGCCCCCGTCAGCTGCCACGAGGTGCGTGGGTTGTGGACTGCCGCTGCGGCCCTTGAACAGCGCCGTGAACTCCATGACCATGAGCAGCACCCCCGCCGCTGCGTTGGGGCGGCCTGTTGCGGCCGCGGCCGGGGCTCACAGGCCCAGAGGGCGCCATGCTCTCACGTGAGCCGCGCATCAGGCCCGTGTGCGAGCGGCGCTCCTCTCGTCGCGACCTCTCACAGCGAAATAATGTGCTGGCGACTTATGTATGCAGGAAGGCTTGTCGGTAGCCTGTGAATGGCTGCAGTGAATGGCTGCTCAACGGCAACCTTCTTTCAGCAGCACTGACGACAGACACCCGCCGGTGGTAGATACGATTAATTGCAAACACAAATGAAAACTCTGGTGTTACCAATAAGCTGTTCACCTGGCTTTCAGACATCAATGCCGTTCCCGGCCTCCCCGCCCGGAGCAGGGGAGACCCTACTGCTCCCCGTGTCTTGGCGGACGCACTGGCGCAGGGTTCAAAATGGCAGTCGCGGTGGGGTCCTATCAACAGCTGCCAAGACAGGTCTCTGCCTTGACACACATGCCCCGCACGTATGGTGCTGCCAAGCCATGCCATTTGCTTCACACGCGGGTCCCCTGGTCCCCACGTACCCTGGCCATCCCCTCAGGTGGGCAGACAGCACAGCCAGGGTGGGGGCGGATGGCCCTGATGAGCGCCGCCCCGTGCTCCCTATAAATCACGCACACGTCACACGCTACCCACTATGTGCAGCCTGGTGCAACAGGCTGCAGGTGAGCCGCGACATGTGACGAGCAGCTGCAGTGCCCGGCAGCCTATCAATGTACGGCAGAGGAGCTCCCATGATGTACAGGCAGCTGCGTGCAATCACAAGAGGCTTTCTGCTCTTCATGTTCTGCAGGGTCTCCCTGTCAGTGGGCCCTTTGCTCCCGGGGACTTACTGACCCGTGGGTCATTACGTACGTCATGGGTGGAATGCCAATTGCGACAATGCATGCAGCAGAGAAGGCCATGGGGTATGAGTTATAGCAGCAGTCGTCGCTCATCTGACACCAGTCAGTGAGTACAAGTGGCAACGGTAGGTGATCTACTGGAGCTGCCAAGCCGACAGCAATTGTTCTTGCCATGGGCCCAATCCAGGGCTGCGCATGCACCGAAAGCAGGCTTGGGGTCGAGGGAATCCTTCCATGAGCCTGTTACAGACGCCTGCAGGCGCCTTCCAGCCCTGGCGCCTGCATGCATACATGCTTTATTGGACAAGTACTGAATACGCGGGACAATATCGTAGGATGCAACAACAGGGTTGTGCCCGGCAAAACTCCATACATTGCATGCAGGAGAACAGTCCTGCCTGTAACAAGGAGCAGGACACACCTGTGCTTTGCGAAGGTAGCAACATAAACTGCATGTACGAAAGCAATCGTACCAGGCAAGCTACAACCCACGACAGCTATGCTTGGCAACGCATCGTGTACAACACGCAGCACAGCGTAGGCCTCCGTTGAGCGACAACAGGACGCACAACTAGGGCTGCAAACTCTTGCACGTCCACGCCGCCGGTGCCACTACCATGGCGAGCGCAGAGTTGGCCCGTCCCTGCGCCGCTGTCGTTGCACACGGGATGCCCGCCTCCTTCACAGCTGCAGCCCCCACTCTCGTTCCCTAGTCCCACCTCAGTCTCCGCCACCCCCGCTGCCGCCTGCACCCGCAGCGCTGCTGGCAGCCGACCCGCCGTCACCAGAGGAGCCATCCGCAGACCCCGACGGGCCCGCAGCACTGCTGGCGCCGCCCGCACCCTCGCCCGCGCTCCCTTGCCCTCCCGAATCCGGCGCGATGCATGCTTGGACGATGCCTGTATTTTCGTCGCAGGCCAGGTCCGCGCCCCCGCCCGCACCGCTGCTGCTGCTGCTCGAAGAAGACCCGTCATCCGAGGAGCCTGCCGCACTGCTGGCGGCCCCGCCCGCACCCGTGCCGCCGGCCCCTCCTGCACCCGCGCCGCCTGCCCCGCCTGCGCCCGCGCCCCCTGCCCCGCCCGCACCCGAGCCAGGAACTGCTGGGACAGGGATGATGGTGCATGAGGGGTCGCTGAGGCGGCACGGCAGCAGCTTGCCGGGGTAGTCCGGGCTGCAGTACCAGCCCATCATGTTGTCAGGGTAGGGCAGCTGGGAAATGACCGTCTGCCCTTCCGTGTCGACCAGCTCTACCTGACAGCGGAAGAAAGCCTGCGGGTAGTTCAAGGAGAACGCACAAACGCATTCGGCAAAGCGTTCTGGCAGGCCCTGCTGCTCGTGCAGGATTGAGGGTGGGGCGCAGCTGCAACTGGCAGCAGGCCCGTGCTAGGCGTGCACAGAAAAGGTGGCCCCTGCGGGTTGACAATCTAGGACGTGGCCGCAGGGATGGGCGAGCGACGGCAGGAGGCCCGATAAGGTGCAAGCAAGGTTGCTTGCAAACCGTGATGGGGAGCTGGTGCCGGTGTGCGTCACGGCGGAATGCAGCACGTGTCGAGCATGCATGCCCACACAGCGGGGCAGTGGACAGCAGGTACAGTCCTACGCGAGGTTGCACACCGGAGGAGCCATGCCGTGCAGTACCAGTGCAGCACCCACCAGGACAGACGCCAGCGCTGTAGGGTTCGTCGTGCCGGCCCCTGACTTGACGGGCTTGGAGGCCGGCCCGCACTTTTGAGTCACCGCCAAGAACTCTTCCAGCTGCCTGGCCTTGAGTGCCTCCGTGGCGTTGCCGTCCCTCATCAACTCCACAAGGTCTGCCTCGTAGGCCTCCCCCGGGTCGGAGACGCGGCACACGGACTTCGGCCCCGTCACGGTGTTGCCGGGGTTCCACTGCATGGCCTGGGGGCACACAAAAACAACGCAGGTTACGCAAGGCCATATATGCTTTCTTCTTCTCTCTTCGCTGGCGCAACATGCTACCGCTTACAGCTTGCACTGAAGCAGGCAAGCATGTTAACGGCATGCGGCGTGCGTGTGACCCACTGGCTGTTGTGCAGCACGCGCATGAAGAACAGAAGGTGTGCACGCAGCCCTTTGACTGCGCATAGCATGCATGCGGGATCTGCTGCACCGTTACTCGGAACACCAAGTGTGACTTGTCACGCACATCCAGACCTCGGCCGTACGCACCTCCAGCACACCTGTCGCTTGCTTGTAAATAGTACTTGTTTTGTAATATGCTACTGCGACCCCGCAGCTGCATTCGTACGCACCTCCAGCATCAGCTCCAGGCGGTATATGTAGTCCTCGTAGTGCTTCTGCATCTCACTGCGAACGCGCGCACCGTCCAGGTCCGGCATGGCGTTCACAAAGGCCCCGATGGCGGCAACCACCTGGTCCAGGTCGTTGGTGCCCAGCGAGCTGATCAGCGCCACGCACTTCATGAGCGCGTTCAGCGGCACGATGTGGTGCACGGAACCGCCACCCGGCCATTGGCGCAGCACGCTCTGGAAAATCACAGGTTTCTCAAACCGCGTCTTCTGGTATTGCTTGAACCTGGCCTGCACATAATTCATCCAGTCCCTGTCGAACTGGGCGGACGCGCCGCCGGCGCCCAGAAGCAGAAGGAGAAGGAGCAGGGGAAGCCGCAGCGGTGTCGGCATCGTGAGCGGCAGCAGCAGGTAGGCGTAGGGAGATGGCAACGCCTTTGAGGGTGCGGGACTCTTAGCCGGCCTGCAGCGGTGTACGTATGCAGCGGAAGTGTTGTAGAGTAGTTATTAGTTCAGGAGGGGATTTCGGCTGCGAATGCCGTGTCCTGGTCCGAATGCACGAGAGTGGGTTTGCGTTGAGCGCAGCTGCGAGCAGGTTGCCTTGTAGGATGCGATAGGATTTGGTTTTAAACCTGGTTATGAGAACCGTGCAGGAGCGGATTGTCTGGAGCATTGCGGTATCAGCTGTGAGTAAGTGTCGGAAGAAACGCGGTTGGTCGGTCAGGCGGCGTTGGACGGGCAATCGACAGGCCGACAAGGCGACCCACGGGGCTACTACTCCATGACGCACCGTTAGTGTGCATCCCGCGGCCCCTTTGCTGTGCATTTTATCCTTGTGGCGAAGCCCTGGTGCATTGCTTCTGCGCGCCGATGATCGAAAGACCCTCATAGCTTCCCGCCCGATGTTGGCCACCTTCTGCATCCTGTCCTGTCCCGAACGGCCCCCTCTAGCTCTCTTCCGGTGGCAGGCATCTTTTCCCCCAGGCCGCCTCACCTGCCATTGCGGCCACCGGTGTTGTGTGATGCCGAGCACCACAGAGGTCTCGATGTCAGCCGGCAGTACCTTGGTTGGCAGTCCAGGTCAGGTCCAGGTCGGACATGCTCCACAGGCAGTGCCGGACAGGGGACCCCTGGTCCCGGATGTTGGACGAGCCGCACACTTCCGCAGGCACGTCATGTCGTTCATGCGGACCTGTGGGCAGCAAGCGTGCTCTTTCTGTAGGCGATAAGCGGTATGATGGGGGCCAGGCACCAGTGGTTTTAATACATGTATACCAGGCAGACAGCAGGTGCAGGCAGCAGGTGCATCCGTACCACAGCGCACACATACAGGCACATGCCCCGCTGTAACTGTCAGCCCTAGCCTCCTATCCCAGCGTGTACGGTACCGTATGCCTACCCCGCAAGGAAGCTCCCCCTGTTCCCCACGACTTGCCACAACCTGGCACAGCAGCCGCCATCTGCCCAGCTCCACCTGCAGGCAGGAGCAAGTCATTCCTAGGTCGAGACTCAACAACCATAACCACCAAGTCGACTGCGAGACGACGCCTCCTTGCAAGCGCCCAACAGCAGGGAAAACGCTCAAGCCCATGGGGTCAAGTGAGGGGTCTTGCCAGCAGTGGTGTGAGTGTGGCGGAACAGGTTACAGGCCAGGGGTACAGGGCAATTATAAGGGCTGAACACCACCTTGCACCGTAGGATGCAACGCCACCAAGCGTCGACAAACCCAAATAGAGCCTCACAAACACGGCTTTGCGCCTCTTAAACGACCAGGCTGCCTGCATGCCCTTGTCAGCTTCGTAACGGAGTGCAAGCTGGCGCGAGCACTGTGCTGACCGCTTACACGACCAGGTTCCCAGGAACACTATGCAGGTACAAAACGAGACACACCCCGGCACGGTTGTGCTGCCACTGTGTCCAAGTGCAGCGGGCTTAAACGCAACCAGCATAGAGATACCGACACGAATGCGCACGCCATTATCACCACCATGCAGGCCAGTAATCATCGCATGCTGAAGACAAACGCAGCCGGCACCGCCTTCTCAGCGGGTCCACGTGATACCTGTTTCAGGCACGTCCAGCCAGGGCTTAAGCGTCAACCGTGCGCTGTGACTGTGTACTCCCTTGATCAGTAGCAATTAAGTGCAATGAACGATGTGCCAGGGTGCAAGCATACAGGAAATGCGGCATGCCACAAGCTGCGGCACTGCAACATGCTCCAAATCGTCTTGTCATCCGACCCACACAGCTCACCAATGCGAGTATAACCACGGAACATATTTCTCGGTTACGTTGGTAGCTGAGCATGGCAGCTACCGTACTGCTTCGACCCCATCAACAGTGCCTGACTAGCAGATGGAAAGGGTATAAGCGTTAAGGCACAGCCGCTGGAAAGGCTACCCCTGGGCAGCCGCACGTGGGCACCGCCGGCTGACAAAAGGCTTCGCAACTTTCGCAACAGGGGCACGCCCCCAAACTTTGCAACGACCTGCGCTGCCGGTCTGTGCACCTATCGCGTTGCAACCGGCCGTCACAGGCCCACTTCCCAGGCGTCCACCGTTAGGTACTCCCCGCGCCTCCCGTGCGTTGCTGCATACGCACTCTCCCTCATCATATACTGCTGGCGCCATGACCCCTGGGCGCCATCACTCCATGATCATGGGCCAGCGCAGTGCGGTCCTGGCGTGCGTCACCGGGCTGCTGGGACGCACGCAGGGTGGCTGAAGGTCAAGCGAGATGGGCTGTGTGCGCGGCCGGCAAGCGCAGAGCTGGCGTCCGGGCAGAGGCGTGTGCCGCAGCTGCTGCGGCGTGTGCGCTGGGGCCTGTGTGCCAGCAGCTGCCTACTTCCCTGGCTCCAGCTCCAACACACGCAGCACCAGCATGTCGACCTGACGAGTGGGGAGTACAACGGACCAGCGGCGGGGGCGAAGCAAGCTCGAGGTACAGGGGGTTCGCGGTACAGGTGGCGCAACGAAGGGTGGACGCAGGTTACAAGCGTTTGCGCGGATCCAGGCTGGCGTGGCCGTGTCCTGTGCTCATCATTTTGGGCAATGCAACAGCGGTAACTGAGACGCTGGGCGGGTGGTTGGCGTCCATGGCGGAAGGGGAGGATGCGGACGAGGAAAAGAGCGCTGCCCAGCCACGTACTCGTTAACCCACAGTGCCAGTCGTAGATGTGATGTCAGGGTGCAGTCACATGGCCTCCGCCCCGTTGCTGGAGTCTGAGCAGAGCTGACAAACGGCTTAGCCAGGCGCGCCATTGAGACCCGGCCAAAACGACACGGGTTTCGTTGTACGCTGGCCAATCAGCATGCCACGACTCAGTTGCGTTCCCCGCTCCTTCCACGTGCACCACCGACCCACCATGATGTTGAGTTTGAGGTTCTGGTAGTTCCACTTCTCCTTCCACTCCGCCGCCGACCGCTGCTCCTGCGCCAGCTGCGCCTTGACGCGCTCATAGTCCTGAACCTGCACCTGTGGGGGCGTAAATCGCGCAGGCAGCGGAGGGGCATGCCACATGTAACACATTATTGCAAGACCAGGACATCTCGTCGTGTTCAGCAAACGTGCCGAATCAGGGGCGCCAGCAAGGCTCGTCTCCTGCGGGTTGTCCCCACCAGTCCCCACCCACCACCGACCTGTTCCATGAGCAACACAAAGTCCATGCCCTACATTGACAATCTGCATACCCGCCATACCGTGCTGCTACTGTGCGCCGACACCGTATCCTGTTACGCCACACCACCACCACCTCCCTACCTGCAGCAGCTGCATGCGGTGCTGCAGGTCCTTCATCTGCATCTCGCTGTAGCCACCAGGGGGCGGTGGTGGCAGCGGGGGCATCCCCGGCGGCAGATCCCCGCCAGCGGTCACGTGGGGCGTGGGTTGTGGACTGCCGCTGCGCCCGTTGAACAGCGCCTTGAGCTTGCTCATGGGCGACGAGGTACTGGCCTGAGAACGCGCCGGGGGTGTCTGTTGCCCGTCCCCATCATCCCATTCTGCGCCCCCAGCAGACCCATAGCCTTGCTGCGGCTGCGGCTGGTTAGGGTAGGGCATCTGCTGTTGCTGGTGGCGCTGGTGCTGTTTCCCGCGGCCAAAGAGGGAGGCGAAGAAGCCCGGCTGATCCCCTCCGCTGCCGTGCCGGTTATGACGGCCGTGGCCGTGACCTCCATGACCACCCCCGCCGCTGCGTTGAGGTGGCCTGTCGCGGCCGCGGCCGGGGCTCACAGGCCCAGTGGGCGCCATGCTCTCGTGCGAGCCGCGCATCGAGCCCGCGTGCGAGCGGCGCTCCTCTCGTCGCGACCTGTCGTAGCGACATAGTGCGTTGGCAACTTATATATGCCGTAAAGCCTGTCGGTGGACTATTAATTGCTGCGATGCGAGCAAACGATATTCCCTTTCAGCACTCCTGACGCCTGACCTTGCCATCGACCTCCTTGATTGTTTGTCCATCTATCCTTGGAATAGACCGCGTCAGGTGTAGCAGAGGTCCGTCTGGTACTGGACAGATATAGGTCAACAACGCTTGCCGTGTGTTGGTGCGCCTTCAGTGATAGATACAACATGCAAAAGAAGCAATGAGTTCTTCAATGCTTGAGCTGTCCACCTGGCTTCAAACAACAGTGCCCTCTGCAACCTCTCAGAGCAGGGGAGTCCCCTGCTGCACGAGCAACCCGTCTCTTAGTGGAGCACTTCTTCACAGTTCACAATGGCATGTGCGGTGGACCTCTACAAACATCTGCCAAGCCAAGTATCTGCCTTTCCACGCGTGCCCTGCACGTATCATTCTTTCGTGCTCCATCCCTGCCTTCGAACCACCCACGCACCGATCAGCCCCACCCTCTTCAATGCCACGTATGAGCACAACATGCAGCTTGCCGTTGTAGGCAAATTTGAGCACAAAGCTATGGCAGGGTGCATCTATAGCGCTCATCACACTATCAGATGCACCTGATTTCTTTTTAGAGTTGAGGGTGGGGTAGCGTCTTGGACAACAGCATGCGCATTTCATGACTCGGGCAAGATTCCAGCCCTTGTCCGCCTATGTGGTCTGCGCGTCTGCCCGGACCCATAGGGAAGGCGTGTCGGTGGTTGGTGGCTATCAGTGGATGATGAACCGTCGGGCATCAGCTGATAGTTGGCTTCCAGACTTCGGTCCCCATCCCCCTGTTCGTGAGTTTACTGGGAGCAGGCAGTGTGACGAGTTCTCCGAGTCTTGGGTAGAGTAGGTCGCGGTGGTCCGTGGAGCGTTCATATCCGCCCACATGTGCTTGCCAAGCACCGAATTCCGAGCCCCTGTAACCTTCTCACGAAGAAAGAAAGAATGACCATACATCGGAACCCTTGGGCCGCAACCCCAGCCCAAGCAACCTCGACCAGCAGTCCAGCCAGGTCCAACACCTGCCGGCCGACACGGCAGTTGACGAAACTCGTACCTAGTCAAGGCACATAACAGCTGCCTGCCGTACACGACCAAGGTAAAAAAATGTACCGTCACTTACGCTAAGCCTGGCGTTGCCGCCTCTCGGCCCATGGCCCTAAGGCCTAAGCCCCTACCCACGTGTCGACCCCGTCCTCATTGTACCCGACCGACCAAACAACGGACTAGCCGCACAAGCGCAAAGAGTGGAGCTCCCGGACATTCATGTCCACCCTGGTCGGCTGGTCCACCTGTCACCATGCATGCCCATGCGTCACCCGCGCAACGACTATCACCTATTTCAACACGCGGCTACTCACGCTGCCGCGCACACCCCTGAGCCGCCTATCCACCGCACACTCCGCGCCAGCAAGCTGGCCAAGTGCTATGCGGTATGCGGTACAGGTACTTGGCTTGTAGGCACACACCGACGCCACCGGTACGCCACCAGCGCAGTAAGAACACCGTGGCATACACGAGCATGGGCAGCTGCCCAGGAAGACATGCGCCCGCACACTCGCCCCTGCTAGTGGGCCAGCGCTGCGTGCAGATCACACACACGACGGGGAACAGGGAAAACCACCCCCAGCTCGTAGACGACGCTTTCGGCACGCATTAAGTCGACTGTATAACACACCAGCACATCACGTGCAGTTTCTCAAAATAAATGTCGACGCAGTGCCCAATACATAGGAGATCATGCGACCGTACCACGCATGGTCAAGTGCGGGCCTGTTGTCTGCTTGAGGCGGAAAAAAAGCCCACGGGGCATCCGAAACGCAGATAGTTGCACTTCGGGGCACCCGCAGCGAGAAGTAAACACGACAACAGAGAAGGAAAGAGACACAGGGCACCTGCCAAACGAAGGCACGCCGTGATTGCACCAGGCAGAACCAGCGCAGCATGTATGGTAGGCCCCATCTCAGTGCAAAAGTCGGAGGCAGGCTTGAATTTAGACTGGAAACAAAATGCCAGAGGACGCTGCCCTCCACTACTGCACATCCCACACCTCGCAAGCCTTGCCTGTCGATTGTGCCGTACTTGCCCCGTAACGTGCTTCACAAAAGGCGGTGGGCACTGGGAACACTCGACACATGCTCCGAACGATTGAATGACGGACTGAGACGGCACCACCCGTTGCGCAATGCCGCACGGCGGCTGCCGGCAGGTGCCTGCACATACAGGTGGTACGGTAGCCCGGCGCACGACTACGCACGTCAGAGGGGCGCTGCCTTTGCCACCGCAAGCTGTGTCACCGCAAACGCGACACTGTCTGCACACACGCTCACTGTTTCGCCAGCCCTCGCCGTACCGTACTGCGCCTGGCGCCATCCCGCCTCGCTGCCGCTAAGCCCCAAAATCGCACACCGCAGTGTGCACACGGCATACAAAGCCCTGCGACTGCAGAACCAGGACATGCCGGTACCAGTACACGAGGACCCTTGCCCTGCTTCTCCCCACCCCATATCGCGAGCTTCCTCCTCTTCTTAACCTTTGATCAGCGATTACCAGGCCCCAGGAGTAAGCAGACCGCATGCTACCCTTCCGACCCACCTACATCTGCCTCCTTCCAATGCGAAATGCACACGTGCTGCAGCCTCGTCGCCACCACAACTCCGGTACCTCGAAGCCACAGCGCTACGTCGAGAGAATGACCCACATTCCTACCTGCGTCAGGCGATTGACCCACATACCTACCTGCGCCAAGCTCGGCATCTACCCCTACCTAACAGCCCATTGTGCCCCCACCCCTAACACGGGGCACTGATGTACAACGCACGGCAGCCGTTCGTGTTCCAGGCGCGCCAGAGCACGTGCACGTGTCTGGCCACTACATCCGCAGCTGCCGTACGGCGTAGTCGATGACGTGGCCGTGGCTGCGCGCGTGGCGGGCGCTGCGCACCACGATGGCGGCGTGAGCGTGGTAGTGCGCCGTGTCCACGTCGACCTGTATCAGTGGTTGTGGTCAGACAGTTACAGAGGTTTCAGTACAGGCTTTACTTAGCAATCAAGCCCTTGGGGGTGACCCATTGGGTGGTTGTCCCCGGGTGCGAACTTGCGTCGACCTCAGGCTGGACATGGTGCAAGGTCCACCGCCAAAGCAACGTTTCCCCACAAAACGGGCATACGAGCGCCAGCATAATCGTGTGAGACGCATCAGCTCTTAGCTCGGCTCCTGGCTGTGCCCTAGGCCGTCAGCCAATCCCACCTTCTGCCACTGCAGGGTGTTGAGGTGGTGGATCATGGCGCGCAGCAGCGTCACCGGCGACAGCTCCACATCTCCGGCTCCAGCCCCAGTCTGCGGCCCCGGCTCCAGTGCCACCCCTCCAAGGGCCTCCCACAGCGATCTCAAGCCCCCATCCTGCGAGGCCCTCCCCTCTCCCGCCCTTCCCGCTACTGCCGCTGCGACCTCCCTCCGCCGGGCGTGCAGCAGCTGCTGCTCCTCCTGGCCCCACTCACCCCAGCGCGTAGTGGCCAGGCCGCTAATACACGCGGCGCACTCGCACGCGGCCGGCTGGGGCGGAGCTGCTGGTGCTGCTGCTGGTGGCGGGGTCTCGCCGACGACCGCGCCAGCAGCCGTCACGCCATGGACCACACGAGGCGGCGGCGCGACGGGCTGTCCTGCGTCCCCTTCCGCAGCTGCTCCGGGCAGCTGCATGCCGCGTGCCCCGCTGGAAGTGCGGCCCGCGCTGCTGCTCAGGGGCTCAGCAACCTCCGAGGCCAGTCGGGCAAACAGGCGCCCCGTGAGGGCACGTGCCGCTGCCGCCGAGTCATCTACCTCGGCTCCCTCGCTGGTGTTGGATGGCCTGACTGGCATACCCGCCGCCGTGACGCCAGTACCTGCAGGCCGGCCAGCCGCTGGTGCTGCTTGCACCGCGTCGACCAGAGGTTGCACACTGCCGCCACCGCAGTCCCCACAGGGTATGCCGCCACCACCGCATACAGCAGCATCCCCGCAGGTGCGGGGCACGCAGTGCGCCGGGAAGGAAATGCCGTCCTGCTGTTCCCCCTCCTGCCCATCCGCACTGCGCAGCCCCTGCTGGGCGAGCTCCACCTCACCCTGACCCGCCGACCCACCGCAGCTGCCGCTGCTGCTGCTGCTTCTTGCGCTGCTGTGCCGCTGGTCCTTCCCTTCCTCCCTGTCGTCACCCGCGCTGTGATCCTTTTCCGACTGCCCTTGCCCCTCACTTCCGTCAGAGTCCCCAGGCACGTGCCAGCTGCTGAAGGAGCTGCTGCGGGCACGGTGCAGGCCCCTCCGCCGGGGCGGCTCCTTATCGCCAGCCTCCTGGCCCATCACGACCCCGTCCTCGCAAGCGCCCGGCTGAAGGGCGTTGTTTCCTTCCATGCCGTGGCCTGGCACGCCCGCGGGCGCGGAGGCGCCGCGGTCTGCGCCCGCAGTTGTTGCGGCGGTGTCAGCGGTTGCCGTGTTCACGGTGGGTGCGGCCGGTGGGCCCCGGCCCGTTGAGGGCGTCCCGCTAGCCGCCCCTGGCCCGCCGGCGTGCGACGGGTCATCCTCTGGGAGCAGGAACCTGAGATCCGCCTGGCGTTCCTCGTCTTCCTGCTGTTGCTGCGGCTGCGGCTGCGGCTGCTGCTGCAGCTGCAGCTGCTGGGGAGAGCGTGGACTCTGCGGCTCGCCACGGCGGCGCACGCGCACCTGCCAGCTGCGGTCCGGGCGCACCTGTGAGTCCATGATCAGACACAAACGGCACCACATGTCATGGATATGTGCACAGCGGGGCAGCGCTGCAGCGCAAACAACGTAGCCGTTGTTAAACATGACAGGGCTGGCCAAAAGCCGGCCCTTCCGAACCGCTCGCATGCAGCTGGAAGCTGGAAGCGCGCATACCTGTGAATGGCCGCCCCACCTTTTTATTGCGGGTGCCATCGCACGAAGCCACAGGTCGGCATCGGAGTTCAGGCTGTACAATCAAGCATGAGGCCGTGTCCTTCCATGGCACTTGCTCAAAGCACAACCACATTCCAACCCACCGTGAGCAGCACCGCGTAGTGGTGCACCCAGATGGCCGCCAGCCACGCGACCATGCACAGCCACAGCGACAGCAGCAGCGGCAGCAGCGCCAGGAAGATGCCCAGACGCGCGCGGCTGGACAGCGCTCCGAAACCCGCCTCGCCGCCGCCGGCGCCGCCACCCCTGGCCCTGCCGCTTCGCAGCTGCGCGGCCCTTTGCGCGGCCCCTGCGTAGCTGTCCCTGTAGCGCCTGCTGGTGGGGTGGAGGGATGCGCGGGCTGCGGCGGCGGGGAGGGAGGCTGAGCGGTGTAGCTGCTGGGGGGCTGCGGCGGTTGCGGGGACGGCGGCGGCGGCAGCTGCAGGGCGAGGAGGCCGGCCCAGAGCAGCGCCGGCGGCACCGCTGCCGCTTGCGGTGGTTGCCCTTTGGCCGCTGGCGAACGCAGAGGCGGTGGCGGACGCAGCGGTGACGGAGGCAGCGGCAGCAGGGGCCCTAGGCAGGGCTGGCGGAGGCGACGGCACTTTTCCCGCGTGAGGGTTTCGCGAGGGGACGGGCGCTGATGGCTGTGTGCGGCCGTACCCATTGCCGCCGTATCCGCCTGTGGGTATGCATGGGCCATAAAACGGTCTCGTAAGCGGGCGCGACAGGTTCGGAAGCGAAAACGCCAGCGTCGTTGCATCAGCTGCATCGTGCGGTCTTGCACAGCTGCAGATTCCAGCTCGAGGTGCACGTTTACGATTAAGCGAGGCCCAGATTTACAAATGCTGCCCGCGCTTGTTGTATGCAGTGTGCTGTGCTATCGCAATCGCGACCTTGTCACACGACGTCGTACGCACCCGCTGCGCTCCAGAAGGTAGATCGTCTGCCCATCCTGCCGCCCGCCTCTCCGTCCGCGCCGCTGCTCGCCGCCCCCTCTGCGCCGCTGCTGCCGCCGTCCGTCGTGCCTCCTTCCCCGCCGCCCCAGCCCCAGCCGGCCGCCTTCTCTCCGCCACCCCCGGCCCCAAACACCCAAGCCGTGGCCGTCTGCAGCACCCCCAGCGCCGTCGCCGCCAGCGGCATCGGAGCGCTCCCCAGCCTCTGCAACCGCCCCGCGTAGCCCCCCACCCCGCGGCCATCCCCAAGCCCCTCACTCGCACTGCCACTGCCCTCACCATTACAGCTGTCCTTCTCGCTGCCCCTCAGGTCACCGCCATCGCTCTTTCCTGAGCGCCCTCGCCTGCCCCCACCGTCGCTCTCGTAATCCGACCCCCGCCGCGAGCTGTACAACCGCCAACCACCGCCCGCCACTGAAGACGATGACGCTGAGGTGCGCAGCTGGCTGATGCGCGACGGGCGGACGGAGCCATCGGCACCAGGCGGTGGCGGCGGCGGCGCGGGGTGTGGCTTAACTATGCAGGGGTACGCAGCGCTGATGGGCAGCGCCAGCATGGGGGCAGGCCCCAATTGCACCTGCTGGTGCGGCGGCACTCCCTTGAAGGGCCGCACCTCACCAAGGCACGATGAGGCGGAACGAGTCCGATCTAGGTTCCTGCCCGTTGCCCCGCGCATCACCGTGTGCGCGCCCCCATGCACCTCCTCACCCAGAACCTCGGCCCCCTCCTGCCCCAAACCGTCACTGCCATCATCCCCAGCGTCCCCGCGGCCCGTCATCAAGCTCCCGCCAGGCCCCGCCGCCTCAGCTTGCCCGCTAACACTCCCAACCGTCGCCGCAGCCGGCGGCGGTTGGTACGGATTTACCGCCTCGATGGCGGCGGTCGTGTACGGCACCGTACGGTCCATGCAGATGTCGGCCAGCAGTACCCGCTTCTGGAAGGCGGCCAGCGCGGCGTGGAAGGCGCAGTCGGGGTGCGCCAGTACGGCAAGCAGCGGCAGGCCGTACGGCTCCAGCCAGCGGTCGGCCAGCATCAGCTGGCGGCCCGTGCGGGACAGAGTCCACGGCAGAATGCTGTTGTAGGCCTGCGTTTGTGTGACATGGGCATGCGAGGGACCATCGCCCAAACAGTACGAATTGCCTACTGTGTAGGCCACACGCCTTCGCACTTCCCATCATGAAAAAGGCAATGCGCAGGGCGTACTGGCGGAGGAAAGCTTCAAGCCTGGGCTCGCGCAACCAGCACACTGTGCAGCCACGACGAAGCGATGCAGCAGGACTGCGGAACCCCAGCGCATAGGGAACGGCTGCCAAGGCCCCACCAGCTGTCCCATGCTGTTGGGCGACTCCCAGCAGCCCAGGTGCGGCGTGGCGATGGTGAAGAAGTTGACGGGCGTCACGTCGCGGAAGAAGCCGCGCGCCCACAGCTTGCCCACCGCGTAGCGGGCAATGAGGCCGCCTGGTTAGTGTGGAATGGGGAGGACGCCTTGTTGACAGTTGAGGGGGTGCCGCGCGCAGAGGGACAGGGTTACAGGCCGTGTGTTTCGCGGTTTGACACGGCGTTATTACAGTGTGTCTGTAGGCTTTGCGGTGGATCAACAGGGATGCAGGGGCCCAAGTGAAGTGGCAATGGAGCCGGCCGAGTCAGCAGGGCGCCCGTCCCCGCTGTAGCAGGGTACGGGCGCCCTGTGACCACCTGTGCGGCGTGTCGTCGTGTGGGCATCCACATCGCGCACAAGAGTTGGCCTCACCAAAGCTGTACCCGGCGAAGGAGATGCGGGTGACCCGTGTGCCGGCAGCCGCTAAGGCTGCGCAGTGCGTCTCAACCTCCGCCGCCAGCCTGCGGGAGGGTGAAGAACGAGGGGTTTGAGGATGCACAGTGTTGCTTGGTTTGAGACGCAAAGTGTCTCCAACGAGGACAATCGGCACCATGCAGCTGCTATGTGCTTCCCGTGGCGCTTGCATCGCAACATGATAAGGGCACGCGGCCCGGCAGATCGGTGCACCGACCTGTCGCCGCACACGTCTGCGCCGTCAAAGGTGCAGCGGGCACTGTTGCTGCGTGCGTTGAGCGTGGCCCAGCCGTTGTGCGCCAGGTAGGCCTCCAGGTAGGCCACATCGGACGTGCTGCCCCATAGCCCGTGCTGCGCAGTGTGCAGGGCAGTTTAGGTGGTTCGGGGGTTAGTATGTGGCGTTTTGGGCTTGTGCTTCTGGTGCTTCTGTGGGAGTGGTAGGCCTCGATGGATTCGAAGGGGTGTAAGGAGCGGGTTCGAGCGGTTGCGGTACAAAGAAGCCTCGGACACCTGTTACCCTCTAGTGATGGCATGCATATGCCTGTGTGACGCGGGTTGTCACGTGGCTCGGCAGTGGCTCGAGCGTATGGGGTTGGCGGGAGACTGCATGGACCGGAGCATCAGCGCCGACCGACGCTCTGCCTGACATTCTACGGCAAAGCGGATGCGTGTCTTGCTCTCAGAACATATGTATAAACCGTGAATCAATATGGATGCACGTCGGCCCCCTAGGCTGTGCCAACGCCCCCTACGTCAGCGGGGCACACAACCGCTCAATGGACCCAAACCAAACTGTCACCTGGCACACGAACAAGTGGGCATCGCGCGTCACCCTCCGCGAAGAGGGTATCGAAGTCTGCCACCAGTCCGTAGTAAGCTGCGACCTGGCCCCGAGGGACATCGTCGCGCGCTGCCCGAAACGTGCGCAGGCCCGGTTCCTTCGCGCCGGGCTTAAGTTCACAACCGGCGCTTTGCTTTAATAAGACTAATTAGTATGAAAGCATCACAGCGCAGTCCAAGGGTTGGTGGCATGGACAACTGGTCCGGGCACTTTGGGTCGGTTGCCCTTGCGCACTTTTTACTCAGTCTGGTTGGTAGGGGCTGTCCGCACGACGCTTGGAGGTAAGCATATATTAGAATTGCTAAACGAGTTCGTTTGGCCTGAAAAGAAACAAACGGGCTTGGGAAAAGAAGCCATGCCTTGCATGGGGGCATCCCCATCCGAGATGAAGGGGCAAAGTGGGGAACACAGGCAGACCACTCCCTTTTGATAGGCGAAAATAACGAAAGTGTTGCTTCAAGCAGGACGATATTTGGGCTTGAGGTTTGCTCGCCGAGCCACCACCACTCCGATCTTCGGCGGCTCATATAGGCTAGCAACAAAGATGAGCGCCGAGGAGCTAGAGAAGCAGATCCAGGAGGCTCAGGATGCGGTGACCAAGCAGGGTGACACCGTTCGCTCGCTGAAGGCCAGCCTGAAGGACGGCAAGGCGGAGAAGGCGAGCGTTCCGGGAGCGCGCGAGCCAGTCCTCCAGCACGCGGTCTCCCTGTCGCCCACCAGCGCTGGCTCAATCATGTATACGTGCAGGCAGATGTGGATGCTGCTATCCAGAAGCTGTCGGAGCTAAAGCTGGACCTGGACACAAAGCAGAAGGCGAGTTGCCACCATCGGGCAGCTGTGGGCGTCCGAAGCACCTGAAGAGGGCTGCGTGATATAATTTGACAGTACACCTATGGGAATACAGCAGCCATTCGCGTGGGTTTCCCAGCTGGGCAAGGGTTGGTTGATACCCGTTGCTGGGACCTGCACTGGTACCCCTGCCCTGGTCGGCGTCTGCGGCCCGGGGTCCCTGAGCGCGGCCCAGCAGCATGAGCGCATCAATGAGCCCACTGCTTACCACTGCTACCGATTCCGCGTTGTTAGGACATGCACGCTCTTCGTGCCTCGGCCGAGGGGTAGGGGTTGTAGGGCAGCTTCGAGCTGCCGCCCAGTTGGCCTCCCCGGTCTCAGGATTGTGGGTCTTGGGTTTGCCATCCTGGTGAGCTGGGTTAGTGTGGCAGGGTGGCAGAGTTACTAGTAGAGCACCTGCGCTCCAGCAGGGCTATCGCCGGTGCTAGGACTTCTAAGACTGCGTGTAGGCCGGCCGTAATGCACCAACACCCTCGGCTGCCAGGCACCTTCCAGCACTTTCCAGCTTCCTTCCTGGACCCTCCTGCGTTAACCCCGCTGTCTGTCTGACCCGCAGGCTTATGAGAAGGCCACTGGGAAGGTGTCCTCCCAGAGCAAGGAGGCCTTCAGGGCTGCGCTGGTGGGTTGGGGGCCGGCATGTACCTGGTACCTTGGCGCCTGGGTCGGGCCGTGTGAAGCTTGTGCGTTGCCACGGGTTGCAGCGGACGTGTTGCAGCGGACGTGGAGTTCCGCTGTGCTGTGTAACGGAAGGGGCGTTCCTGGGTCTTGCGGTTGGTATAGGCTGTGCCGGTGTGGTGCAATGGCCCGGCACCGGTGCGTGGCAGCGATGTGGTCAGGGCTGCATTGTTGGGTATGGGACTTCACCTGGGGTGGTAAGAGGCATGGGTTTCGGCTTGGAGTCAGCCGTCTGCGATATTGGGGAGCGCATCCCGATGCGCTGTGCTTTGTGCATGGCGGGACGATCTCCGAGCGCGCCCCGCCTCTGCACACCGCGCGCTGCGACGTGCCATTGTCGTTGTGGGCTCTGGGGCGACCGGCTGGGCAGAGCTGTCTGCGTTCCGCGCTGCTGCTGATGGAGCCATCACGGTAGTGACCGTGACGCACAGCTCATCAGGTCGTGGTCGGACCCCACACCGACGCAGTCCCTCCAGCGCAGTCGTTCGCGTCCTCGTTCACACGCATCCACCCCGCTGTGCGCCCTTCTGCAGGCTGGCGTGCTGGAGCGGCGCATGTTCTACATCCCCTCCTTCAAGATCTACGGCTCTGTGGCCGGCTTCTACGACTACGGGCCCCCGGGCTGCGCCATTAAGCAGAACATGACGCAGGTGGGCAGGGCGACGGTGTGGGTGAAGGGGGGCAAGTGCCGAGTGAACACGGGACGGACCTTGTAGGGCAGTGCAGGGGTGGGATGCGGGTTCAGCGCGGTGGTGCTCGGATGGGCCGGCCAAAAGGAGTTAGGGGAGTGACGTTCAAAGGGCGGGGACGGATTGTGGCTTTGTAGGACAGCGTCTTGGAACTGCTCCCAGGTTTGGCTGGCAACCTGATCAACTTTAGATCTGCCCTCCGGGTTAACGAAGTAGGCGCCGCTTGTTGCTGTGGGAACACCGCACGATGGTCCTGGTGCAGTTTAGCACCTCAACACGTGCCGCGGCCTCGTGCAGGTGTGGCGCAACCACTTCGTGCTGGAGGAGAACATGTTGGAGGTGGAGTGCCCTGCCGTGACGCCTGAGGTCGTGCTCAAGGTAAGCGAAAGTGGACGGAGTGGCCAAGGGGAAGTTAGGAAGGATAGCTGTGGAGGAAGGGCGGTCGCTGGGGGAAAGCACCAGCACCAGACAGGGTTACCCGCCCCATTGGCCCTGGTCTCGCCCTCATGGCCTGCCTGCCTGCCTGCATGTTCCCGGCAGGCATCCGGCCACGTGGACCGCTTCACCGACTTCATGGTCACCGACACCGTGACCGGGGAGTGCTTCCGCGCGGACCACCTGCTGGAGGTGGGGCGTGAGAGGGTCGGGGCAGAGGCAGCACGTGTGTGGGTTAACGTGTAGGACTGGGTGGTGGTGTTGTGGGACAGAGACCGATGCGGTGAGTGCTATCGTCCGCACCTCCTGCTGGAGGCGGGGTAGGGGAACGTATGGGGGCCGGGCAAGGGCAGCAAAGGCGTGGCGCTAACATGTAGACGGCTGGCTACGGGCTGAGGTGTGAGCGGGCAGCCTCTGTAGGGAACGTGTCTACGCGGACCACCTGCTGGAGATGGTGCATGAGCAAGAGGGGCATGGCATGAGGTTTGTTGTGTGGGCGTGGGCTGGTCCATAGTGTAAGTGTTGGTACACGGGCAGGGGGCTGGGTTGGTGGACGACGATCCCGGTCGGGATACGTCCGCGCGGATCACCTGATGGAGAATGGGGCTAAGAGTCCAGCAGGAGTGACCATGCGGCGACAGACTTGTCGGCATGGCGCGGCACGCATCGTAGGCGCCACGTGCGCCCGACAGGGGATGAGGGCGTTGACAGCGCCTTGCCGTGGACAGCTTTCCAGGTGTGGCCAGGGAGGACTGGCGCGCAGGGGCGAAGGGCGCCCTGCTTCGTCGGACTGGGGCGTGAGAGCATTGCAGGCAGCAGTGGCTGCGCAGCGGGTGGCTGGCAAGAGCATCAGCGGCCGGCGGTTGTGGTCTCTGGTGGCAGCGGTCGCTACTGCTGCGGCGGCGGCTCAGGCGGCGGCGGCGGCGGCGGCGACAGGGGCGGCGGGGTGCTGGGTGGTGGGGTGGTGAAGCGCCGCAACAGATGGAGGGGCCTGGCCGACTGGGCGGGAATGTCCAGAGTGCGTCCAGCGGGCCTGTTGGTTTGGCGCTTGCCTTCGATCGGCGGTGGTCGTCATAATCCAATTTCGCGGCCGTTGCGAACAACTGCGGCTGGCTCATGCCGCGGACTGTCAGGGTTGTTGCGGGCAGCTATTGGAGCGGTGGCGCCGTCGCTGCTGGCCGCCCCCACAGCTCAGGGGCGGGACCGGGCGGCGGCCAGCGGCGGCAACAGCGGTAACGGCCGCCGCTGCAGCAGCGAGTGCTCGCAGCTGCCTCCGGGCAATTTGCGTAAAGTTTCACCCACGCGTGCCGAATATGGGCTTGCTGAACTTGGGCTGCCCACCTTACCCTCCTGCCCGTGCGCCCCTACGCTTCCACACCCAGGGCCACCTGGAGGCGCTGCTGGAGGACGCCAAGAACCCCGTCAGCCCCGAGAAGGCCAAGGTGAGCTGCCCGCACGGCACGGCACCGCCGTGTGCCTTACAGCGTCCAGCTGGATAGGTCTGCATGGAAAAGACAAGCTTTGTCGGTGTGGAAGCAGAGTTGCGCGGTACGGTATTATGCACGGCGTGCAGCGGTGCGAGTGTGCGAGGGCAGTGCAAGCGCGTCCTTGCCCTAACGCCGATCAAGCTGCATTTCATCCGTACGGTTTCTTCCGGCTGCAGGAGATCCGCGAGCTGCTGGCGGGCGTGGGCGAGCTGAAGCAGGACACCATGGCCAAGGCGCTGCAGGTGGGTGCGTGTGATGCGCGTGGTGTGTGCGTGCTGGAAGTGCAGTGCGGGACGCAGGCGTGATGTCTGAAGGAAATCGAAAACAAACAGAGCACGACAGGATGAAGCAAACGGGACAAGGCAGGCAGTGGGTGGTGTGGGCGTGCCGCGTGAGGTGGTGCGGGGTGGCCAAGGCGCTGCTGGTGGGCGTGAGCCGTGGTGTGCGCATTTGTGGCGCGTGGTGTGGAGGGAATGTCACGGTGTTCAGAGTACCGTACCCGTATGAGGCTTGCTGGGCATGTGGGGTGCAGCAGCGCAGCGGGCTGGTATCGCGTATCAGCCAGCTCCCCCCTGCTACCGTTGGGACGCCAATGCCCCTCGAGGCCTCACCCAGGCGCCCAGAGTCTCGCCTGCGGCCTCAGCCACCTCGTCTCACGCTTCGTACAGGAAGAACTTAGTACCCCGCTTATTGTAACGAGAGACACAGCCTGCCTGCATACCGATACCAATCGTTTCTCAATCACTTTCCCCTTCCCCGTGCAGGACTACGACGTGCGCGCCCCCGGCACCGGCAACGCGCTGTCGCCTCCCTTCCCCTTCAACCTTATGTTCAAGACCTCCATCGGGCCCAAGGGAGACCTGGTGGGCTACCTGCGCCCCGAGACGGCGCAGGGCATCTTCGTCAACTTCAGGTGGGGGCACGCGGGTGCCGTGGGGCGCGGGAAGGCGTGGGAGTGAAGGGAGGCAGGCGAGTGCGTCGACTCTTGCGAGAAGGTCGCCCAAAGCCCCGCCCAGGGGTGTCCTGCGTGTGCGGAGGTGTACCGGAGAGCAGAGACCTACCTGGGCGGACGCCCATGTGCGATGACGGCCCGATTGTGAACCTTGCACGACCGACTTCACCATGCCCTCCTTCCCTCCTCCGATAGATGTGCTAAAGTGAAACGGCATGCACACGCCAAGCTTGCAAACGCAAGCTGATTGGGCCCTTTCCACCACTCCCTCGGAACTTCCTCTGCCTTGTACCCCCAGGGATCTGCTATACTACAACGGCGGCAAGCTGCCCTTCGCCGCCGCGCAGATCGGCAACTCGTACCGCAACGAGATCTCGCCACGCGCCGGCCTGCTGCGCGTGCGCGAGTTCACACAGGTGCGTGTGCACAAGATGGGGATCACGCACCAATTCAACACCAGGAACGGAAGGCAGGGGGGCTGCGCCTGTGCAACGATGTGCTGGGTGGGGCAGACGAAGGGATGCAGCTGTGGGTGCAAAGTGGTGGTGAGGGAGCCGCTGCTTCGCGTGTGCACTCGTGCATTTGTATGGCAGCCGGCTGGTAATGACATCGAGACTCGGAGGCATCGTGGGATGCAAGCTGCTCGCCCTTGTGCGGGAACGTAATTGTGCACGTGCGCGTATAATGTGTTCTCCACATCAGACTCTGCACAACGTGTACGCTACTCAAGCACATGTCGATCACCAAGCTGCCGCACCGCACTGCCGTACAGGCGGAGATTGAGCACTTCGTGAACGGGGACGACAAGTCGCACCCTAAGTTCGCGTCCGTGGCCGACCTCAAGCCGCTGCTGTACTCGAGGTACGTGTGCGGAAAGGGAGGCCGGTGCTGGATGAGCAGTACACAAAAGCGAGACACGGCCGGGGACAGAGGCCACACATGAGGGGCTTCCTGGCGTGTCGTAAGCGCATACTGGTAGCCTTTCACGCGCAAGTTCGCCCCACCGAAAACAGGGTTAAGCTTGGCACTGCTCGTGCTCGTACGGTTAGGTGTGTAGCAGGATGCGGTGAGGGGCGATACAACGCATGTGTCGGGGCAAACTTAAGAGGGCTGGACCCTCCATGGCGTGTGTGCACGATGCGTGCAGGGAGCTGCAGATGGGCGAGGAGAAGAAGCCGCAGCCCATGGCGCTGGGCGAGGCGGTGTCGCGCGGCATCATCGCCAACGAGACGCTGGCCTACTTCATCGGCCGCACCTGGCTGTTCTTCCTCAAGTGCGGCGTGGACCCCGCGCGCATGCGCTTCCGGCAGCACCTGCAGCACGAGGTGGGCGGGCGCGGGGCCTGGCGGTTTGCGTAGCTGCCGACAGTGGCCGACTGCTGCTCGTACGGCTGCGCCTCCCGTGCTTGCCCCCTCCTGTTCGTTGGCATTATGATGAAACAGCGGGCTGCGCATCTGTTGGATACCACGGCATGGCCCCTGCTTCACCTCTCCGCCTGAACCCAGAAGGCTAGTACGCCACCGGTCGCTGGCACTGCTGTTAAAGCCTGCTACCGCGTGACGTAAACTGCTCCTCGACGCGCAGCTTTGCCGAGTGACCCTCTCTGCTGTCCTGTCCTCGCGCCCCCCTCAGATGGCGCACTACGCCACCGACTGCTGGGACGGCGAGGTGGAGACGTCATACGGCTGGGTGGAGTGCGTGGGCCTGGCGGATCGCTCCGCGTACGACCTCAAGGCACGTGCCTGTGTCTCAGCTAGCATGGGCGCACCGTGTGTGTAGCAGCTGTGCTACTCGGACGGCTGGATGGGTAACCGGCCTGACAGACGGCCCCGGCCTCGGGGCATGCGTGACTGGGTTGTTACAGAGCTGGGCCGAGCAGCACCTGTCCAGGACGGGGTGGATGTTGGCCGCGGCTCCGCACCTGCTGACCGGGTGCAATGCACCACATCCGACGCAAGGCAGCAAGGGCACACATGCTATAGTGGACCGCACTTTCCTGAATCGAGGAACGCACCCAAACCCGAGCAACTATCCGTCAGCGTCCTGCCCGTATTCCGCCCACACCTACCCCAGGCGCACACGTCCATGTCCAAGATTGACCTGACGGCCTTCGAGAAGTTCCCCGAGCCCCGCATGGAGGAGGTGGGGGGCGCGACAGGGGAAGGGTGGAGGCGTATTGTAGGGGCGGTTGGGAGTCCATTGAGGACGCGGGCCCGCGCTACGCGAAGGCTGTGGACGGGTTCTTGTTAGGAGGCGGGACCATGGATGGAATAGCGAGCAGTGAACAGCAGGGACCGAAGCGGCCCATTGCCTGTTGGTTGTGGTTCCATGGCTTGTGCACGCACAACTCTGAGCGATGGCAAGGGCCAAGTACGCCCCAACCAGCAACTTACACCTCCCTGTCGCTCGTAATGCACCGGGGCGGGCTAGTGCCCAAGACCAGGTTGTGTCTGATCACAAGCTGCGGTGTCTCGGCCTCCAGGACACGTTCTAAAGACACGCCCCCCACGCGCTGCCGCTGTGCACGCCCCTACAGGTGCTCAAGGTGGTGCCCAACAACAAGGTGCTGGGCGCTGCCTTCAAGAAGGACCAGAAGGCGGTCAAGGAGGCGCTGGAGGCGCTGAGCGAGGCGGACGCCATGGCCATCAAGGTGGGGGTGTAGTGGCTGATAGCGAACCTGCTGGAAAGCCGTTATTGTGCAGAGGTTGCATAGCCGTTCCAAGGACGCCCTGGAGCCTCTGGGTGTGGCGATAGGCATGGTCGGTGCGTGGTGCGCAACTCTTGCGCAGCATCAGCGCTATGAGGCTGCCCAGGGAGTAATTCCGGACCAAGTCCACGCGTACTACCTACTCTGGCACCAGGCTCCAGCATCAGTCTTGCCCAGGTCCGAACGGCCTTGCACTGTGCCCCTCCTGACCCGCACCCGCACCACGCAGGCCCACCTGCGAGCCGGCGATCTCGCGTAAGCCTACCCTAATGTCTCACACCCCTGTCGCTTGCACCCCTATCCCGTGCACCCTTGCTCACCCACGCCCTCAGGCCAAGCTGGAAGCCGGCGAGCCCGCGCAGCTCAAGACGTGCGACGCCACCTTCGAGCTGCAGCCGGGCATGGTGGAGATCAAGAAGGTGCGGGGAGCGGGCCTTCGCACACCAGCACCATTTCTCCGTTGGCACGTTGGCAAAGGGTACTAGGAAAGTAGGTGGGCTGCGAGGGACACACACCTGAGGGACACACACCTGAGGGACACACACCTGCCGGTTTGACGTGCTGCATGCCTCGCCGCCTCGTGGCTCCCCCTCTTGACGCAGGTGACGGAGAAGGTGACGGGCAAGACCTACACGCCGTCCGTCATCGAGCCCTCGTTCGGCATCGGGCGCATCATGTACTGCATGTTCGAGCACTCGTACTACACCCGCGAGGTGGGTGTACGGGCGGACGGCAGGCGCGGGCTGCGCGTACGTGCGTTTCCTTGATGTGGCCACGTTGGGCATTGCTTTCCCATGGTCCGTGCCTCGTGCAACTGCTAGGCCGGGCCGCTGATAGGCCGGTGTGCCCAACTCCATTCATTGCCGTACGAATATCAAAGGCTGAGCTAACCACCCCCCGGCCTCTAGCGGCAAAGTAAAGAGGTAGCAGACTGAGAGGTAGCGCAGAGCTAGCATAGAAGCCGAGCTCACCCAGCGGTCGGAGTCCGGCCCAAGCCTGCTTCACTCCGCGCCAGCACACCTCAGCAGACGCTATCCGTTAACCCACCACGCAACCAAACTTACCCGCACCCTCCCCGCCCCCACCCCCAGGGCGACGAGACGCGCGCGGTGCTCCGCTTCCGGCCCGTGGTGGCGCCCACCAAGGCCACCGTGTTCCCGCTGGTGCAGAAGCCTGCGCTGAACGAGGTGGCGCAGAAGATCAGCCGCGACCTCACAGCCGCCGGCCTGTCCAACCTCATCGACACCACCGGTGGGTAGGGGGCACACGGGTTGGACGTGCACATGCGTTACACGTCAGTTGCCATGCCTTCTGGTACGGCACGGACTGTGGGGCTCATGAGCGTGGGCCGGATTATCAGCGTGTACGTTTTTGTTGTGGGTTTGTGAGACATGGGAGTGCCGGTGCGGGCAATGGAACATGCGTGAGCAGCGGCATGGCCGCAGGCAGGGTTGGTTGCTAACGCCCAATGTGGTTGAGTCCCATGTGTGCCCCTTGTTCCTTGGCAACCAAGGATGGGCGCCAACGGAGAAACCTTTTCCCGCAGCTGAAGGCCTTTGTGGGTCCCAATCTCCAATATGACCCGCAGGCAACACCATTGGCAAGCGCTACGCGCGCACGGACGAGATCGGCGTGCCGTTCGCCGTGACGGTGGACTTCGAGACGGTGGAGGGTGACGGCTCCGTCACGCTGCGCGAGCGCGACACCATGGCGCAGGTGGGCGGGCGTCGGCGCTGCTGTGTGTTGTCCCAACGGGTATTCTTTTCTCTGGTTGTGCATGGCGCAGGCACCTTGCGTGTCATCTGTGATGCACGTGGCGCGGTTGTACCGGTTGTCAGGTCGTGTCTGTCACCCTTAGCAGCTGTTGCAACTGTCCCCCCACGCCGCACCGCACCCCCTCCAGGTCCGCGTGCCCAAGACGGAGATTGCCGGCGTCATCCGCGCCATGGTGGATGACCGGATGACCTGGGAGGAGGTGGCGGCCAAGTACCCCGCGCAGAAGGCCACGGTGGGTCATTCGTGAAGGGATAAGCAGTCTGCCTTGAAAGGACGTCTATGTGGCGCTCCGAGGCTGTGTGGGGAGGCATACGCCGTGCACGTGGTAGGACAGCAGCCGTGCGCACAGGTGCAACGCGCTGTGCGAAGCGCGCATAGCACGGTCTCCTCGAGGCAAGACAGACCCAGGAGGGTGCTCGCCAAGACTTCCTGCGACCTGCATGCTAGTATGTGCCTCCCTTGCATGGCCGACCGTGAAATGTGGCTGCTTGGTGCTGCTCCTCAGGCCGACGACGAGTGAGCGGTGGCCATGAAGCGGCGGGCACGGCACGTGGCCAACACGTGTGCGTTGACATATGCGGAGTGACACTTGTCAAGCAGCCGCATCAGTGACAAGGGGAAAGACCTGCCTGGTTGCATCGCGGCAGCAGCGGACTGTCTTGGCTGAGAGGCGCAACGGCATGAGCATCCCAGCTTTCCCAGGCCGTTCTTTGCGTGTGGAGTAGCGCGCGAAGCGGGCGTCGGCTAGCGAGCTCGGTACCGGTATTCGGGTGCGCCCCTGTGGCGAACATGCAGGCTGGGCTGAACAGTGGCAGGCATGCGCTAGACAGATTTGAGTGGAGAGACAGCTGCTGATGCTGGTGTGCTCGGGGCACGAGGAGTAGGTTCGAAGCAGCCGAGGCGAAGTGGCCGCAGGATGTAGGCAGGCAACGCGCAGGGATGGCTGGCGGTGCAGTGATTGACAGGGGCTGCGTGGACATGACCACGAATGTACCAAGGCGTGTGGTACCGCACGAAGCGGGCACCACGAACACCCAACGTCCCAACTCACATCCGCCACGTGTCGAAAGGCCAGGGTTTGCAAGCTACGGTATTGTGCACCACCTTTCCTTAAACGCCGGTCATACTTGTCCGCTTGTCACCCCTCACGGTGTCCTTGGTCTCGCCTGGTCTCAGGGGTTGCATGCCGATCATAACATTCGACGGACGACCTGACCAACTCCACGGGCACAGCTGCAAACATGCATTGGAAGCAGGGTTCTTCCGTACACGTATTCTACGCCGTATGGGCCTTTTATTATACATACCCTTGGTGAAACGGCATGCGACCGCAAGGCTTGCAATACCGCTGCCCAGAACGAAGTGAACAACATTCATAGAGCCTCATATGTGCGGTAGATGGCTCGGTCGGGGCGTGCTTCCGCTACTGCCCAGGGGAGGTCCCAGGGGGCCCACACACGGATACGCACGCATACCAGCGTATGTACGAAAACGCATGCCTGAAGGGACCTGACAGTACATACGACGTATTATACGAATACGTACAATACGCGTATGCGTATGAACGAACCCTGATTGGAAGGCAGCCAGCCTTTGGGACGCCTAGGTACATGAGGTGTCCGACAGGCACAGCGCCGCACAGCGTCCGGCATAATAACAATCGTCCACATGGCAAATGGCATGGAGGTTGTGCACAAACAATGCGGAATCATAAGCATGCGTCGATGGCACGATACTGGTAATTGGTTCAGCACGTGTGCCAACCAATCAGCGCCTCTACGATTCTTTGGCCACGTGCAACTACAGCACCTACACGCATTCTTCTGCACGCTTCAGTCTACGATTGCAGCGGCAACGACATTGCCGTACAACCCGTACATGCGTTACTGGGCGCTGTTGCATTTCTTCAGAAACACCAGTACTAAGACAATCACCTCGGCGCCGCTTGCCCAGGATGTGCTTCCAGGTCCGCTTTACGGTCACACACTGAAGACGTGCGGCAACACAAACTGCAACCTAGATGCAAAAGGCAACCGCCGACGGCTATCCCCCCAATAGGTTGGACACGTGCGATGACAGAAAATTCACGTGTGCACCCACGAATCGGTACCGTACTCACTGCTCAGCAATCGAAGATTCAGCACCAGTACGACGCACGGCGCATATGCGCCCGCCAGAAATTACGGTTCACATTGCCCGCAGTGACACGGAAAATGAGACATTGCAACCTTACCCCTTGCTCGAACGGCACAACTTACTTACGGTAAACTACGCCATACAGTCATTACCCTTCTTAGGCCCGCACAGGCGATTGCGTGTATGTGCACGCAAGCTGACAGCACACTGTCGCGAACCTGCAGAGGCTCAGCAGGCCGCCAAAACACACTATGCATTAAACATAAAGCGGCAGGCCACTGGACCTTGCCTAGGACAGCCGTTCCAGACGCTATACCCACATCCCCTCAAGCGGCAAATCAGTTAGCGCCAGCCTCAAGCGCGTCCACTTGAGCACTGGCGTTGGTCAATTGCGCCTCATAAAAAGAATGGTCTTGACTAGCGCTGATAGGCGTTGGCTGCACAGTCTATGCCGCCATCGCACACACACGTACGACACACTGGCGTAACGTCTCCACCATCATCCTGCCGCAGAGAACAGCGGTGAAGGCCACGAACCATGACCTCGCGCACAGCGTCGTCACGACCCCGCATTCAGTTCCTCGCGTTCCTCAGTTTCCTCGCGGTTCACGCCTAGCCCCCCATTCAGTCTGCCCCAACACATCTATCGATCCCATCCGTGCCGCAGGCATACAGCCCCAGAGTACAAAGCAGAGGCCCTCCATCAGCTAAGCCGGCTTGCCGACAAACCTTCCAGCTCACCCTCGCAAACTAAGGGTAAAGCACGGAGGTTGCTGGCTACAAACCAAGTTCCGTCCAGGAATCAATGCGGACGCCCCCGCGTGCAGTACCATGAAGGCAGTTCCAATGGTTCGTGCTCCAAACAGGGACCCAACGGGCTGCAACCCTGGGCGCCTATGAGCGCCGCTGCAGCGCCAAACCGGCGTGGTTGCGAACACCCCACTCGAGCTCACAACACCATCATTCCACGCAAGGCCCCGGGGTGTCGTCCCGACGAACCCTTCTGTGGTAGGTGCTAATCCACGGCTCTGCAGCGACGCCTCTGCTGTGTGTTGCCACGATTACAACGCGGCAGCTGCTCAGTGCTCACGTCTACGCCGTACCGCAGGCTGGAACGGCCGGTCCTGGCTCCGCTGCCACTCCCTTGGTCGCGCTGCCAATCCCTCTACCGGTCCCGCTCTCTCTCCCTGGCCGTCGCCGCCGCCATGCCCCTGCTGCTGCTGTTGCGCCGCGCGGTGCACAGCAGGCCCAGGGCCACGAGGGACGCCGCCACCAGGGCCCCGCGCGGCAGAGCGGGGTTGTCGTACAGCGCGGGGGCGTTGCTGTTGTCCGCCGCCATGGCGCCCATCAGCTTGAGCACCAGCAGCATGTAAGTGGCGCCGCTGGCGAGGAAGGCCGGCAGCGCCACGCTGTTGGGCAGCTGCGAGCAGGTGCATGGGCGTCGTGGGCAAAGGGAGTGTGTGTGGTGGGCGCAGTCGACTGAAGGCCCGTCAGGTACAGAGTACAGACATGGGCATTGTAAAGCGGTGAGCGGGATGGCGGCTATGTGGACGGGAAGATGCTGGAGAACTAAGGGACAGAGAGCGTGCGTTGCTTGGTGCTTCCGGCCGTAAAGGCGTGCAACTGGGCCTTCCGCACCCGGAACCATGCGGCCCGTGCAGCCCGCAGCGTGGACTGACCGGTCAGGGCACGATCAGCACGCGGTCACAGCGGCTGCAAACCCACCCACGCACCCACCGTGCAGCAGAGGGGCAGCAGGACGCCTTCGAAGGCCACAACCGAAGGGCCCCGCAGGTAGTCTATGCTGAAAACGGGCGCACCCGGCACCAGCAGCACCAGCTTGCTGGCCAGGTAGAAGCCGTACCTGAGGGGGAGCGCCGTGATTGAGGTAGACCATACTAGGGTTGCGCCTTGACGCAAAGTAACAGCACGTCCCGTGGCCACAGCATATGTAGGCCACGAGTAGGGTTGCACATACGGCAAGGTGCACGTGTCAGCTGTGCCTGTTGGCTTTGTCTTGGGCTGCCACTGCTGGAGGGAGCCGCCTGGCTCGTGCCTTGCCTTGCAACAAACCCTCGCGGAAGCACAGCAGCAGGTGCATAGCTTGTGCTGGGGTTGTACCCGTAGTGCACAAACGAACTCGAGACAACTCAGTGCTAATGTCTGACGTAGTCGGCCAGCTGATCCACGACACGACACGCTGGCCGTCGCACGGCAGGACCACCCCTCGGCATGCCGCCCCGGTCGCAGTCAGACACGACGCAGGTGCCGCCAGCTACCCAGCTGTTCTCCTGGGAGCACCACCGCAGCAACCCGTAGAAGCACGGCTCCTATGTCCTATCCCACCCACCTCGGCAGGCGGTACCAGGCCACCAGCCGTGCCCACGCCGGGTGCGGCAGCAGCAGCCGCAAGGCAGTGACCAGGGCGCCTGGGCCCAGGGCCACACTTGCGATGAAGATCAGCACCGGCTTACTGGCGTCCACCGTCACCAGGTGGATTAGGAAGCAAATGGTCTCCAGCAAGTGGCTGCACACGGGTGCAGTACACGGGATGAGAGGCACACGGGGGGCACGGGCGGGGGGCTAGGGTTTGCGAGGCTTGCAACTGCTGCTGCAGCGTTCGGATTAGAGGGCAGCGCGTTTCTAGATGTTGCGTGCGGGGTGCGAGGGTGTGTTGCACAAGCGAGTGCCGCTTGCCAGCCCGGCAGGCCTCCCTTCTGACACTTCTGCGGGGTGCGCAGCTTGAGCACCACAGCATGGAACAATTCCTAAGCTTAAAATTCTGAGGGAAGGGAAGAAGCTATCAAGTCAATCAATACTGAACCGGGGAGGGCGGACAGCTGGATGCAACGATTCGATGTGTCCCTTGCACATCCCCAAGAAACTATATGCCTGCACCCACAAGCCCTGCTCCAGCTGGCTCGACCCTCCACGTGCATGTCCAGCGCCTCCTCTGGTGGAATTATGATGCTCGCGGCTACCGCGCTCCTCCGTCGCTCTGCACGTGGCGCCGCCGTGCTCCTCCTCCTCAACCAATCGCCTCGCGACCCTTGCCTCAGCGCTAGTCCCCGCCCCAGCGCTGGTTCCCGCCGTGCTGCCATCCTCACGGCCCTCCGCTTGGCGCTTCGCCCCCGTCCTCCGCCTTAAACCGCCCTCCAGCGGGCCAACAGCCGCAGCGCCGCCGCCGTAGGCGGCATCTGGAAAATTCTCTTCCCTTGCCTGCCGCCCCTCCTCGGCCTGGTCAACCTGCTGCTCCTCCTGGCCCTCCCTCTCCTGCTGCCCCTCGCCCTGCTCCCACCCCTGCAGCTGCCCCAGCCCCTGCCGCACCCACGCCGCTGTGCGCCCCCAGCCGCACTCCTCCGCGTAGGCCACCAGGTCCTGGCCCAACACGCGCAGCTCGGCCGGGTCCAGCGGGCAGCCAAGGAGCCAAGCGCCATCAGCCAATCGCGCGCCTCCCTGCAGCTCATCCATGGCCGCCTCCCAAATGCCCAGGTCCATCACAAGCTCGTCCAAACCTTGCCGCGCTACCTCGTTGCTGTACGGCAGGTCCAGGGCGGGCGCCACCTCCGCCACCAGCGCCTCCTGCCGCGTGAGCAGCAGCGGCAGGGAGCGCCACGAGCCGCACGGCCACGCAAGGTCGACCTGGGGCGCAGGAGGGAACAAGAAAGCAGTAACGCGAGTAGGTGGTAGAGGTAGCAGTAGTAGTAATGGCAGCAGCACGGTAAGGTAAAGGCGTCTCACTGCAGTTGCAGTCCCGAGGCGGAGGGACGCCAGACTTAACCGAGGTGCACGTGCAGTTCTGGTAGTCTGTAATAGGCAATCGGGCGCGAGTTGCTGTGACGCCCCCTGGCGTCACCAATGGGCATGCATCCGCAGGGATCAGGACAGGTAGGATAGGCCACGATGTTGCGTCGCCCCCTGCACCCCACCACTAAGCAACCCTGCAAAGCCCTGCGCCACCCCTCACCATGGCCACTCCCGCCGCGGGGGGCTGCCCCAGCAGCTGCACCTCCAGCACCGTCACGCCGGTGGTGGCACCACCACCACCACCACCACTATCACCAGCCCCGCCCCGTGCCCCAACCGCCGCCTGCAGCTGCCGCACGTGCACAGGGAGGAAGCGCCCTCCGCGCCGCACCCACACGCTGGGCATCCCCAAGCCCAGCTCCTGCTGCTTTCCCCCGCCTGCAGATCCTGCGGAGGTCGTACTCATTGACACCTGCGTCGAGCCCCACCCTGCCTGGTCCTGGCCCTGGTCCTGGTCCTGGCCCTGGTCCTGGCCCTGGTCCTGGTCCTGGTCCTGGTCCTGGTCCTGGTCCTGGTCCTGGTCCTGGCCCTGGTCCTGATCCTGGTCCTGGCCCTGGTCCTGATCCTGGTCCTGGCCACGCTCCGGTGCGTGCTGACATGGCTCCAGCGGCAGCATCAAAAGCTGCGGCGCCAGCCTGACGAGCAGCCGGGCGGAACGGCCCGGCGGGATGGCCGGTGGGCTGCGAGGCAGGCGCAGGAGGAGTTTGAAAGGTAAGCGGAGTGGGCTAGGAGCACTGAACAGGGACACCCAAAGCAGCAAGCGGCTTGGATCTAGACTGGAGACGCGGCAGCATGCAAAGCAAGAAAGCAGGAGCATAACGTGTTCGCGGCAACAGGAGGCGGAACCCCCCGGCCCCGTCTACCACGTGGCCCCCACCTGCGGGTGTCTTGAACCACCTGCCAGGTCACGCCGGCAGGATGGTGCCCCGGAGCCGCCTCGCCGCTGCCTCCTGCGCCTCGCTGCTCCGCCTCCGGCCCCTGCTCGCCCACGTGATGCCCGAAGGGCCCCGGCTCCGCGGGCAGCCGCAGCGCGCTTAGCACCGCGCCGACCAACTGCTGGTCCGTTCCCACCTGCGCAGTCCCGCCCGAAGACCCCGTCCGCTGCTCCTGCTCCCCCTCCTGCTCCTGCTCTCCCTGTTGCTGCTCCCCTTGCTGAGGAAGGCCTGAGCGCCCATCAGGCAGGCCCGGCCCCACCAGGCCCCCCTTCCGGCTAATGAGGTCCACCATCAGCTGGATGCAGCCATGGCGCATAGCCACGCCTTTGGCATTGGCGTCCTGCCCGCCGCTGGCCCCTGGCCCCGCACAGCCCCCGCCCCCGGCCTCCCACACCGCCGCGGCAACGCGCTGCTGCGCCCCCGTGGGCACGTCCCCCGGGGCGTAGCGCGGCACCTTGAGCGCCAGGCTGCGGTGCCGCCAGCGGGACACGTACAGCGGCAGCCCCGACCCCATGCACGTGGGCCCGACGCAGCTGCTGCGCTGCCGCCGCATGGCCGCCGCTGTTGCCGAGGACGCGCCCAGCACCGTGGGGGGCAGAGATTCGGTCAGAGCCAGCACCAGCCCAGAATCCGTGCCTGCCGTGCCTGTTAGTCTGTGAGGGGCGGTGAAGGTCTGACCGTGCGCTTCGCCCCCAACGCCGCCCAGGAGGCCGCAGACCACCTCCCTTTTCCGCAAGATGCCCTTGACGGAAGCCGGGGTGCTGCGTGCCGATAGGCTTGCCGCGCCACCCCTGCACTGCTCCGAGGCGCCCTTGCCCGCCTGACCCCCGGCGCCAAACGACGCGTTCTGTACGCACCGCGGCTCTTCTTCCTTGACTAAAACCCTGCGTTTGGACTCCACGGCCTGGGCCGCGCATAGTCCCCCGGCCCGTCCTTGTTCCCGCTCCAGCCCTTGCACCTCCTCCTCAAACTGCAGCTGCGCATACTGCTTCTGCTCCGGTTCCTGTCCTGGCAGTCCCTGAGGCGGCTTCTGCTGATCCTGCTCCTGTCTCACCAGTCCCTTAGGCCCCTGCGGCTGGCCGTAGCCCGCCCCTCCCCTCGCGCTCCACGCCGCGTGCCCCGCCAGCGCCGCCGCCAGCGCCGCGTGCAGCATCGTGTGCGCCACGGGGCTGGCCCCCAGCTCCCGGGCGTGGGGCACGTGCCACGCAGCCAGCACGGCCACGGCGGCGGTGCTCAGGACGCCGAACAGGGCCTCCAGCAGCGGGGAGGGGCGCTGCGGAGGACAGGGGAACATCCACGAAACCAGTGTTGAGGTAGGCGGGACGGTTGCTGCGTACCCATGAAACGACCGGTCTGATGTGCAACAGCAATGCGAGCTAGCATCGCTGCAAACCGCACAAGGCCGTGCAGGGAGGTGCGGACACCACCGCCCCGGCGCACCCCATTGCTACGCGAAGCCGTTGCCTGACGATCAAGACTGCTTTTGAGCTCACATGCACGTGCTGCAGCTGCTGTACGGCAGCCACGTGGTCACCACACCTCACCTGCAGCGCGACGTAGTGCGCCACCTGCGACCCCAGGGACGCGCGGTACAGCCAGTGCCTGGCCAGGGCGCTGGGGGGAGGTGCCTGCTGCCGCCAGCCCGCCAGCAGCAGGCCCACGAACGGAGTCAGCCGGGCCAGGTAACACAGGGCCGTGGTGAGCTGCTCACATGGGCGGTCTGACAGGAGGCCTGCGGAAAAGCGAGAGCCCTCGTTTGCATTTGTGCGCGACCAACAAGCTGCTGGTGGACAGGAGCGCTGCCTGGTGGCCAGCTGGCCACTGGTGCACACGTGGATGGAGGGGAACCACCAACCAACTGATGCAAGCGTGAAGGCTCCCAGACTGCACTGCGCCTGTGCCACGAACGATGGCAACCGAGTGCTTAGGACCCTGCTGATCAGGCCTAAACCCTGTCGCGCGGACACCCTTGCAAGGGACAATGCAGCGGCCAGACGGCGTGCTTGCTATAGCAACGGTTGGGCTGCTCCCGACCGCTTCGCTGGCCCGCCTGCAGTTGGTGTGCTCCTTACGGGATTGCACACCAGCCCGGCCTACCTACGCAGAAGCTCTCCAGAATGGAGACCGTAAGGGACACGGACAGCCAGGCGCTGTGGTTTCGAAGCATCAGCATGTCCAGCAGGGCCTGAGGACAGCGCGCCAGGGTGTAGGCCAGGCGGTGCGCAGCCGGCGCCCCGCATGGGTATCCCCAGAGTAGGGGCGTGTCGGGCAGGTCTGTTGGTACCCCTGGGGCGCAGGCTTCGTACGCCAGTGCATCATACGTTGCGGTGGAGCCCACCAGGACCTGCACAGCCGAGGAGAGGCAAGGTGCAAGGGAGCGATACGTTGGCAGCATCGCTGGGCGCGAAAGATGCCACTAGGTGGCAGCATGCTGCTGCAGGAGGGCCTGTGAGGTGCACACGGTATTGCAGCTTGTCCGAGGGTGCTGGCTGTCACGTGAGCCCCAATTCGGTTGGTCCTTGTGCCGTCTGTTCTTGAGAGGCAGACGAACAGCCTGCCAGGTTGCCTCTCTGTCCAGAGTAGGCAGCAGTGCAGCCTTGCATATCTGTTGAGGACACAGCCAGCGCGTGCTCAACCCGTCGATGCTACGAGTCCGCTGCGTGAACTCACCATGACGAGCACCGCAATAGCTATGAGTCCGCCAGACATTTTTGATACCAGTTTACCGGTTGGGAAAGCTCTGCTGCTCGCCGCTGCCAGGACAGTCAGAGAAACTACGTTCTGGAAATCCTGCACGCGTGAAAGTACAGCTGATTGGCCGCATCATCCATCTAATGTTACAGGTCACATAGCATGATACTGACCTGGCTGAGCGGACCCGAGAAGTGGTGCGAACATGGTTGTACAAAGGCCGATAGCCGCATGTGCAATGCACTTAGGGTAGCTGTATCCATAGCGGATGCTAGCGGAGTAGCGGTGGTGTCGTTGCGAATTGTAACAACCTTGCAACCGTAACCGACTCGGCTCTCGCACTCTCGCAGGTGCTTGAGCCTGCACTGTGGCTGTACAGAATGCTGTATGTAGTGGTGCTAAGAATGAGAAGTGGGACTGCCTCTCTGCCTTAGTCGGCTTGGGCCTCCTGCGTTCTGCTGGCGCGTTCTGTGATGACGTGACACTGACGTGCATAGAGCGCGGCGACCTAACCGTAAATAAAAACACGTAATGGTGTGGCCCGTCGTTGATTTATATGAATGAGACAATGTCCCGTCAGGCTCGTACTATGTGTCTACGTCATGTGTTCACCCTTTCATGGCAGGGACACTGATGTGCTGCATGTGCTTCCCTGAAGTGTTGATACGTCCCTTTCCGCGCGTATTGTTTTTGTTGAACAACAGTCGTTGACAATTTCAGGGCGGAGGGCGGCTCATCCGGCTGTCTGCCCGCGAATTCAAACCGGAAACGGCATGAAGCACGGGAGATTCATGGGACAGAAGCAAGCATCTGGGGAGGACTAGCACGGGCGGTGTCCTCCCTCACAGCGGCGGCGGGGGCGGGCGGGGATGCCCTCACACGTCCCAGTATTGTGGGCCGTGGCCATGTGACAGAGCCCGCCCGCCCGCCCGCGCTTGGTGCTCAGAAGCTTCCGTTCGCTCTGGCTGTGCACTCATGCCTTTCCTTGCGTTCAGTTAGACCAAAGAGCGAGGGTCGACACTTGGGCACATTGAGTGCCAAAGAGCAGGACCAGCTCTGCAGAGCTCAACAGCATTCCTCTGCACCCCTTAGCTCCCGAGCTCCCTCAGCTCCCTGGTACTGCTTGCTCGCGCTTCGTGCACCCAGCCACGATTTGTTCAGCCATATTCAACTCCGATTCCGATTGCAAGACCCGAGCCTGGCCTCCGGGACAGGCAAGACCTCGAGTAGCAGGTAGCCAAACATTTTATGACCTGAGAGCGCTTGCAGCTGTGCTGCAAGGACTCTGTGACGCCAAATTATCAGCCCACTAGCGGGTGAGGCCTTACATGACGCCGGGCTTGCACAAGGCCCGCAAACAAGGGGGATCCTCGTATTTGGCCATCAGAGGATGACCCAGCGCATACGCTTCTGGTGATGTTGACACGTGTCAGTACCAGCGTGTGTACCTGCCGGCTAATCAGGTTCATGCCATCATGCGGTTGCGTGTTTGCAATTGGCCTTTGGAGGTGTATAGGAACACTGCACGTGCACGCAGTGAGCGTGTGTGCACAAGGTGTGCTGCTGGAAAACCTGAGGATGAATATCATGTGGTCTTTGAGTGCGCTGCTTATAACGACCTTCGGTCTAGCAGTGGGCTCTGCTTTGAGAAGGATTTCAAGTCATGGTGGGACACTTCCTGTCCTGTTAAGGTTGGACGTTTTCTTGTTGCTGTACAACAGCAACGCAACGCTACATGCAGGGGGTAAAGGGAGGGGGGACCACTGGCTTCATGATTGATTCCTGATAGGTGTGGTCGGGACCAGTAAGGATCGTGTGGCCACACCACCTGGAATGTAACACAAAATGCCAGAAAATGCTAGAAATACCGGAAACAGCCGCCGTCAGCTGCCCCGCTGCACGCAACCAGCTGTGCCACCAGCTCAACAGGGGCCCGGGGCTAGGTGAGAATTGCCAGCCGCAGAGCATACACCACTTCAAACTGTGTCAAGGTTAACCACCCCATAGCGACTGCAAACAGCCAAAAGCGGCAAGGTCGTGCCCCAGGCCACGTGCACTGCAGACACGTGTGCGAGAGGGTGCTTACAGGCGAATACGCCCCTCTTTTAACGTATCGCCACTTACAGGCACTCCGGGGCACGATGGTAGCAACGGTTTGAACTTAAAGCATGACATGGTCATGCTGTGATGTGACGGCACACGTGCAGGATACTTGTGGGCTCCTTCCTCAGGCGCACTTGACGGCCAACCCCAGCCATTGGCCGCGTGACGCAGCACTCGTACGCTCGCAAGGTTTATGTGCGGGCTCATCGCCCACCGCATACAGGCTTCAAGTTAATAACGTGTTTGGCTCTGCCATTACCAAAGCTACGGATATGCCGACTTCCGAATCGTTCACCTCGCAGAGTTCCCTTTAACGCCAGACTCAACACTTCATACATGCCTTGCGCTGCAACGTCAGCTATTGATAGGCCTATGCTTGACAAATAGATACTTATAGGAGCGGAATATAGGGCAGCAACGGAGGTGGACTACAGCCCCGCGCTCACTATAGCGGATTAGTAGCCGGATCACATGCCGCCAGTGTTGCATTGTAGAAAATATGAGAGGGAGGGCAGCGTACTTCACAAGGAATCATCCCTGCACTCATGCGGTCTTGGTGCTGCTGCTTCTACTTGCCATGCGGAGCACTGCAACGCTGGCGCCGGGCAAGAAGTGCCCAGACGGATGCAGCAAATATGGCACTTGCAACATGGAGTTCGGCCGGTGCGTGCGTCCCTAAGCCAAGTCGGAACGGCTGTTGTTCTGTTGGCCAGCCAAGCCAGTGGCCCAACCCTGGCCCCGGCTTCACAGCTGAACCATTGGCACGCATCCCCAGCCCTTTTGCAATACGCGCATGTCGCAGGTGTGACTGTCTGCGTAATATGACGGGTCCCAGCTGCAGCGAGCCGGTCAGTAAGGCCAAGCGGCTGTGCTCGTACCTGGGCTTTGGGTCCTTGGCGGACTGTCTGCTGCCGAAGCCGTACAACTGCCTTAACAACTGCAATGAACGGGGGACATGCTTCAACGGCTTCTGCCACTGTAGTGAAGGTGCGGTGATGTTACGATGAGGGCCACTATGGGCTATCCTGTGATTGGCCCTGATGGAGGGTTGCACAAGGGAAAAGGGGCACAGCGGCACCTTTTGCGCATAATATGCTGCCAGGGATCCCTGGCACAGGCCTCATACACGACTTGGCATTCTGTGTTGGGGCCATGCGCTGGTGGTATCTGCTGCAAGGCCTCTTTCAAAAAAACACGACGTAGTTGTGTCCTACAATGGGCCGGGTCCCTCATGCCCTTCCCTTCCCCCTTCTACCGTTGGTGTCTGTGACCAGGGTATTATGGGGCAGATTGCTCCATTTCGCTGGACAAGGCCGGAAAGTGAGTGCGGTTGCTGGGGGTGGGGTGGCGGCGGGCTTGGAGAGGCGGCCATGCCATGGGACGGGATGTACGGTATTGTGCGGCGCAGTGGGAACTGTAAATAGGGCACCTGGGGCTGGGAAAGGAGCCGAGGCAAATGGGGTCCACCCCTGCGGGTGCACAGCAAGTCTATACTGCTTCCCACATGGCAAAATGACATGGTCAGCTTTGTGAGCACCACAGCAGTACATGAGCTTGCTGTCCTTGCGTGCCTGGTGTCTCGTACACCCCACGCGTCCCACAATGATCCCGGGCGGTCATGGCAGGCCCGAGTTGCTCGCTGGAATGGGCTACGTGCCTGCCCCCGGCAAGCCTAAGATCTACATCTACGAGCTGTCCCCGAGGTTCAACTCTCAGTAAGCCCGGAATCATTGCTTTTATGTGTCTTGGGGGTCATGACTATTGCTCACTTGCAGAAGAGGGGCTTCAGGGTGACCACGTGCAGTCCAGGGTGGCCTGGCGTCGCTCTCCCGGCGCATTTGGCTGGGCACGCAGGGTGCAGAGCTCCCGCGGCAGGCGGGGTCGGAGTGCGCAGGCGCCTCTGCCAGTGCCTCCCTCCGCCTTCCTGAGGCCCTGCCAGCATAAGCAACTGCACGTGCGGAGCGGCCTGCACCACACAGCGCACCCGCGTCGCATTGCTGCCCGCCTCAACCCTTATTCTGCGCCCGTTGTGCAGCAAGAACCTGGAAAAATTCGACCGGCCGCTGTACGCGCACATCTGGAAGCGCATCCTGTCCAGCGGCCACCGCACGCTGGACCCGGATGAGGCGGACTTCTTCTACGTGCCCGTGGACTTCAGGTGGGTACGCGTAAAGCGCGAGGAAACCGTGTGAGGCGTCAGGGAGGCACGGAAACGTTGGTGCCTGCGCGAAGAGAGCGAGTTGGTTGAAGCGAAAAAGCAGATACTTACCAATACTTCAGGTGGGGCACGGCGTCCGTTCGCAGCCTTTCACCCACCCACATGCGCGGTGTTGGGGTGTTGCACGGAAGGCGTGTTGGGGTGTTGGGGTGTTGCACGGAAGGCGTGTTGGGGTGTTGGGGTGTTGCACGGAAGGCGTGTTGGGGTGTTGGGGTGTTGCACGGAAGGCTTGCTACGTGCCCGTGGGACGCACGGCCCTTGCCCGCAGGCTTGACCAGTTTTGCACTCGTGCGTACTCCAGAACATTTGCGGGGCAAGACGCTGGGCTGAAATGCCACGTGGCTTGTGCCTGGAGCATTTGCGCGTGGGGCAGCATGCCCCGCTTCCTCTCTGTCTCACACGTCCTTCACACGTTCTTCAGGTCTCTACCCGCACCCTCGTCATTGGCACTAGTTTTAAAAAGTGTTCCTCTCCTGACAAGGCCCACCCGTGCCTTTTTGTCCCCTCAGGTACTTGTACGCGGACGCGACGCGCGTGATTGACGAGGTGCGCAGCCTGTGGCCCTACTGGAACGCCACGGGCGGCGCGCGCCACCTGCTGCTCAGCACAAGTGCGTGGGTGCGGTGGAGCGCAGCAGGCCGAGTGTGATGGGCACCTCGCGTTCACGCATGACCATGGACGCTTTGCACACGAACAGTGTTACGGCATTGGCATCGGCTCATGAATCTACAAACAGCCAATGCAACAACCACTTGTGCGCACATTGGCACCGCCTGGTCCCGCACTCAACGTTGCCGTTGCTCCTGGCCCCTGTGCAACGCACGGCACCCCGCCAGGCGACCTGGGCGGGTGCGAGGGCAAGCAGCTGATGCGGCTGCGCAACGAGACAGCGCAGGCGATCTGGGTCACGCCGTGGGGACTGACGCGCAAGCACCCGCGCGTGTGGTGGCCCGGCTGCCACCGGCCGGGGCAGGACATCGTCATCCCCGTGCTGGCCAACGCCAACGGCATGCTCATGACGCCGCTCAACCCCAAGGTGGGGAGGCCGTGGGGCCGATGCTTGGCCGTAACGGTAGCGCTTTGTGTGGCCCGGGATGGCTGTCTCGCTGTCTTCTCCTGGGGTGTTGGGTGTGGCACGGCAACCCGTCGGGAAGGGGTTCCATGTCACGGTATCACAGCTGGGCTGGGCGAAGGAGGAGGGGAGGTTGGGTGGGGCCTAGAAAAGGGAAGGGGGCGGAATCCGAGGTGTGGGCAAGTGGTGGAATTGCGAGGTTCCCGCTGAACAAGATTAGAAAGGTTGGGGTAGGAAGAATCACTAACGCTTGCTCGGTTGTGGGGCTGTGTTACTGGCGGTGTACATGGGGCCGGAGGATGCGACGCGGAATGACATGCCAGCCCCTGAGCCATGTGTCCTTGAGCACACTGAGGGTTGGCGTTGGTGCCGGCCGTCAGGGTGTGTGCGGGCTTATGTCGGGGCCACTGCCGCCCTACAAGTGCAATACAGCCCTGGTGCGTGGGGCCATGCGTAGTCCTCTGACTGTTCATGCCCTGGCCTCGACGTCGCCCCCTATGTCCTTTGCGCAGAACGCGCAGCCCGAGCGGGACCTCACCTTCTTTTTTGCCGGTGGGTTGGTGCGCGCGGCCGGGGCCAGCAGCAGCCACCACGACGGGACGTATGCACACGCACTGCAGGCGACATGGAGACGGTCAACCTCCCTCCCAGGAATTGTGCTGCTTATGCGGAGCACGTCCAACGGGCACGTCCAGAGGCAGCCGGGCGCCCAGCGGCACTGTCAGCTGCACCGGTACCTGTGTAGCATGCAATGCCGCCGTGGGACGCGGAAGTGGAACTCAGCCTGGGCAAGCTGCTGTTTGTTTGCGTTGCGATGCGGTCGCAGGGAAGATCTGCGGGGACAACAAGGACCCCAAGACGGACTACACGGAATGGCCTATATGCCAGACCAAGACCAACCCGCTTTACAGCGCAGGTGGGCTACTGCACGAGTCGAGGGTAACACTGCAGGCGGAAGCACACGGCGTGATAGCGTGCCAGCACCAGCTGCGGCGACGACCTGGGAGACATGAAGGACAGTATCAGTCCTACACCCGCCGAGCCCCCTTTCTGACGCGCCTTGCACTTTTGCCACTTAAACAGGGAAGATGTGCACTAAAGAAGCATTGTCAGAATTATTCTATCCAGACCGCTGTCGTCATGTGTGCGCAAGGTGTGCCCAACCCCTATCCGCGGCACCCGCTGGCCTCGCCCCCAGGCATGCGCCAAGAGGTGTACTACCACCACTCCAAGCGCCCGGGGTACATGATCGTGCCTCGCAGCCCCACATACGTGCAGGCAGGTGGCCCGCCAGCGTGCACCGGGTTGCCCGACCCGGTCGCGCCCGGTGGCTGGCCAGGACGTTGCCTGGTGCAAACCCAACAGTGTCGCACCCGTGCAAGCTAGAGCACGTCAGACTGGGGCGTGTGGTTTTGGCGACAGCCGCTTTGCTGTTATGCAAATCCAAAACAGCGAGGGGCATTACTTTCCGACGTAAGTACCCGCAAGCGGGCGGCATGTGCCACAGGTCTGCCGTACGAGTCAGGACGCCAAGCAAGGAATGCACTGCCTTGCTATGCTGGCTATCTGGCGTTGTTTCCGTGTAAACGCGTGTCTTGCTGTGATTGTGCGTGTGCAGGACATGAGCCGCTCCAAGTTCTGCCTGGCCCCCACGGGAGGGGGCCACGGGAAGCGCCAGGTGGGGCAGCTGCTGGAGGGGCAGTGTGCTGCGGCGTGGGGTGGCAGACTGGCTGGGGCTTAGGCATGCGGTTGGGATGTTGCAAATTTGGTTAGGATTATGGAACATGGCTGCCCGCGTGTGGCTATAGGATTGACGCGCTGCAGTCTTGCACCTACCTGACGGGGCTGGGATGGAGCGGCGGGGCCATGGATAGGATTCAAGCATCTGAAGCGACACCTTGCCAACGGAAAGCGGTACAGCTTGAGGGACGCGTGCTGCCTGGAGCACCCAGAAGTTAGCGCGCGTCGTTTGCGTGTGTGGTACCTCCCGTCCTTGCGTCGAATGCGCCGTCGTCAACCACCGCCGCCCCGTTCACAGGTGCTGGTGGCTCGCTTCGGCTGCATTCCGGTGCCCATCACCGACTACGTGATGCAGGTGGGTGAAGGGGCCCAGCGAGGCGGCGCGCGTGCTGTGAAGCTTCGGGCAAACATGCACTAAGACACTTACAGCACCAGACGTCCGCTGTACCATACACCCTCTTATATCTCCATGACACATGTCATTTCGATCAGTCTGATTCCAAGCCTTGCCGTTGCCGTACGGATATTCATTTTGGCGTAGTGGTTGACATGTCCAGCTTCGGCTCCAGCGGCAGGGCAAGCAGAGGCCGTGCGACTCCGTCCCATAGCTCACCTGATCAGTACTCACCTTCGGGATCTAATTGGTAGAAGTGGAGGGCGGACAAGCCCGGACACATGACACATGTCTCTTCAACACCAATTCTTGATGCCTTTCGCCACAGCCCTTCGAGCCCGAGCTGGACTGGCCGTCCTTCAGTGTGTCCGTCAAGGTGGGGCACCATCCACGTGTCTTACGGAGAGGCGGTGCATGTACGGGCATGAAGAAGGCCGGAGTACGGAAGACTGCGTATGCATCCGGCGCTGACTTGATCAGATACCAGCCTACTTCGTTTGACATCCTCCATACTCCTTGTCGCGCACCTACACCTGCCGTGAACCCTCGCTCCCGAGCGGCCCAGCCTCACTGCCGGTCCGGCCCCTGATGGCCCCATGCCCGCCAGGAGGAGGATGTGCCCAACATGCACAAGATCCTGGCGGCGATTAGTAACGAGCAGCTGAAGAAGATGCAGGTGCGTGGGCTTGGCAACCGCTGTGCGGCATGGAACCGCGTCAGGCGGCTGCGCCCAACGCCGCCTTGCTTTCTGCTCGTTGTGCTGCCGTCCATTGCACCTACCGACTGCTGCATCTCATGTACGCTTCCTGTGCCCCCTTCCTGTTGTGCCCCTCGCATCCAGGCGGCTGTTGCCTGCGCCAGCAAGCACCTGTGGTGGAGCAGCATGTGGGGCGGAATCTTTGGCGAGGACGGCCGGTACGATGCTTTTGCAACGCTCATGGAGGTACGCGGTGCAGGTACAGACGCGGTACAAGGCTCCGCGGCCGGGATGCCGTATCCCTGACGATTGCTGGACAGCCAAACGGTGCAGCTACATGCATGCCCACACCTCAGCTCAGCAGTGCTTGGGCCGCAGATGCGCGCTGTACGCTTTCAGTCCTGTCATTTCTAGGTTACCTGACTTTTGGCCTTCAACGCCGATATCCCGAGTGGGCATCCACGGGCCCTCCACCAACTCCAAACGCGCTGCCCCCAGATCCTGCGTGTGCGGGCGCTTCACCCCGACGCCCCGCCCGACAAGTACCGCGAGGTGGATGAGCGCTTCCGGAAGTTCGCAGCCTGCGAGCTGGGTAAGCGGGAGTGGTGCATGCACAGCTGGGAATAGCAGCAGCCGCTGGAGGTGTGTGTTCCTGAGGTCTTATGCGACAGAGCATTCAGGCCCGTTCTGGTTCTTTTACCTCCGGCATGCCATGCCCTAACAGAGCGGGGGTACTTTTGCGTGATGCTTGGCCTGACTTGGGCTGCTCTCCTTTCCATCCCTGCCTTGTGCCTCCCAGACGACGAGCCGCCTCACGACGTACAGCTTTGCTCGTACGGGTACGACCTGGGCATGGAGCGGTACGCGCCCACGCCGTACTGCACCTGGAAGCAGTTTGGAAAGTACGGCATCCCGGGCGGGGCCATCTGCGAGGGTGCCAAGAACATCGCGCAGTGCCCGCGGCCGTGGCAATGATGGTAACAATAGGGAGGGGAGCGGTGCACCATTTGCGCGTGCGGAGTTTGGCGTGCTGCTGTTTTTGAGTTCGCAAGCCCCGTGGAAGAGTGTGCAGGCCAGGGGCCCTGGTACAGGCAGTGGTGCAGGCGGTGTACTTGAGCAGTGCCGGTGGGCCTATCGGCACGTAGCTGCGCGTTGTGTGCGTCGCATTAGTGGCTGTGGGTGCGTGAGTTGGCGTACGAGAGCGAAGCGCACATGACTGCCGTGCGCCGACAGGCGAGCGACGATAGCGGGCACAGGTCGCGTATTACGGACGGCGGCAGGGCCGTTTCCATGCGACGGTCGGTGAATCAGTGGTACTGCCCGTGGTCAACCCTGCATGGTACACGGTTGCCACCTGCAGGGGCCACTAGCTATAAATTGCAGGGAGCGCGTGCTACGGTTGATGTAGATTCGAGAACGTAGTTGCTTGCTTGCAACCGGCCTGACTGTGGCTTTATAGTGGAGCAGCTGTGAGGGCTGTGTTAGTGCGAGGCTTTGTGAGGGCAGCAGCGGGAGCACAGCCTGGCAGTGCTCTCCGTGCTGGCGGTAGGTATGCAAGGGAACTTCGGGCATCTGCGCGGGTGTGTGCACTTTGTCCTGAGGCGGGATGTTGCTGCGGGGTGTGGTGTGGCGGCAGTAGGCAGGGCTGGAGGCACCGGGCGGGCCGGAACCATGTGGAGGTTGACGTCCCTGGGAACGTGTAGCCAATACCGTGAGATGCGCAGCACTGGGTGCCAGTGTATGTGGAAGAGTTGTCGCGGTCCACCAATGGCGCAGTACACATGGCTTGCACGTCCTGGCCACTGAGCACCTGATCTCGCCAGGGTACAGAAACTGCTGCCACAGCTGCCATTACAGGCAAGGCCGGCCCTATGCGCGCCTGTCAAGTGATGCAGCCTGATATGCAAATATGGTAAGCAGCCTGCAGACATGCGAGGTCTGTGGTAAATTCAAAGCGCGCCGCGGCGCTGCGCGAGACTCTGTTCCTCCTGACCCTAGTAGTTGCAGTCTTGCAAAGGCGTTCCTCATCAGCTCTTGGTCCCGCACCTCGCATATCTAACCTAAAATCGTACCGGCAACACGACAGCCGTCAAAGGACGTTTCCAAAAGATAACAGCCGTGCCTTCACCTCCTCCTTGGCACACCGCTCCTACCCATGCGCAACTCGACAAAAGCTGTGCACACCCTCTCACTCTGACACACCCTTCGTCTTCCCCTGCAGTCATAGCTGCTCTCTATCCCCTTCCATCTGCTCCCCTGAGGTCTGAGCCTCGCCAGCCCCGCCATCCTCCTGGCTGGCCTCCACCTCTGCTGGCCCTGGCAGCAGCGCAGCAAGGCTGTCCCGTTCGAGGCCGCTGCCTTGGCCGCCTGCAAGGCAGTCCAGCAGCACCGTTGCACTGTGAGGCCTTGATAGAGACGACGGGGCCAGCACCCCATCGGCATCGCCTACCCTAGAATGCGGTGCTAGCCATGTACCGTAATGTTTTAATTGCCATACTTGTAGCAGGGGCCAAGCAAGGTGGGTGCCGAGGCACCTGTGCCCTGCAAAGCCACACCCACCCGTTGCCTCGAGCCAGTCGCGGTACAGCCGGAGGTCCTTGTCATCAGGCTGCGGCAGGCAGGAGTGTGACCACCACGCGGTCGGCGCACAGTGCACCAATGGAAGGCTACAGTAGCACGTCCTGTGGCACGGGGTTGAGTGCCCTGCTTCCCACACCGAGCTCCTATCCTGCACGGCGTGGACCCACTAGCGCCTCTCCTGCAAGCACGTGTTGCATTGGCTCGCACTTGCTCTAAAAAGCACAGCAAGGAGGCGTGTCCTCTACGCACCGAGACCCTGGCAGCCTGGCAACATTGGGTGTGTACCTCCTCAACCCGCGGGAGCAGCTGCCCTGCCCCACCTGCACGTCGCGCCACTGGCCGCGGCAGAAGATGAGGTAGGCGTCCGCCGCGTAACGCCCGATGGCGTGCAGCTCGGTGGGGCAGCGCCACTGTGGGCGGGCACGGGCCGAGTGGTCACCGGAACTGTGTAAGTTGACGTGTGGCGCAACGCCGGTGGGGGGTGTGGTTGGGTGAGGGATGCTGGCGCGCTAGGGTGCCGTGGGCCCCACCCGTGCAGAGTTGGGACAGGCTGCACGCGCAAACACGAGCACCCCTGCTTGGCTGGCCTGGGCCCTGCGACTCGCCGCAACCGCCCAGCTCCCGCCGTACACGCACCTGCTTGGTCAGGAACTCGTGGCTGAAGCGGCGAAGGGACTCGGCGCGCCTGACGGAGTGCGCGTAATGGGTGGCACGGTCAGACCCACTGTCAGCGCAGTCCTTCCTGCACAATACGCGTCGCGCAAGTCCTATGGGCCTTCAACTCGCTCGCTTGGAGGTGGCCCACCTCCGATGCAGACCCAGGGGCCGCAGCAGCTCCGACAGGCGCCCGGGGTCGGCTGCCGCCATCGCCTCGGCGGTGGGGTAGGCGGCCCACAGCGGGCCCAGCACGCCGCGCACCTGAGTGCAGCGGAAAGCCGCGGCAGAGCTCATGCTTTCACAGTACACTTCTGCGCCGGACACGTGGCATACGGTACACGGCGGATGCTCGTAGACAGGTGCACGAGAGCCTGAAAGGTGCGGCATTGGCAGGACCGCGCGGCAATAGCCCAGACGCGCACGAGTTGCATACAGGGAGCCCTGCGGGTGCCCAGGCAGACCGCCCCTTACCCACCAGGCCGCTCCACAGTCCCTCGAACCCCGCACCCAGCCTCACCCACCTGCCGCGAGGTGGTCCTGTTGAGCAGTACGCACGCCACCATCAGCCGCCAGGGGCTGTCGTACAGCGCCTCCTCTAGCAGTCCCCAAGGGCTGGCGGGCGGCACCCAGCCGGGCACGCAGACCCGTGGGTCGGCCTCAGCGTCCCAGGGTGAACCGGAACCAGCGCCAGCAGCACCGGCGGCACCGCCAGCAGCCACAGCGCTGCCGGTACCCTCTGGCACACCACAGCCCTTCCCATCAGAACCACTGTCAGCCGCATCGCCGGCAGCAACCTGCGGCTGTTCCCTGATTAGCTGCTGTCCATGTTGGCGCTGTGCATGGTAAGCCGCTCCCGTGCCCTCAACATCCCCGCCACATGCAGCAGCAGTAGCTTCGGGGTCTGCAGCTGTGGTACATGGCAAACGGCGCCTCCCCGAGCCAGCCGCGCGAAGTCGGTTGGCAGGGAGCGCATCGTTTGTGGGGTTTCGCCGGCCGCCGCTGCCGGGTGGGGCGTCACCGGGTGTTGCATGGTGCCCCGCAAGGCGCTGCCTCTTGACGCACTCGTTGGTGTCGCTGTCAGCGGAGGATGGGGGCATCCCCAGCTGCTGAGCTGTGTGTTGGTGGCCTGCGGCACACCGCCTGATGCGACTCCGACGCCCCTCTCCCTGGCCCCGCTCCTCCCCTTGCTGCTGCTGCTGCCGCAGCTGCTGTTTCTGCCGTTGCCTCCGCAGTTTGAGCAGTTCCCGTCTAGAGCCGAGCAGTATGGCTTTCGCGTCGTGCGCGGCGGCCGGCGGCCCCCTGGACTCCCTGCCCACATCATGAGCTGCACACTGTGGATTAGCCCCTTTTGCACTTTGGCCGCCGCATTGCTGGACCAGCGCACAGGATCCACTGCCAGTCATGCCGCCAGTGCCGCCGCCAAGGACGCGCTCACCACCACCATCAGCTGCACAAGTCGCTCCAGCCTCGCCCACTTGGCCAGAGGCACGACTGCTGCTGCACAGCGGATCGCCCACGCCCGACCCGACCTCCCCATGCGCCGCCTCTGGCGCCACCGGCGGCCCTGTCCCAGCCCCAGTCCCAGAGGCCCCCCGTGGCGATGAAGACAGCAGCGCCTGCTGCAGCCGCTCCCGCAGTGGCCGTGCGGGCGACCGTGCCTCTTCCAGAGCCTCTGCGCCTCGCCCCAGCTGCCCACCCGTTCCCTTCCCCGCCTGCGCCACCAACGCTGACCAAGGTGTTTGCGGCGATACAGGCTGGGCACCGCTCGGCAAGGGGAGGGCAGAGGCGGCTGGACAGGCAGCGGGCGTGCAGGGTAGCCCCGTGCAGTATGGATGGTTGGGGGTGCCGGCCCCTGCAGCCGGCGTTGGGGAGCAGGGGCTGGCTGCAGATGGTGGGGCTGGCAGGAAAGGGGCTGTGTGGCTGGAACTAATGAAGGAGACGCTGGGTGCAGGGCATGCGGCTGGGGACCTCCCATGAGGATCGGGCCGCCCCCTGGTGTGCATGGTGGCGACAGGGAGTGCCCGATCCCACTCCCTTGCCGTGTACCGCCTTACTGCATATCCTCAGAAGCTGGCAGAGGAGGACGGTGACCAGCTACCAGCATGCTGCTGACCAGCTGACGTGTATACGGGGCCCAATTGGTCACAGGGCTCCAGCTGCACAGATGCGCTGCACTAGTTCTGCAGTAGCTTGCGTCACCGGCGCTGCTCCCGGGCAGCGGATGAGGAAATCTGCATGACCCGCTGTTATTTTTAACCTCACAATGAAGGCTTTGCTGGTAGTTATCGTGCTGGCTCGCGCCCAAGGCTGGCTGGGGCTGCCGGAACCGGAGCCCTTCAGCGTTCAGGCCCTCGCCAAGTGTCGCTATGCCCAGTGGAGCAAGTGCCGCTTGCACTGCTGCAACTCTGCCTCTTGTATGTGTTTAACTGTGGGTACTGAAGGCCAATACAGAACGTGCTGGCAACGAGTGCACCCCAACGGTTTTTGCGCCCAGACGCTGCTAAGACTGCCGTTAAGCAGGCATACGACAGAGCAGACTAAGGGCACATGCGCTTCTTGTGTCTGCGATCGCGGTCCAACTGCCGTACCTAAAAGGCCTTGCGCCCGATACTACGCAACGGGCAGGCATCACCTGTCAGTACCAGTTGGGGACTCATTATTATTATCTGTGAACAGCAATCTGCGGCCGCATAGGCGCGCAACCCAACCCAACTCCCCCATGCCTGCTTACGTGCCCCCTGCACTGCGCGGGGCAGCTGCAGGAGCAAGCAGCGACCTCCCCAAACTTCCTGATCGCATATGGAAGGTCCAGCTTTCATGGACCACGGGAGGCTCATTCAGCGTGGAGAGCTGCCCCCAGACGCTGCTGCCCTCCGAAGGGGAGCCGGGCAAGGTAACAACGATCTGGGCATTCTACTTTGGAGGACGCAATGTTATACAAGCAGCTGCCGTCTAACCTGATTGGCAACGAGTGCTTACCGACCTCGCTAGTTTGGGGCGTGCTGGCGTGGGGCGGCTGCTTGGAACCCTGAACCATATCGATTGAGACTGCGAGAAAACCCATATTGTCTGTGGAGCACCATCTGCCAGTGTGCGGGCAGCTGCCTCTAGGGCACGACCTTTTTCCGACAAGCATGTGCACCACCCTAGCAGTAGAGAGACGACTGTACAGCATCTAGAAGTGCAATAACAGCTGTAATCGTGCATGAGGAGACGTTCACCCCATGTGCTCGGACATCTGTTGCTTCCCCCGCTGTTGGCACTGGTGGGAAAAGCAGCGGCGTTTGGCAGCAAGCTGCACCTACAGACGCACTCTACACAGCGCCTGACATACGAGTCATAAAGAAGAAGGAGGGCTCGTGCACGGTTATCTTCCTGCCCCACCAGCTGTCCCCCTGCCCACACGTGGCCGGCGAGGCTGCGTACAGCCCTTCCCGCTTACCACTGAAGTCGGCAAACACAGGGCGCCCGTTACACCTAGTCGTGCTGCAGGTGCATCCGTGTAAACGACGCATCACCTCGTGCTGTTCCAACCCCAACCCATTTCGCACGCCAACCCGTGTCGTAAACCTCAACCCTCCGCACCCCCGCCATGCACTGCCCCGACCCCTACCACCCCAGGTGACGGTGCGGACGTTTGAGCTGCCGTCGGACGTGTCCATCGGCGAGCTGCGGGAGCTGTTTGCGTGGTTCGCCAAGCAGAGCGTGGCGGCCAGCGGGGAGCACCCGCAGGGGGACCCCAGGTGGGGCGACCAGCAGGCTGGCTGGCTGCTGGGCGTCAAGCCTTGGGGGGAAAAGAAGTTACTATATCGATCGATAGTGAAGCTGCCGAGGGGGGGCAGTGTACCGGTAGGGCTGCCACGATTACATGGGAGGAAGTCTGGCGCCGGAGGTGAAAGCAGCTACGAGCATATATCCACATAATATCCACTATATATCCACGTAATATCCCCCGGCCCATTTGCGCCCCCCTGTCCAGGTGCGCCATGGCGTTCCCTCCCTCGCTGTCGAAGGAGCAGCGCAAGATGATGCACGGCCTGGCAGAGGCGCACCGCCTGCCCACATTCAGCAGGGTGAGGGACATAAGCAAATAGCAGGCAGGGGGGGGGGGCCTGGGGGAGGCAGGGGGTTGGAGAGGTGCGCTGCGGTCGGTGGGCTGTGGTGAGGAGAGGGGCATTGGTGGGACACCGGGCCTCGGGAGGTACGAGAGATGAGTGTCGGAGGAGGCAGTCCGGAGTGCAGAGCTGGGGCCGACGGCAAGTGCCGAGGGAGGCGACCCATTTAACGCTGTGCTCCAGCCCCCCCTGAGTTGGTCCCATGCCTTGCTCCCGTACCAGAGCTTGGGGGCGAGTAGAATCAACCCGATTTCATTCTCGCAAACATTGGCCTGCGCCCTGTCCCCAGGGACTCGGCGACGAGCGGCGTCTGGCGGTGCACGGCCCCGCCTACGCCTCCACCCCCGAGATGGCGGAAGACGTGGCGGCGGTGGCGGAGCGCAAGCGCGCGCCGCAGCGCATCCGCGAGCGCGCCAAGCAGGTCTGGCGATGGTGCCAGGCGGACGGCGGGGCGCTGTGGTCCGTGAGCCAGGGCGAGATCGAGGTGCGGGTGGTGTGGGTGGGCCGAGGGTGGGGTAGGGGAGGAGGAGGACGAGGCTGCACGGAGGTGGTGTGGGAGGAGAGGGGCTGTGCGCGGTGGGTCGTGGGGGGCTGGGGGTGGGCCAACGGCGTGCGGTGCTGGGTGTAGGCAGGCAGGCACAGGGCTGACTATCGGTATGCTGTGTAGGTGGTTATGCGTGAGGAAGGGCCCAATTGAGATAAGTTGGTTGTCCCTCCTTGGATGCTGAGATGACGAGGCGGAGGCAGCCCACACCGATCTTGGTTTCTGGGTGCTGAGATGACAACACGGGGCCAACTCGTGCAACGCCGCTACTGCGCTGTGCAGGAGGCCCTGCTGGCTGCGCCGGACGAGTCCAAGCTGCCCGCTGCGGTGAAGGACCTGCTGGAGAGAAGGTGCGGGCCGCCGCTGGGCACGGTAGCTGCCTGACAGCAACGCGCAGTCGCGTCGACCTGCCTGGTACTGCAGCCACAAGTTTGCCATCGCAGCCCTGCTGTCTCGTCGGGTGCGTGTGCTGGCTGATGCCCGGGAGACATGTCACGTGTGTGACTGCCGTACAGGGAGCACGGCACGGCGCTTATCAACGCCATCCGCGCGGGCGACACCGCGTCCGCCCTGGCGGTGCTGTCGACGCACCCCCGTGCCGCCTGGATCCGTGACGACAGCGGGGAGCAGCCGCAGGGGGGCAAGGGGGCGCACGGCAGGGGCGGGCAGGGGCAGCACGGGCAGGCGGGCAGCGGCGGCGGGCACGGCGAGGGCGAGGGGCCGGGGGCGGACGGCACCATGGGGTACTATCCCCTGCACCTGGCGGCGCTGGCGGGATTGGCGGAGGTGGTGGAAGCGATTGCGGCGCAGCCAGGTGGGCTTGGAAGGGCTTGGAGGGAAGCATAGTACTAGCAACGCGAGGAGGTGAGGCGAGGTGAGGGGAGCGGGAAGGGAGGACCACGGCCTGGGAGGGCTTGGTGGTTAACAGGGCCCTGTCCGCAAACCGGCCCGGCGGCCCGGCGGCCCGGGTCGCGTTTCTGGTGGTTGTGATGGTGATGCTGGTGTTGTTGGTGGTGGTGTCATTGTAATGGTAGTAGTGGTGGTGGGCGGATAACGGCCTCGTGGAGCGGGTTAGTGCCTCGCCGGGGCCGCGCATACACAGGCAAGGAGTATCTTGTACACAGTCCGGCAAAGTTGCGAATGAACTGCGAAATCGCATGCCGAGGTACCACCCGCTGCTGGCCTTCGGCTTCCGCTCTCACTGCCACCCCTCCAGGCGCCGTGGAGCAGCGCGACAAGAACTACGCCACCCCGCTCAAGGTGGCCAAGAAGGCGGGGCAGGCGGCCATGGTGGAGCTGCTGCTCAAGCACGGAGCGAAGGTGGGCTGCCAGCTCCTCTTCTCCTCCCTTGAAACGCCTCCCCGTTCCTCGCCCTCACGCCTTTTTGCTACCCTCAAGTGCTGCGGGCCCTTCATCTGCGGTTCCTAAGTGCGTGCAGCCTTGTTCCGCACGCCATTCCGGAAACGCAATTGCCGCAGCGCACGTGACGCCAACCCACCCGCCCGCAGGACTACGAGGTGAACCAGGCGGCACACAAGACCGCGGCCATGCCCGTACCGGTGCCCTCGGGCGGCGGCCGCCGCGGCTCCCACAGCCACGCCGCCTCCCCCCACGTGGGCTCCCCCGCCCACGGCTCCCCGCACGCCTCGGGCTCTGCCGGCGCGGGCAGCTACATGGCAGCCCACTCGCACGGGCGCCAGGCGCGCACCAGCAGCGACGTGGGCGGGCCCGGCAGGCACGGCCCCAGCAGCCTGGGCAAGAACCAGCACAGCCACATGCACGCGCACGGGCAGGGGCAGGGGCAGGGCACGCCGGGGCGCCGGAGCATTGACGAGCAGCACGGGGGGCAACAGGCGCACCACAACCATCACCACAAACAGCAGCAGCATGCGGGCGTTGGCAGCGGTGCCAAGGGTGCGCAAGACCCCGTCTTCAACCCTTTTGCCATTCTGGCATCAGTGGATAGTGGTAGCGGAGGCAACGGAGGCGGCGGCCGCAGCCGGCGGAACTCGTCCTCGTCGACCGGGAAGCCGCCGCGGCCGCCGGCGGGCGGTGACGGCGGCGGCAGCGACAGCGACACGGCGCCCGCGGCGGTCAGGGCTGCCGGCGGCGTCGGCGGCAGGACAGGCCGCGGCTCCAGCGCGCATCGGTGCATGCTTCCTCCAATCCAGTCAGGGGAGGTCCCCGATGACGTGGCGATGGCAGCGCTGGCGAGCGTGGGCATGTCGGCGGCGCCGGGCCTGGCGACGGCGCAAGAGGCGGGCGAGGAGGTCTGCAGTGGCGACGACGACCACGGCTCTGGTGATGACGGCGCTGGCGGCGACGCGCCGCGGCGACGGAAGACCCGTCGGGGCCGTCGCGGCCGTGGCGCTAGCCGCCGCAACAGCGTAGCCACCACAGATGAGGCCGCGGCGGCGGCGATGGCGGCGGCGGCGAACGGCGCTGCTGCATCGATGCCGGCGGCGGTGAGAGCGCTGAGGGGAAGCGGCAGCGGTGCTGTGGTGGGCAGCGCGCCGACGGGCGGTTCTGGAGCGAACTTGCTGAATGCGTACATGGCGGGCCGTGGTAAGGGAGGGAAGGGCAACAGCAGCGCTGGCGGCAGCGCCCACGGCGGCGACAGTGACAGTGGCAGCGACAGCGGTTCGGACCAGGACGACAACGGCAGCCGCACCCGCCGCGGCGGCCAGCCGGCCCGCGCGCGCCGCCACGAGCGCCGCCGCCAGGCGCGCGCGTCCGCCAGCGGTGGCGGTGACGGCGGCGGCGAGGCCCGCGATCGCCGCCAGAGCGGCGGCGGTGCCGGTGGCAACCGCGGGAGGTCCTCCATGGATTATGCCTCATTTCACAAGGGGCATGGCGGCAGTCACGGCGGCGGCGGCGGCGCGGGGCACCATGGCGGGCACTATCAGGTGCATGGCGCCCACCACGGTCACGCCGACGACGCCACCAGCTGGCGGCGCGACGTGCCGTCGCCGGCCCGCGGCGGCGCCGCTGGCGCTGCGCCGGCGGTTGAAGGTGACCGGCCGCTGCCGCCGGCGCGGCCGCCGCACGTGCGGCGCATGAGCGCGGGGCCTGGGGCGCCGCTGACGGCGCCCGAGGGCAGGGACGCGCCGGGCAGCCCGTTCCACCACTGGGGCGCGGGGCAGCCGGCTGCTGCAAGGGTGAGTCCCTTGGCAAGTGCCGCCAACCCTGCTCCCGAAGTGGATCCGGTGCGATAGCAACGGCAGCAATGCTTTTTGCGGCGCTCGCGCCTTCACTCGACATTACACGACTGCAAGTCGTATGCTCACGGTGCCTGTGGATCGCAACACCTCAACGGCTTGCAATTGCTGCATGTGCAGACCTGTGCCGCTTGCTTGCTGCCCGCTTGCAGGAGCACGTTGCGGTGGGCCCCACGGCCGGCAGCGGCTTTGGGTTCGGGCGGGGCAGGGGCCGTGGCGCAGCGCTGGCGGGGGCGGCGGCGCCTGGCTCCCCGATGCCGGCCCCGGGAGCAGCAGCGGGGGCGGCAGCCGCGCCGGCGCCGGCGGGCACTGCGCCTGCAGCGCCCGGGTCCGTGCCGCTACCCTCTGCCTAGGCGGTACTCCGTCAAGGAAAAGCGCCCTGTTTGTGTTCTGGTAGGTTGCAAGGGGAGCAACCCTGTGCTTTTGGCATATCTTGGGGGCCGAGGTGCGGTGTGGTGTCGCACGGGCAGGGAGGGGTGTGAAGGGCGGCACGGGGACGCGTGGAGGCGCGACGGCAAACGGAGGTATTGGGGGCAAGTACCTGCATGTATGTGACGACATTGATGTGCCGGTGATGACTGGCCGAACTTGGGTTAGGTGCAACCGGGTCTGTTGTGATGAAAACGAGCCTGGAAAAGTCAAGGCTGCACAGTACTTGGCCCTTGTGGAGGAATGCGTCCAATTCGTTCAAGCGCGGGACGCCGTAGCTTACTAGTTGCGCAGTGAATGCAGGATGCGCTGATGTCACCGGTGGGCGTAGTTGCTCCCTCGTCTGATGGCCTGGCTAAACCACACCAGCTCGGGGCCAGACGCTTTAATATTGCTTACGTTAGATCACACGGTGTGCAGCAACAGCTTGCGGTGCAAAGCTGCCAAAGTTTTGGCAAAGGGCACAGGCTTTGGTGCGGAGAGCTAGTTTTGTGGCGACGGGACTGTTGGCGTACAGTGGTCCTTGCCGAGGACGCCGGTGGAGTGTACCGTCCCGTACCTAATGAAGGACCTGTGCGACCGTGTCTGCGCTCTGCGGTTGGTCTGGTCATGTGGCTTGGGCGTCATCCTGTCCATACAGCGTTGCATTGGGGGCTGCCCTTGAGCGTGGAATGGATGCTACCCCCAGCTGCAGCTGCAGCCCTCGTGGCGGTGCCCACCGGATGACACAGATGGTTGGCTCCCCTTCGGACAAATCGCAGCGCGCACTGCTGTGTACTACTTGTGCCCGCTTAGATGCCGACAACGGGGTTGTAACCACGGCAGAGTTGCGTGCCACCCCAGGCTGCAACCAGCACGCGAGAGAGAAGTATGTAGGTACAGGCAGATTACTGCTAGGTACTTGTATTGGCTCCTCCAGGGCATGCGCCTTGCGCAACCTTTTGGCATGTTGTGTTACATTCCAGGTGGTGTGACCTGCGACCTGCCCAGAGCTGCCGTACGTCAACTACAGAACTGTAAACTCGTTTACAACGCCACAGCGTACTTGAAAATTACATACGGCATAGGTATACACGTCACTGCACCTACTTAGTAAGCATCATCTAGGCGGAACATGCTCGTAACGTGAGCTTGCCGGGCCAGACAGTGTGACCAGATACGGCGGCCGCTCGTCTACGGCGTAGCGTGCGACAGCAAACCTCATGTCCAGGGGGCAGCGACGATGCGCACTAACGACGGGCACCAATCACCTGACAAACGACAGCTGTGCCCGACCGCTTGAGGTAATTCCACCAGGGGATGGTCCCGTGGCCTTGAAAGCAGCACAGGGGCAGAGGAAGTAGCAATGGCATGCCTTGCGCCAGGTATGACCCTGTGCAGTAATGCACATGAACATGGTAATGGGATTGGGTGTTCCGCTCCAGTTCGCACAAAGGCAGGACGGCCTCCGTCCCAAGAAGCCACGCATAGGCAGATGCAAGAGGGCACAGGTTCAGCACACACCCATGCGGCTAGGCATGTCCTAGGTACGATACAGTTGTGACCAATCAATGTCGACTGATCGCATGCGCATCTGTGTTCTTGACAGGACTGCAGCTTCCGGCAAGCAATAGGAACGAACAGAAACGTAAAGCCACCTCGCTGCACGGGCACCAGCAACGTGAAATTGTTAGCACGTCCCATCCACAGGCCGAGTGCTGGCCGCAACCCGGCTCCACATCTGGACAAATCACCTATCTAGGCATCTAGACACCGCAACACACCCACCCTACAGCGAGGACGCCATCAATCATGGTAACAACCGCAGCGGCTCTACGGCACTCATCAACATCTTTCTACGCTCTGCACAGCAACAGCAGCTCGCACCACTTCCATCGGACAGGAAATGCCCCCGTGCTTGCTTACGCCTGGGTCTTAACACAGGAGTAGCTCCGCGCCTCCGCGCCACGGTAGGGGCCTGGGCGAGCACCGGAAGGCGACCCCTCAGACGCCCGCCTTAGTATACACACCGTGGCCCGCTGTCCCACACAGCCCGCTCTACTACTCAGTAAACAGGCCCATTCGTAGTAACGACGTACCCCACAAAGCATGGAAAGAATTTCGGCACGCTGTGTGCCACGGGCAAAGCACTATCAGGGAAAAAAGGGGAAAAGCCATAGTACGGCAGTAACGCGTCGTATTTATACTTGCAGTCAGGACGCCAACAAGCGGGGCTGCACGGTGCAGCCGCGGGCCTCTTCCTCAGCGCAGCAGCCGGCCCCATCGTACTCCTCCGCTAGGCCAGTACGCCCACATGCGACGCTTCCGGTCTCCACACTACCTAGCACAAGCCTGCAACGCGCTCGCGCCGCCTCCTCGTCCGCACCTGTGTGCCCGTAAAGGGGAGCGGCGCGCACCGGCTGCCGCACTCGAGAGAGCATTTCCGTACACGAACTCCACTTGCCGCCGTCGCCAGCGCGCACTCAGCCACGGGAACCGTGCGGCTCGGCGGGCCGCCCCCGCTGTGCCGCTGCCCCTCCGGTGGCCGCCGCGCCAGCCCTGCCCTGCACCCTCGCGGCCGCCCTGCTGCTGCTGTTGCGCCACACGGTGCACAGCATGCCCAGGGCCAGCAGGGACACCCCAGCAAGGGCGGCGCGCATAAGGGCGTGCATGGGGTTGATGTTGCCCGCCGCCACCTCCAGCTTAAGAATCAGCATAGCAAACGCAGCTCCGTTGGCGATCATGGCCCACAGGGCCCGCCGTGTGGGCAGCTAATCGGGGCCCGAATGGATCGAGGAGGGGGCAGCGCAGCTTAGCCGGCAAGGGAGGAACCATGTCGGGAAGTGAGCATGCTGCTTGCGCTGTACCTTAGGGCGGCGGGTGCTTGCAGGGCCAACGTAACTAGCTCATGGGAGCTCAGACAGCAAAGGAAAGGAACACGATGTAGACACTGCATTGCCATCTAATGTGCAGGGAGCGAATGGGAGGCCATGAAACTTCGTGCGCCGTAGCGATTTGTACCCATGACCAGGAGCCCCGGACCTGGCAACTCCAACCCGCCCACTGCACATCCTACCAGGGTGCAACCAACACTGCACTCCACTTTCCTCACGCAGAGCTCGAGGCTGGCACCCACCGTGCAGCACAAGGGCAGCAACATGCCCTCATACACCGCCACGCTGGGGCCCCTCAGGAACACAGGGCTGAAGGAGGGCACCTGGGGTAGAAGCAGCAGCAGGTTGCCGGCAAAGTGCAGGTAGTACCTGGAGGGCAAGCAGTGGGTTGCGAGGCAATCCGGTTTAGAGGCAGCCGAAGGACGAACGCACTTCAGCGGTTGTGGTGTGCAGTAATGTGGAGGCTCGTGCAGTCAGCAGATGGCCGCAGCGGCCCGCACAACGACATCATGCGCGTGTGCCCACCAAGCACAGAGCCAGTCCAAGCTCTATGCGTGCCAACGTTTACAGTACCGTACGTCTCCCGCACTGGACAAACAGCACACATGCAGCTCGGCAGAGTGGTGCTCTTGGACGCAAGTGACCAGCAGCCCGCTGGTGGCCCACACACGCTCCGAATCGATATCCCGGCTTCCCATTCAGCTGACCCCCAAAGCACGTCACCCCACTCCACCCCTGCCCATCGCACGCCCGCCCACCTGGGCTGTCGATACCATGCGATCACCCTTGACCAGGTGGCGTGCGACAGCATCAGCCGCGAGAGGGTGATGAGCGCCCCGGGGCCCATGGACAGGTACTGCGCCGTCAGCAGCGCCGGGCGGGCGAGGCCTCGCGTTGCCACCAGGAGCAGCAGCAGCAGCGTCTCGAACGCGTGGCTGACGCGGGCGGGGGTAGCGGGCGGCAGGGCGGGGCAAGCAGGTGGGGTGCAGTGTGCACGTCAGGGCAAGAGCACTTGACTCGTGTCAAGCGGACAAAGGCTGGTGGCAAACCCGTGGAACGAGACGGCGCCTGGGAGACACCACAGCATCAGTACGTTTAGATGCGCAGCAGTTTGCATGCATGGTAGGTAGTTTGAACTTATGGCACAGGGCCATAGGGAGTGCGGTGACCAACCGCAACGCGCGCTGCTGGTCGCCCATTGTCTGCCCCACTCACAAGGCCTGCTCCAGCGGACTCGAGCCTCCGTCATACTCCTCAGGCTCGGCGCCATGGCTGGAACCTTGGGGCTTGGATGCGGTGTGCTTACTCGCCGTCCGCGGCCACCCAACGTCGCCCGCCCGTGCGCTCGCACCCGCCTCACCCCCTTCATGGTTACCTCCCTCCTCCCCGCTCTTGACCCCTAGCCTGCGCCTCAGCCCCCCATCCAGGGGGCTGGCGGCTGCGCGCTCGCCGCCTTGACCCACCCCTGCGCACTGCTGCCCCTCGCCCCCCTCCCACGCCTGAAGCTGCTCCAGCCCCTGCCGCACCCACGCGGCGGTGCGCCCCCAGCCGCAGTCCTCCGCGTAGGCCAGCAGGTCCTGGCCCAACACGCGCAGCTCGGTCGGGTACAGCGGGCAGCGGAGGGACGAGGGGCCGCTCCCACACCGCCCCTCCGCATCCCCCTGCAGCTGGTCCAGGGCCTCCTCCCACATGCCAAGGTCCATCATAAAGTCGTCCGTATCCTGCCACCATGCAACGTCGTCGTCCTGCCGTACACTGCTGTCGTCGTACGGCAGATCCAGTTCGGGCACCAGCTCTGCTGCCAGCGACTCCTGTCGCGTGAGCAGCAGCGGCACGCAGCGCCACAAGCCACACGGCCACACGATGTCCACCTGGGGGAACAAGGGCAAGCAGAGTTGCGCCAACCTGCCCTTCAAACCTAGCACCGTGCCCCGGCCCCAAGGTCAACCTAGCGGACACAAGCATGGGTAGGTGAGCATGCAAACAGTTACAGTTACGGGCCCAGTAGGGCGCGCCCGGAGAACCAGGGGGCCATAAGGACGCAAGACTGAGGGTCAATGTTGATTGATTCCATGTGCCGTTGAGACCTCGTACGATGGCCAGTCCCGAGCTCAAAGCAGCATGACCTTCAGCGGCAGCCAGGCAGTTCCTTTATCCCCCTGCCCCACCCCTCACCATGGCCACGCCCGCTGCGGGGGGCTGCCCCCGCAGCTGCACCTCCAGCACCGTCACGCCGGTGGTGGCACCACCACCACCAGCACCACCGGCCCCGCCCGCTGCCTCCTCGCCTCCCGCCCCCTGGTCCGCCTCCTGCAGCTGCCGCACGCGCACAGGGAGGAAGCGGCCGCCATGCCGCACCCACACCTCGGGAGGTGCGGCACGCTGCTGGTCCACTGGCACGTCGCCTGCTGCAGCAACTGCGTCCTCCGCGCCGTACACCACTCTGAACAGACCACACGCCGATTGGTCGTGGTCCGCCCCCTGGTCCTGTCCTGACAGCGCTTGCTGCTGCTGCTGCTGCGGCGCTAGGAGCAGCAACCGCGGCTCCAGCACCAACCGTGCAAAGGAGGGGGAAGAAGAGGGGGCCAGAGGGTTCTGCTGCCCCTTGGCCGATGGCGGACTGCGCGGGCGGGAGGAAGCATGCAGAGCGGTGCCGCAGCGCGCCTGCGTGACCCATGGTCCTCAGTCGGTGTCAGCAGGGCCTTCACTGTGAAGGCGAACTGCCGCAAAGTCATGCTATCTGGTGCATGAGAACACATGCTGAAGCAGCGAGAAGGCAATGCATCAGCGGCGCCAGCGCCCTTAAGCCCCACCTGCAGCCGTTGTCGCGCACCACGCGCCAGGTCACACCGCCGGGTGCTTGTCCCGCAGCCACGCCACTCGCTGCCCCTGCCCGCTGCACCCCCTGCTGCCCACTGCCCTCCAGCTCCCTGGCATGCGAGCCGCGGTCGCATGGCGCATCCGGCAGCTGTAGCGCACGCAATACCGCCTCCACAAGGGCCTGATCTACCTGTACCCCACTCTCGAGCTCTCCCACTTTGCCGCTGCGCGTCCCGGGCGGCTGGGCCTCTGCCCCGCCGCTCGCTCGCCCGTCCAGGCCCGGGCGCCGCTTCACCAGCTCCAACACGAGCTGGATGCAGCCCTCCCGCATTGCCACACTCAGCACTTCGATGCCGCTGCCACCCCCGGACCTGCCCAGCTCCCGCACGGCCCTTGCCACGCGCTGTCCCGCCCCGGGGGGCACGTCCCCCGGGGTGTAGCATGGCACTTTGATCGCAAGGCTGCAGTGGCGCCAGGGGGACATATACGCAGGCCGTGCAGCGCCGTCCAACCTGCTGCCTCCCGTCGCAAGGGCCTGACACCGCTTGATGGCCCTCAGGCTAGCGTCCAGTTGACACTGCGGAGTACAAGGCAGCAATTGCTGCTGCGTGGCCGGTGCCGCTGGTTGTCCCGCTGCGGTGGCCTGCAGCGCATGCGACCCATGTGCCTCCGTAGCCTCCGTCTGCGCTGCAAAGCTGTGTGCTTGGCTGCCCACGCCGCAGCCGTTTTGACTGCCGGCGTGTCCTCCTGCTCTGTCCGGTCGCAAGGACTCGCCGGCCGCTGCCGCCCGGCCCGGCTGACCCTTTCTAAAGCTTTCATCCCCAACGGTAGAATCTAGACAACAAGCTGGTGCCCCGTTACTCCCTACCGTGCCAAGTGCTTTCTGTTCAGTATCTACGGTTGGGCGATGGCACGTGTCGCCCGCAAGTTGCTTAGGCTGCCGTTGCGTCTGTCCCTGAGGCGGCCGCTGTGCCCCTCCCCTCCCCGCCCCTCCCCTCGCGCTCCACGCCGCGTGCCCCGCCAGCGCCGCCGCCAGCGCCGCGTGCAGCATCGCGTGCGCTACGGGGCTGGCCCCCAGCTCCCGGGCGTGGGGCACGTGCCACGCAGCCAGCACGGCCACGGCGGCAGTGCTTGTGACGCCGAACAGGGACTCCAGCAGCGGGGAGGGGCGCTGCGGGAAATCAGGTGAGGAGGAAACCGAGGCATTGAGGGCCGCGCCCATACCGCTACACCGGAACCTGAAGCTGGTGCTGCCGCATGTCGCAGCACGTGACAACCCAAAAGTGCGCAAAGTGCCGATTGCGTGGAGCAGTACACTGTGTGCTGCAGTGGCAAGGCCAGAAGCCGCAGAAAGTGCCACGGGCAGCACCAGTGGTAAGCTGGTAACGTAACAGGGAGTGGCGGTACTGGTACGGAAGCAACAGCAGCACCCACCGGCCAGATGACGTACAGAATGAGCTGGGCCGACATGGACGCGCGGTACAGCCAGTGCTTGCACAGCGCGCTGGGCGGGGAGCTCCCCTGCGTCCGCCAGCCTTCCACAATCAGCCCCGCGTACGGAACAGAGCGGGCCATGTAGTCCAGGGCGGTGGTCAGCGGCAAGCTGATGGGGTCAGGGAGGACGGCTGCGTGGGAAGTAAGGAGGGCGAGGGGTACCGGTACGTCCCATGGGTCACGTCTGTTTGATGTGTCTTCAAGGTCAGTGGGCGCCTTGCGTGCACGCGACAGGCAGGGCTCTCAGAAGCCACCTCAGGCACGGGCGAGACAACAGGCCCTAGCCCCAACTCGCCATCCGCCACGTGCTACGGTACACTGCAGCCTCATCTGTGTCTGCCTGCACGCTCGCGCCTACACGCATAAGTCCCCTGATAACGTCTGGTGCCCAAGCCCCCATCCTATGTAAGTGTTGGAAAGCAAAGGGTGCCCGATGCACAACACCTGTAGAGGCGTGCAGGGCAACCTTTAGTATGGCACTTCAGTTCCCGCACAGCCACTCACTTGCGCAGCAGCCTTGCAGCAGGAGACATGCATCATGGCGCGGGTAACCCCGCAGTAGGGGCGTGTCAGGCAGGTCTGTGTCGGCCCCGGGGGTGCACGCATCGTTCGCAAGCGCATCGTATAACACGGAGGAAGCTGAAGGAACCTGCGAGTAAAGCCAGAAGGCAAACTTCTGCAGCACATCGCCAGCGGCATGCTGAGAGGGTGCTATACCGAACGGTCGAGGAGGCGCAGGCTTCCGCGGCATATCCTAGTGGCTTGCTTGTCAACAGTGTGCTAATTTGCAAGGACCGGAGCTCCCAGCATCGCGAGCCCGCAGGGACGCCAGGTATGCGCAGCTGGGCGGGCAACCATAAGCAGTTGCAAGCCGACGAGCACTTACTAAGAACAGCAGAACGAACGCAACCAGCTTCTTGTTAGCAGTGGAGCCCATGATAACGTTTTGTGGGCGCGAAACGCTGTGACAGCCTTGGACGTGGGGGCGCGTTCTGGGCGAACCATTAGGGAAGGTCGCTGGCTCCTACAGAAGCCACCAAATATGTCTTTGTGGCCGGACGCCGACAGAGTGCCGATTAGCCCTAGGCACAGTTGCAATGTGGTTGTGTCGGAGTTCACATTGTGACCTCCCGAGTACGGACACTGCGCAACTGCAACGGCGGCTGTTCAAATACATGGATAATCAGGGAGGTACCACGCCCACTGCTGCGAGACGAAGCCTTTGTATGCACAGATGTTACGCCAGAGTGGAAGTCAGGAAGTCCAGCGCACCGGGGTACTCGGAGGTGACCTCCCTTGCAGGCTTGTTTTCAGACGCATAGGCGTGCATATATAGGCCTGCATACGCCTGTACGCCATTCGTCTGGCCCACGTCGTTGTCTCAAAGCTGCCGTAGCCCTAACACCCATTCCCTCATCTCATTGCTACTGCTTTCTTACAGCACCACCTTGATGTCCCGCCGCCATACACACCGTCCCCTCGTCGGTCACGAAACCACTTCTGCTGCTGCTGCAGCGTGGCCATGGTGGGGTCGGCCCTGTGGTCCCATGTGCCCAGCGCCGCCGCCAGCTCCTGCAGCCCACCGACAGGCCCCCTGCCGCCACCGCCGCCGGCACCTGGCCCCCATGCCGCGGCTGGCCCGACGCTGCTGCTGCTGCTCCGCCTGTCGGCGACCTTAATCTTCGTGAGAAGGTTACAGGGACTTGGAATTCGTGCTTGGCAAGCACATGTGAGCGGATAGGAACGCCTCATCAACCATCGCGGTCTACTCTACCCAAGACTCTGAAGAACTGGCCGTTCTGCCTGCTGCCAGTAAACTCACGAACAGGAGAGGTCCTCTCCTTCTCTAGGTGTTCCCTTTTTGCAGTTCGGGGTGCGCTGGGTTTGGACGTTGGTGGTGTTGGTGCTTGCTTGTGCTGGTTGGGCTTTGAGTTCCCGCTGGCCTGTCCTCTCCCGTCTCTTTACCTGTAAACCTTTCCACAGGACAAAAGGAGGGTAAGGGCCTGGAGACTAGGAAGCGGAAACCAATTACCTGGGTGTTGCATGCCCCTGGCGGCACGGGATCTGGCCCGTTGCACGCCGACGCAACACTACTAGAACCACCGGTACCTGTGTACCGCTAATGCTGCCACGCAGATACCGTAGGTGGTCATGCGCACAGCACGCGCAACTGACCTTGCCGACCGTCCCACACGTTCACGAGCTCATCAGCAGCGCGCACATCCCACATGCACCCGAGCTGCTCCCAGTCACGCACTCAGCGCCTACGTGCCTGCAGGTCCGTGAGCTCCTGCGCAAACGATTCCTTCGCAAGCTACCCCGCGCCGCCGCCACCACTGCCGCCATGGCTGTCCACGGCCCGCCGCTGCGCCTCCACCTCAGCCCGCACGCCTGCCGCCTGTGGCGAGGGAAGTTACCACAGCGGCAACACAGCGTCAGGCATTCACAGTGCTTCCTGGATCTGCTGCACACCTATTTGCGTCTCTGTCTCTGCCTAAGTATGAAGATTGCCGCCAAGTAGTGAAACAGTTGCACAGCACAGCACATACCGGTACACCGAAGCGCCTCGGCCCGATCCGTGCTCCTTGCTTGTAGGGGTTGCGTGGGCCACTCGGAACGAAACGCACGAGTCCTTAGGGCCTACCTTGCCCACCTGCACAGGGGCCATCCGCTGCCCCCGCAGCTGTAGGTCCAGATTGGCGACAGCGCATGCGTTCGCGCCAGCAGCACCAGCCACCGTTCCGCTCCTGCCTCCTCCGGCTCCGCGTGCGCCGAGCACGGGCGCTGGGGCACACTGCGCAGGCAGCAACGGCTGCCTGCCGCCGGGCAGTGCCCAATACAAAGCACATCAGTGATGCATGCATCGGCACCGATAGGACTGTAGGACTGTTTTCAATGCCAAATGTTGGCCGCCGCACGTGCACAAGTAATTCCATAGCATGCACGCACCACAGCGAGCAGTGTGTCACCAAACAGAAACCCGGCCACGCCGGCCCTGCAGCACTGTTCAACAATTCTCTCCTGTCTACACATACATTACCCAGCACTGCTCAACGGTCTCCTTCAGTCTGCAAATTCATAGCATTTCTCGGCGCTTCCCTGCATCATGCATTGAACAGCGCTGCATGATGCTTCCCTGAGTTGTGCAAATAGTCAGCACCTATTCAACGCTTACGTGCAACTTGCATTTTGAACCACTGCTCAACGCTTTCTTGCATTTGCAAATTAGCAGCATTGCTCAACAGTTCCCTACATACAATATATTAGCACTGATCATAATGCGTCCATTGTTCCATACAGTGCGGCATTCAGCATTCGGCAATCACCGTACAAGAGATCGCCGTACAGGTCAAGAGGACCGGGCGGCGAAATTGTGACATGTCAGCGACCCCGCAACGCCACCTCACCTGGAATGTAACACAAAATGCCAAAATAAAATGCAACGGTCACGCTGCTCCTTCAACCTGCCATACCCGGACCATCACCGTACGTCCATGTGGTGCTGTTGTCGCCGTTGCAAATACGCGCTCAGCCACGCAAAACGTGTGACTCGGCTGGCCGCACCCACAGTGCCGCTGCCGCTCCGGTGGCCGCCGCGCCGGCCTTGCCCTGCACCGTTGCGGCCGCCCTGCTCCTGTTGCGCCACACGGTGCACAGCACGCCCAGGGCCCGCAGGGACACACCGGGGCTGCAGGAGGGCACATGGGGCAGTGGCATCAGCAGCAGCTTGCCCGCGAAGTGCAAGTAGTACCTGGAGGGCACGCAGTCGCAGTGGGTTGGCCGGCGGTGTCACAGCGGGAGAGCGACTAGGAACAGCGATGCCACGGAGCATGGCCACTGGCAAGAGTCCCAGGCGGCCGGGCTTAGCAGCGGTTGAGTACTGCAACTGCAAACAGCCAACTGAGCTTGAGACCAGGACAGGCACAGGGCCGTACGCTCCCCGTCCTAACACGCAGACCGCAGAGGGCCGGCAGAGAGGTTAGCTTGGACGTAAATTGCACGCCTACACCAGTGGTCTGCCCGGACCCATCGGGAAGGCGTGTCGGTGGTTGGTGGCTATCAGTGGATGATGAACCGTCCGTCATCAGCTGATAGTTGGTTTCCAGTTTCCAGTCTCCGGACCCTAATCCCCTGTTCGTGAGTTTACTGGCAGCAGGCTGCAGCAGGTAGTGCGGCGAGTTGTCTGAGTCTCAGGTAGAGTAGGTCGCGGTGGTTAGTGAGGCGTTAATGTTCGCCCACAAGTGCTTGCCAGGCACCGAATTCTAAGCGCCTGTAACCTTGTCACGAAGTAAGAAAAATGTCCCCTCAACCCATGCGTAGCCATCCTTCAGCTGGCCCCGATTCACCGGTGACGTCACCTCCGCCCCTGCCCAGCGCACGCCCGCCTACCTGGGCTGCCGGTACTACGCGATCGCCCTCGACCAGGTGGCGTGCGGCAGCAGCAGCCGCGACAGGGTGATGAGCGCGCCGGGGCCCAGGGACAGGTACTGCGCCGTCAGCAGCGCCGGGCGAGCGAGGCCTCGCGTCGCCGCCAGGAGCAGCAGCAGCAGCGTCGCGGCTACGTGGCTGCAGTGGGACAAGCAAGAGGCGGCAGGGCGGAGCAGCGTTACAGGTGGTGACGGGCTGGCGAAGATGCACTGAGGTGGTGCAATACGAGCATGCCGGTGCGTGTCACTTCGGCAACGGTTGCAGCTGGTCATGCACCTCGCTGGAGGCAGCCCGCCGCACAGCCCAGGGAGGAACACCGCGCCACGGCGATACCACACGTAGCTCTATCTGCTGGCTCGGTAGGAGTCACTTTCTAGGCACCGGTAGGTTCTGCACACTGCACGCCTGTGGCGGTGTGAGGTCGGTACTGGTGCACCGAACAGCAAAGCAAGCGCGCTGCTCCGCACACACTCACAAGGCCTGCTCCAGCGGACTCGAGCCTCCGTCATGCTCCTCCGGCGCGTGGTCATGGCTGGAATCTTGGGGCTTGGCTGTGGCGCGCTTCTCCCTCGCCCGCGGCCATTCCTTGCACGGCTTTCCGCCGTCCGCCGCCCCGCCGGCACCCGCAGCTGGCCTGGTGCCTGCCTCGCCACCCTGAGCATCACCGCCCTGCTCCTGGCTCGTTGCCGACGGCCTGCACCTTCGGCAACCGACCAGCGGGCCGGTGGCTAAGGGCTCCCCGGCTTGGCCGCTTCCTCCACCTTGCTGGCCCTCCTCATGCTGACGTTCCCTCTGTGCCTCCTTCACCCCCTGCTGCCCCTCGCCCTCCTTGGACCACCCCTGCAGCTGCTCCAGCCCCTGCCGCACCCACACCGCTGTGCGCCCCCAGCCGCACTCCTCCGCGTAGGCCACCAGGTCCTGGCTCAACACGCGCAGCTCGGCCGGGTCCAGCGGGCAGCGGAGGGACGAGGTGTCACTCCCACACAGCACCTCTGTATCTTCCTGCAGCTGGTCCAGGGCCTCCTCCCACATGCCCAGGTCCATGATGAGGTCCTCAGTGTCCTGATGTACCACCTTCACATTGTCATGCCGTACACCGACGTGGCCGTACGGCAGGCCCAGTGCGGACGCCGCCTCCGCCGCCACCGCCTCCTGCCGCGTGAGCAGCAGCGGCATGCAGCGGCACAAGCCGCACGGCCACACGAGGTCCACCTGGGTACAGGGGCAGGATTGGCAAGGATACAAGGGCAGGCGTAAAGCTCTTTGCGCCAACTTGCCACTTACGGCTAGCACCGTGCCCCAGCCCCAGGCTGGAAGCGATACAAGCTGAAGTATTGCACCGGCACCTCAGGATCGTCGTGACCACCCCTCACCATGGCCACTCCCGCCGCGGGGGGCTGCCCCAACAGCTGTACCTCCAGCACCGTCACGCCAGTGGTGCCACCACCACCAGCACCAACGGCCCCGCCCCCTGCCTCAACCGCCTCCTGCAGCTGCCGCACCCGTACAGGGAGGAAGCGGCCGCCGCGCCGCACCCACACCTCGGGAGGTGCGGCAAGCTGCTGGTCCAATGGCAAGTCATCTGCTGCAGCGTCCGGTTCAAATGCCAGTTTGAGCAGACCCCACGGCAGCTGCTCCCTGCCCGGCTCCTGGTCCTGTCCCGTCTGCGCCTGCCGCTGCTGCTGCTGCTGCTGTTGTTGTGGCGTCAGGAGCAGCAGCTGTGGCTCCAACATCAGACGTGCCAAGGACGTACCGGTTGTAGGTGAATGAACCGGGTGGCTCTGCTGCGGCGCCGCCGGCAGCGGACTGCGTGAACGGCAGCAAGGAAGCGCGATCAGGATGCACAACGCACAAATGAGCTTCAGGGCTCTCATCAGTCGGGGTGCGCAGGGGGGTCATGCATGGCTGCTGCCAGCTGTTGCATGCCACCCACTGCTTCATCAGGCAGATTGCAAGGGCAACGTCACCGGCAGGCGTGACAGCAGCGGCGTTAGCACCCTTGCAACCCCACGCCCCCACCTGCTGCCGTTGTCGTGCACCACGCGCCAGGTGACGCAGCTGGGGCCCTGCCTCGCAGCCGCGCCACTCGCCCCCTCCGCCCGCTGCTCGCCCTGCTCCTTGTTCTCCAGCTCCCCAGCATGCGACCCATGGTCCCTGGGCGCACCTGGCAGCCGCAGCGCCCCGACAACCAAATCCACAAGGAGCTGGTCCGGGTCCATGACACGCCCGCTCTCCGCCCGTTTACCACGGAGCGCCACAGGTGGCGTCGTCTCTGCCCTGCTGCATTCATTGCCAACCTGGCCTGGACGCCGCTGCACTACGTGTAAGAAGAGCTGTATACAGCCCTGTCGCATGGCTAGACTGTGGATTCTGCTGCCGGAACTGCCGGCGCTATCACCGCTGCCACGTGCGCCTCCGTCCCCGCCGCCCCTCGCCTCCCGCACAGCCCTTGCCGCACGCTGCTTCGCCCCCGGGGGCACGTCCTCCGGTGCGTAGCGCGGCACCTTGAGCGCCACGCCGCGGTGCTGCCAGCGGGACACGTACAGCGGCAGCCCCGACCCCATGCACGTGGGCCCGACGCAGCTGCTGTGCTGCTGCTGCATTGCTCCTGCTGTCGGCGAGGAAGCGCCCAGCAGTGTCGGGGGCAAAGACGCAGACACAGGCGGCGCGCGCCTGGAGTCCGTGCCCATGGCTGCTGCTCTGTGAGGTTCAGTGCCGGGATGGCCTTGAGATTCGCCTCTGTCCCCGCCCGGGGCGCCGCAGACCGACCTACCCTCCCTTTTCCGCAAGATGCCCTTGATGGGATCTTGAGTGCTGCGCGCAGACACACTTGTCACGCCACCCCTGCGCTGCTCCGAGGCGCCCTTGCCCCCCTGACCCCCTGCTGCGCCAAGCGATGCGTCGTGCAGGTACTGTGGCCCTTCGTCGTTGAATGACACCCTGCGTTTTGACCCTTTGCACCCCACGGCCTGGCTTGCATAGGCTGTTGCGGATTGCTTGTCATCCTGCTTCTGCGCTTGCTCCTGTCTCAGCAGTCCATTATGCCCCTGCGGCTGGCCGTAGCCCGCCCCTCCCCTCCCCGCCCCTCCCCTCGCGCTCCACGCCGCGTGCCCCGCCAGCGCCGCCGCCAGCGCCGCGTGCAGCATCGCGTGCGCCACGGGGCTGGCCCCCAGCTCCCGGGCGTGGGGCACGTGCCACCCAGCCAGCACGGCCACGGCGGCAGTGCTCAGGACGCCGAACAGGGCCTCCAGCAGCGGGGAGGGGCGCTGCGGGGAATCAGGTGGGGAGGAAGCCCAGGGCATGAGAGCCGCGGACTGAGCCCATACTATCCGGTACACTGGAACCTGAAGCTGGAGCTGTCATACGACGAAGCATGGTATAACCGTGCCATACGTCACAGCGCGTAAGCAACTAGCATATGCAAGTACCCTTGTTGTGGATCATGGCGGCAACTGCAGCTGCAGCAAGCCCAGCAACTAACAGAAGCAGGCAGCTAGCACCACCAGCAGCATCCGTGTCGACACGAGGTGAGGCTACCGTGGCTTCAGCAGAACCCACCGGTAAGAGGACGTAGTGGAATAGCTGAGCTGATAAGGAGGAGCGGTACAGCCAGTGCTTGGCCAGGGCGCTGGGGGGAGGTCCCTGCTGCCGCCAGCCCGCCAGCAGGAGGCCGGCGTAGGGGATGGAGCGGGCCATGTAGTTCAGGGCCGTGTCGACAGGCACGCTGGTGTGGTGAGGGAGGAAGACTGCGTGGACAGGAAGGCGGCAGCCAGCGACAGTTACTGGTGTGTACTTGTCTTCCGTAACCACTACAGTGAATGGCAGTGCTTGTGATTTGCCCCATTGGTGACCGGGGGCGTCGGGGGCTACAGACGAGACGTGCATGCCTAGCACCAAGCAAGCGGCCGTACGCCTCGTGTCACTCTGTGTGCAGCTGCCTCCGTACCTATGTGCACAATGGCTTGCGCGCATGAACTCCCAATGTAAATCTTCGTGGCAAAGCCCCCTACCTCACACACAATTGTTGTGGTCAGGGGGCCATGTTAGAGGGCATGCCAAGCGGTCTTGTACCGTGTCTTTCAGGCCTCACAAACGTCACCGTCCGCATGGGCTAATCGCTAATGACACTCACTTGCGCAGCAGCCTTGCAGCAGGAGACACGCAACATGGCGCGGGAGCCATGAGCTGTGACCATGGAGCATCATCATGTCCCTGAGCACCCACGGGAAGCGCAGGAGGGTGTATAACAGGCGCTGGGCGGCAGACACTCCGCAGGGGTACCCCCGCAGTAGGGGCGTGTCAGGAAGGTCCGTAGCGGCCCCAAGGACGCACGTCTCGTTCGCAAGGGCATCGTAGAATACGATCGAACCTGAAGGAATCTGCACACAGAACCAGGAACAAAGATCTGTAGTATGCCGCAAGCACTGCTGAGTGGTCCTGTAGAAGACGTGCCAACGGCCGTCGCAGGACACCCAAATACGGGAAGCGCGGAAGCCCGAGGCACGTCCTAGTAAGTTGCTTATGCGAGGAGGTGTTGTGATGTCATGGACAAAGGACAGAAGCTCCGCAGCAAGTGAAACCCGCCAGGGCGCCAGTTTGAGGAGCCTTGGGTGAGCAGCCTTGGGCAGTTGCGAGCCCGATTGACACTTACTACTAGGATCAACATAACGAAGGCAGCTAGCTGTCGGTTGAAGTCGGAGGTCATCATAATACGTATCCTTGCGAACGTGCAACGCTGTGATGGCACGTGAAGTAATTTTACGTAGGGGGACCATCACAGGACGTTCAGAGGCCGCCGGCTTCTCATAATTGTTGCGTCGCGGTATCACCCATTATGACGACAAAAATGCATGTCGGAGTTCACGCCGTAATCTTCCCAATTCCAGGGGCAGTACGCAACGGTTGCAGTAGGTTGCAGTTCGACCCGGATCCCTGCACGCGGTCGCCCACTGCTGCAGGATGACGGCGCATTAGCTCACAGGTGTCGTTGCACAGACAGGCAATGCCATCAACGTGATGCAGCGCTTGGACTGAGGCTTTGAGCAGAGAGCGTTCAAGTTCGTACTGCAAAGCCTGGTCCGGTAAAGACGCCGGCATGTTAAGAGTACTAAATTTAAAGACATATACTGATAATTGTGACAGGAGCAGCTCGCGCAACCCTTACAGCAACCGGCTGTTGCCGTCGAGTGGCGACCTGGGCGACCACTGAGCCGTCGAGTGGAAGGGGCACGCAATGCACGAAATCAGGCTGTGCCACAGTTGCTCGGAATCGGATCTGAAGCGTTCGCCAGGTTGGTTCAACAGTCGTTTCGGTTAGGGTCAGGTTCACGCTAGCTCTCCCCTGACCAGCTTTCAACATCAGAGGCCCAACAACACCTGTTCTTGAACAACTGCGTGCCTACGTCCGATTTCAGGCTGTGCGTCTATCGCAACACCGAACACCATGCTTTGGGCCATGCAGGCCCAGCCCTCAGCGGACCGTCGGGGACGTAGAGAACTTTGTCCCCTACTTGGTCACGCCAAGCACAGCAGCAGACACTAAATTCCCTGACTACCCCACGCTCCTAGGCACGCACACATACACACCCCGAACACAGACAGCCTCTTTCATGCCCGTTGCCCTGACCCGGGCAAGTGCAGCTACATGGCTTCGTCTGAGGTGGTCATGTCGCAGTGCACACGTCCTCTACATGCTTATCCCCTGTGAGGCCCACACCTTTTCCCACCGCGCTGCCGTAAGCTCCGCATCCATACACCTATCTCCCTGTGGTTGCAAGCCGTCACCACGTGTCGTCTCGTTAGGCCAGTCCCGTAAGCACCTCATGCTGTGCACGTAACCACTACTGCTCCCGCTGCTGCTACTGCTGCAGCGTGGCCATGGTGGGGTCCGCCCTGTGGTCCCATGTGCCCAGTGCCGCCGCCAGCTCCTGCAGCCCGCCGACAGGCGCCCCTGCCGCCATCGCCGCCGGCATCTGACCCCCCATGCTGCCGCTGGCCCGACGCTGCTGCTGCTGCTCCGCCCTGTGCTCCTGCTGCGCCTGCTGCACGCCCGAGATGCACAGCTGGGCAACGGCCTGCATGGGAGCACACGGGCGGGTCGGTGCCGCAGGTGGGAAGGAAAATAGGTGAGGGAACGAGCGTTGGGATGGGCGGGTGGCGCAGCATGCTCCGTTGCTCCCAGCCACGTTTCCGGCGGCTCCAGCCCCACCTGCAGGTCCTTGAGCTCCTGCGCAAACGACTCCAGCGCCAGGTCGTCCTCGCCGCCGCTGCCGTAACCCGCGCCGCCGCCGCCATGGCTGCCCGTCGCCCGCCGCTGCGCCTCCAGCTCCGCCTGCACGCCGGCCGCCTGCAATGAGGGCCAAAGCACCACGATAGCAGGACAATATTCAGCTTGCCGGGCAGTCCATACCAGCGCAAGTGACAGCATGCGGAGGTGCACATGCACCTTTCCCTCACATGCCCCACACTAGAGCACAGGTAGGATGGGGCTTCCCCAGCACGCGGCCCGTGCCGCGGCGGCCCTGCCAGCAGCTGCCCACCTGCGCGGCGGCCATTCGCAGCTCCCGCAGCTGCTGATCCAGATCATTGGGACCGTCACCGGCGCCAGCAGCAGCTGCGCCACCACCGTACCGCTCCTCCGCCTCCTCCTCCGCATGCGCCAGGGGCGGCGGCGCAAAGCCCGCGGCGGCGGCAATGCCGGCGGCTGCGGCGGCGAAGGAGGACCCCTGGTGGTCGGGCTGGGCCTGGCCCAGGCTGAGGCGCACCGAGGAGGCGGCGTTGGCGCCGGGCTGGCCGTAGAAGGAGGACGAGGCGCGGTTCAGGGCGCGGCCCTCCACGTGCCTGTGGGCGTGAGGGGACCGTGAGGGTGGGACGCAAACAAGTTGGAGCACGGCAACGGGGCGGGGGGTAAGGACACTTATGAGCCGTACTGCTGCACGCCATGGGAGTCAATGTCGCAAGGTGCACCAGCGCATGACGGTGGGGAGGAGCTTGATGCGTGGCGAGTACCCAGGAGCCAGGACGGTGCGCTGCAGCACCACTCCGGTCCCCACCTGCTGCTGGCGTTGAGCTGCGGCTGGAAGGTGCAGCCCTGCAGCCCCGCCGCCTCCTTGTCGCGCCGCAGCGCCTCCAGCCGCTCGTGCGTCTGGGCGGCGACCTGCGTGGCGGTCGGGGGACAGGGCGGGTGTCAACGCGCAGCTCCCCAAGCAGCCCGAGCGGGCGCTATACGTGCGAAAAGCGGCAAGGCCAGCGTAGCGGCACCAGAGCGGTACATGGTCAGGCTTATTAGGGCCGATGCCGCTATGCAGAGCGGGCCCCTTGCATGTGAGCACGGTGCACCTTCGGCTCATACGGTACATGGCAACATGGGTCCTTAAGGTGCATGAACCCTCGGTGCGTAACGCTGGCTGACGCACCTTGTGCAGCAGCTCGAAGGTGGCCACGTGGTCGGGCCGCAGCTTGGCGGCCAGCGCCCGCGACTTGGCGTTGACGTGCGGCCGGTAGCTGTGCGCCGGGCCCTGCTTGGCGGAGGGCGAGGGGCACAGGTAGGAGCGTGGCCCGCGGCGCAGCGCCAGCGCCTCCTCCATCAGGGAGCCGAACATCTCCAGGCTGAGCGGAGGGCAGGGGCCGGGCAGCAGCGCGGCGGTGGCGTCGCCGGCGGCGGCGGTGCGGGGGGAGGGCTGCTGCTGCTGGGTGTCGTCTTGGGAGGTGGTGGGTGCGGCGGTGGCGTCCTGGCCGTTGATGAGGGCGGCGGCGGCCTGCTCGGCAGGGCTGCAGGGACGGGACGCAGGGCAGGAAGAAAGACAGATTAGCCGGCACGCCTGGCTTTGATACAAGCGACCGCCTTCAGAGTTTGCTCGCCGCCTTGGTGCGACCCAAACATGTAAACAAGGGTTAATATGTAAACAAGCTGTCGCACCGTCGGTCCCCCGGTGCGCCACAAGCACCTGCCGGACCCTCCCGCCATGCCATCCGCACTCACGTGAGCAGCATGCCGTTGGCGCGCGCCCACACCTCCGCCGCCGCCTCCACGTCCAGCAGCACCTCGGGGTCCAGGTCGTCCACGCGGGGGGAGCGCGCGGGGGGAGCCTGGGGCGAGACGAGACAGGGAAAAGGGCTTGCTAAGTTAGCATCTTAAGGGCTGGTAACTGCCTGCCTGCAGCTGCACCAGTGCGCAGTGCGCTTCGTCCCTCAGACGGCCAGCCGGCACGTGGCTCGTGCCCTATCCACACCTGAGGAACACCAGCACGCCCAGGCCCAGGCCCAGGCCGGCACCCACCTGGGGGTCCGCGTTTGCGGGGCACCTGCCCAGCACCGCCAGCAGGTCCAGGCTGCCGGCGCCCTCCTCGTCCAGGTACTCAAAGATCTGGCGGAAGCGCTTGGCCTTGAGCGAAGCGAACATGCGCTGGCTGGTGGCTGCGGGGATGAGGGTTGTGCGATGGGGCAGCAGAGTAGGCCGTGAACAACATTGCAACACCGCTCCCCTCGCCAGTGGCGCTCCTTCACTGAACTCCCGTCTTAGCATTGGCGACCAGCGAAAGGAAGCGAGTTAAGGTTCAGCTCGAGAACACGGGTCAGGATCGGCAAGGTATGGCGGGGGCACAGGCTGTTGCTCCCGCTCCGCCTCCCCGTGTGCGCCGCCTGCTTGCACAACACATCTCGCCACAGCACGCCGGCACCCACCCGTGGTGCGGCTGCGCGCGGCCTCCTCTGCCGCCGCGCGCCTCTCCGCCTCCACGCGCGCCTCCTTCCGCGCCTGCTGGTCCCGTGCGGCGGCGTACAGGTAGTCGCCCACGCCCTGGCCGCCGCGCCGCGCCGCCGCGTGGCCACCCTTTGGCCCGCGGCCCGTCTCCGGGCGGTACAGCGGCTTGCCGGTGGCGGGGTCCACCGACCCGTGGTACAGCTGCCGGGCAGCCTCCAGCTTGGCCTGCAGGCCAAAAATACCCGCAGCGGCAGGTCAGGGTAAGAATACTAGGGCTGGATGGGGATTGAGGCAACGTGGTAAGAGCTAGTGCAGGCCCTTTGCGGGCGCTGGAGTGCAAATCGCTTTGGTGGGTGGATGAAGGTGCGTCTTGCCACTTCCCACCTCCTTGCGCTCAGCCTCCGAGTACAGGCGGTCCACCACCGACATGGACAGCAGCGAGGCGGAGGAGGTGCCGGCGGGGCCTCGGGCGTCGTCCGCGGCGCCTGCGCCACCAGCCCCGCCCATGCCCGGGCTAGAGCCGGAGCTGCCGCCGCGCTGCTGCTGCTGGCGCTGCTGCTGCAGCGCCTTGGCCGCCTTCTCCCAACTGCGCCGCGCGTAGTCCCGGGACTTGGGGTCCTTGTTGATCTGCGGGAGGGGCACAGCCGCCGACGTGTGAGGCTCACCCCGTCAAATGGAGCTAGGGCAGAACCTTTGGTGGCCATGGGGACAAGGATAGACCGCAGTCCTTGTTGCCAGCCTCTGGCGTCTGCCGCAAAGAGGGGGGTATACATCGGTAATTCATCTTTGCATCAACACATCTTTGCAGTTACACACTTGCAGCCATGTTGCAGAGAGTTGACTGCCTCACCTGCGGCTGGAATGTCACGCCGTCGGGGTACCACTGCTGCGCCTCCTCAGCCCTGCACCATGCGGCAATGGTGAACGTGTGACAACGACGAAGTGTAGGACCGGCCGGCCCGACAAGAAGGGCCAGCAAGAGCAGGCTAGGCAAGTTCTTCATCTGAGCGGGCCGCTTACAAGTGGCGAAACAGATTGTATGCGGCGCTGTTCTCTCCGCACCAGGCCGGTGCACAGTGTGGCGGCTCCAGTGGACCGGTCACCGGGCACTCACTTGCTCTGGCGGCGCAGTGCGTCAGCATACAGCTGCTCATAGTGCGTGATGTTGAGCACCTGGCGGGTCAAGGGGAGGGGTTGTTGCCGGGAGTTGCGTCATGGGGCATTGCGACAAGGGCGGGAGCACGGGGGAACTGGTGTTGGCCTGCGGTCAACTGCGCGAGTAGTGCTCCCCCCGCACCTTGAGCGTCTCCGCCCGCTCGTTCATGAGCGCGTCGCTGTTCCTGTTGATGCGCGGCTTGAAGGTGCACTCCGCCACCTCAGCGGCCTTCTGCTGCTCGCGAAGCAGGTCCAGGCGCTCCTGCAAAGGGCACCGGTATGCGCCACGTCAGCATACATGGGCGGGCCCCAGTCGTCACAGTAGCACAAATTGGAACCAGGTAGCCCTAGCCCTTGCCCTGCAAGCGGTCACTCGCAAGTAACCTGCTGTACGCTGCCCCGTCCCTCCAGGCCCCGCTCCGCACCAGCGTGGACTTGCGCACGCCGCGAACGTGCAGCCGCAGCCACTTCTCCTCCTCGCCGGTGGCGGCGGCCGCGCTGCCGTCCAGCGACAGGCCGCTCAGCGACAGCCCGCCCGCAATGCTGTCGCGCTCGCGCTGCTTGAGCTCCCAGGCCTTCTTGGTGATGGCGGGCGTGAAGGTGACGCCCTCCAGCTCGCGATCCTCGCGCGCCTTGCGCTCGGCCTCGGCCTGCGGGGTAGCGGATAATGGGGTAGCGGGTGACGGGAGAGCGGACAGCAAGCGCGCCATGGAGGGGAAGGGCACCGGGCCCTATGCATGCCTGGCAACTTGGCCTGCGGTCCTCGCAAGCCTTCCGATCTGCACCGGCCTTTCGGCTCGAAACACCAGTAAGGGTACCTTCAAGGCAACAGATGACACTCCTATCGCATTCCAACCATGCGCACCACAGGGGCCATTAGTACCCAAGCTGCCAACCCACCTTCTTGAGGCGAGACATGAGCGACTCCACGCCCTCCGCATACAGCATGGAGCCGTAGTTGTCGTACATGCCCGTGTGCGACCTGCCCCGCATCATCTCCGCGCTGATCCACGACATGCGCGTGGCCTTGCCCGCCGCCAGCGTCGCCTCATTCTCCGCCGCGGCGGCCCGACGGCGCTCCTCCAGCCGCGACGCGCGGTCCTGCGCGCCAGCGTACAGCCGGCTGTGCACCGTGCCGTCCCTGGGGGTGCATGGGAACGAACACAGTCTGTGGTGTGCCAGGCGCCAGATCATGCTGCTTTCCTTGGGCATCATCTTTGCTGGCATGCGGATATGCATCTGTCAGCCAACTGCCCTGGCTTACGGTACTGGATGGCCCTATCCAGCTCCAGGCCTGACGTATGGGTCCTCACCTTGGGCTGACGCTTGCGGTCGGCCCCGCCGGCTTCCCGCCAAACGCGAACGCTCCCAGCGCCCCCGCGCCGATGCCGCTGGCGCCCGAGGAGCTCCGCTTGCTGGCCAGGCCGCTGCCTCCGCTCCCCGCCAGTACCTCGGACGCGTTGACCCAGTTGTCCTTGGCGCCGCGCCGCGCGCCCGCCGCGCTGTCGTCCAGCAGCTTGGACGACAGCTGCTCGTACGCCCGCTCGTCCATCCCGGAGGCGAAGCTGTACGTCATGGCCTGCTTACCGCTGCCATCGGTGTTCACACCGCCACCGGCTGTGCTGGAGCTGCCGTACGGCTTGATGTTTGCGGCCGGGCCGCCTGGGGTGAACTGTGGGCTGGTGCTGGAGTAGGCCCCGGCCATGCGGGGAGACTCCGTGGGGAAGGGGCCCATGGGGATGGAGGGCGAAGGCGAAGGCCGGCCGTCCACAGACTGGCGGGCAGGAGGTGTGAAAGGAAGCGGGGGCTCTGGTCGTGCCTTCATGGAATGGTGGGCCCTTATCTGGCATGCACTCGGTATGGGCAATACCCCATCTCGCGCCTGAGGTCGGGCCCCTACCTGCTGCCCGCCCTACCTGCTGCCGGTGTGTACGTATGCTTCCCTTCCGCCTCCCTTCCACGCGAGTCATTTACTATAAAGCTTCACACGGCATGCCTGCTCCAATATCACGCACACCGGTTAAACCCGTGCACGCATCCGCACACTCCGACCCGCCCACTAAGACGAGACTCACCGGCTTCAGCTCCGGCTCCCCTAAGCCCACACCAGCGGCCGCTGCCGCCTGCTGCTCCTTTCCAGCCCCAGCCCCAGCCCCCACCGCAGCACCGGCGGCAGACGCTGCAGCTGCTGCGGCAGCCTTCTTGAGGTTGTCCTCCAGATGGCCGGTGAGCGGAGCAACGATGGCGGGCGGCAGGCCGTGCCGAGAGCAGAAGGCACGTGCCACGTCGCCGGGGTCATCCCCACGCCGGACCTCGATGCGGTCGCTCTTCCCGCCGCCGATGTCCACCGTGGTCACCAGGAGCACGGGCTGCTGCTGCTGCTTCTGGGACTGCGAGAGCCGGTCTGCCTCCTTTGACAGCGTGGTCGCCAGCCGTTTGGACGAGTCATCTGTGGTAAAATTTGTCATGGGAGGCATGGGAATGACGTGTCAGAGATGGGCACGATGCAGATGCGCGGATCAGGTGGCATGAGGGGGGCACATGGAGTCGGAGTGGTGGTTGCATTTGTCATGCTGCTGTTGGGCCACGTGTGGCTGTCGCCGCGGTATGTGGGCAGCGAAAGAAGCTGGGTCACACCGAAACGTGAGGAGGTTGCATACGGTTCACTGCTTGCAAGTGCCGTGAGCGGAACCAAGGGAGGGACGGACCAGCGACAGCCGGAGTTACCACCCGCTTGCTGAGGTCGCTCTAGGTGCCTGCGTGCCTTCCCGCCTTCCCTCTCGGCTGGGCTGCTCGCCACGGACAGCAGTCTCTTGCTATATGCAATTAAAGTTTTACCACTTACCGCTGCCCAATGCGCCCGCGAGCTCTTGCACAATGCTAGACAGGTTGTCGTGAGGTAGTGCGCCCTCCATAGCTTGCCAGGTCCACTTAGAGAGCAACTATTAGTGGCTGATAGGAAAAGAATGCATGGAAGGCGCGTTGGGGCTTGGAAAGGTCCGCAGGTTTGAAGGCAAGAAGAAATGGGAGGGCGTGGCAAGAGCGCAATGTGACTAGGTGTTGCCCTTGTTAGCCTCTACAAATACAGTATGTGCAGAATACCATTTTCTCAGCGCTGGTAAGCGAGCCATAGTCACCCGATCGTACGCCAATTTGACTGTGGGACTAGCAACCCATGCTCACTGCCCTACGCTCCCATCCCCATGTCGGCGGCTTCTAGCAGATTTGTTACACATGAAAGTACAGGTGCACGCCCGAGTGGCGCAGCTCGCCTGCTGCAGCGCATTTGGCACGAATGCGAGGACCAGGACACAGTCGGCAACCCAGAGGCACTCACCTGCTTTGGGATAAAGGAAGCCTCCAAAGCAAGAGTTAGCAGCTCTACAGCCTCCTCTGTGGGAGCTCCGCCCGCCCACAACAAGTGCTCCCTATGTCAAAGGGACTCTCCAGGCACGCCTGACGTCGGGCGGATGGTTAATAATCTATTGTGTAGCTCTCATAGCTTGTATAGCAAGCGGTGGTGTTGTGGGTCTGCAGGTGGGTACTACCATCTCGTCGGCCTAACGTGCATTCCTATGTTCCTATCCTTGCGCGCGTGCAAACCTATCTGTGCAACCAATGGTAAAGCTCATACTTATTAGCGCAGTGTGTATGTGCTCTTGCATTGTATCATTCGCTACTGACCCCGGTGACCGTGTGGGCTAACGGCCAACCCCCGGGTGCGAATCGTAACACAGCCAGCTCGCATTCCCCTTGACCCTGTCCACGGCAGCCCGCCTCCCACTACCCCCCTCCCTGCGCCCAGTTGACTATGGCACAGCAACATTTTTCATCAGGCTCAACTGCCAACTGTCTGACTGTAACCGGCGTGATGTCCTGGGGATGTCCACCTTGGCTCTCAGTCAGTCTTCCCTGGCGAACAGCAACCTTGCTTGAGCATCCAGACACTCCCTTGGACTGAAAGTGATACACCGATAATCTCGAGTGATATGCATGCCCTTTTCGGCCACCCATTGCTATTGAGCCTCACACAAGCATACAAGCACACCGCCTGCACAGCCGCAAGGGCCCCTTGTCCTAGCTTGACAATGACAACCACGCACGATACCAGGCTGCCTGCCCACCACTGTGCGTGGATAACGGCGTAACCATCCCCGTCCGAGCACGCGGGTCTCCCATTCGCCATTCCTCCTCGACAGCCGGCGCTGCCGCCCAGCAACCCGCGGCCGGTCCTCCTCCTCTCCAGCGGCCTGTTCACCCCCGCAGCGCTTCACCCGCACTGCTGCGCCATGCCCAGTACTCCCGGGCCCATTCCTGCCATTTGCATCAACAACACCCACGGTCGGCGGGTGCCTTGGGATGCGAGCCATGACCGCCTTGCCATCCCAACGCCCTGTGCTCCCCACGCGAGACACCCGGTGCCAAACGGCCCGCACTGGCTACCCAGACCGGCGCCCACGCTGCCACAGCTCCTGCTCACCGCCTCAGTGCCGGCCCTTGGCACACCAACAGCGCCGGCGGTAATTGCTGGGCCGGGCCCAACCAAGCAAGGGCATACACTGCATCTCGCCACGCCTTGATGCATCGGCCGCTGCGGTGTAAGCCGCCCCCCCCCTTGGGCCAAGTTGCACCAGCCCTGCCTTGCCGCACCGTGCACTGGCGGCGTCATCACCGCCGGAGGCGCCGCAGCCATGGCCCGGGTCCCGCTCCGCCATCCGCGTCACAAGCGCCGCCGTCAGGCCGGCCGTCGGCGCCACCCTTGGGGGCGCAGGGCCGTCACCACCGCTGCCGCCGCTACCAGCGCCGCACTCCTACGCAAGCGAGCACCCGGGACTGGTCACTGCAGCTCAACGGGTGCCACGCCCGGTACTTCCAGCCCCGCCGCAGCCACTCCCCTCGCCGACGCCACCGCCTGCAGGCCACCTGCTGTGGCCACCTGGCCAAAGGCATCTCCCAGCTCCTGCGGCAAGGCCTGGGCCGCGGGGCTCCCCCCGCTGCGGCAGCGTGAAGAGCGGCGGCGGCGGCTGCATGGCCCCGATGCCCATGCGCCCCGCCCCGGGGGCAGTTTTTTTTTCCGGGCGCCGACCCACAGGTCTGCCCTTGGAAGTGCCCGGCTACATATCCAGAGCGTGATAAAGAATTGGCAGCAATGGGTGTCCCAGCTGTCGTACAGCTAAGCGTCTTGGCGCTTCGTGTGGCCAGGAGGCCTGTAGAGGAGGCGTGCGCACGGCTGCGCATGCGCCCGGCGGCAGCACCCTGGGCGCAAACTAGTGGTGATGCAAGCACCCACATGGTCACCCACATGAAATGGGCTGCTGCTGCCCCCGACGTACCATCGGCTGCGGAGGTGCTGGAGGCGTGGGGACTGGAAGTGTCGAGTCCCTGGCCAATCATAGGGCACGGCTAGAGGAACGTGGCATCAGCGGTGCTATGCTCAAAGCGTTGCAGGATTCGTACAGGCGGGTGCTGCTGAGGGTGAAGGTGAATGGGCGCCTGGGCCCAGTGGTGGGGTCCAGCCTAGGGGTCAAGCATGCAGGGGTGCCCCATGAGCCCAGGGCTGTTTGGGTTATTTATTGCAGTTATCGCTGATTATCTTGCTACCAAGGATGCGCGTGAGGGGAAGGAGATGCGTGCAGACAAGGTGCCTCGTGTTGGCTTACGTGCAGTGCCGCTTTTGCTATATGCAGACGACCTCAGCATCTTTTGCACGTGCCCTCAGCGGCTCAGCAAGGTGCTGGAGCTGTTAAAGCATTTTTGTGCTGCTTACGGCATGCGTGTGAACGCAGGCAAGAGTGAGATCTTGGTGTTTCACAGGGATGCGGGGAAGCGTGAACAGCTTGAGCGCAGCACGCGTTTTCGTGCGTGTCATGGGCAAGGCTGTCCCAGTGAAGCATAGGGCCAGGTATCTTGGAGTGTACTACGGGCCCGGTAGCGTGTTTGACAGCTGTGTGGAAGAGCTTCTGTGGGCAGGTCAACGGGCCATGCACGGGCTGGCGGCCAACCTTGACGCCAACCGGCTGTTCGCCCCTGCCGTGCGTGTATCTAGTTTGAATGTGCAGGTTGGGTCAGTTTTGTCGTACGCGGCCGAGGTTTGGGCTCCAGACGTGATATGCGCTTTGCTGGGGTGTGGCCCGGGGTATCGTGGCCGAGAGGTGACCTCTTCCATTTTTTGTTTTTCTGTGGAAAGGGTTACAGGTGAAGAGACGGGAGAGGACAGGCCAGCGGGACCTCAAGGCCCGACCAGCACAGGCAAGCACCAACACCACAAAACGTCCAAACCCAGCGCACCCCGGACTGCAAAAAGGGAACACCTAGAGAAGGAGAGGACCTGAAACCAAAATACCACAGAACAGGGGGAAGATCGGGCCATGAAGCATCCTATGTGCGTTGTACAGAAGGATTTCTTTAAACGGTGTTGTGGTGCGCGTGTCCCACCGGTGCGGCTGCTGTACAGGGAGCTCGGTCAGCTTCCGCTACATCACTACTGGTTGGGCCTTGTGTGTTCGTTCTGGAACAGGCTTGTGGCTGGTCAAAATTCTTCGTACGGGGACGCCTTCAAATATGACTTGCGCCTCGCTTTGTCTGGTGCCACGCAGATAGTGGATCGGCGGGGAAGGGTGCAGAGTGTCGATGTGCGTGCTGATGAGCGCGTTGTTTCGTGGACTGCCAAGGTCCTGGCTATTCTAAGGCGTCTGGGTTACGAGTGGCCGTCAGGGTGTCACGGGGTCGACGGGTATCTCCGCCCCATAGACATTCCTAGTGTACACAGTGCTTTTCGCAACCTTTTGGTTGATGAATGGGGTTCACATAATCAATCGCAGTCGGATCCGCGCGATTACTGTGAAAATTCTGGTGTTACCATGTCTCGGTACGTTCAGTGGATGGGGCCTCCTCCGTGTGACGAGGACGCTTCTGGTGATGTTGACACGTGTCAGTACCAGCGTGTGTACCTGCCGGCTAATCAGGTTCATGCTATCATGCGGTTGCGTGTTTGCAATTGGCCTTTGGAGGTGTATAGGAACACTGCACGTGCACGCAGTGCGCGTGTGTGCAAAGGTGTACTGCTGGAAAGCCTGAGGATGAATATCATGTGGTCTTTGAGTGCGCTGCTTATAACGACCTTTGGTCTAGCAGTGGGCTCTGCTTTGAGCAGGATTTCAAGTCATGATGGGGGATCGCACCTGCATACTTCGTACCGCTCGTGCCATATCCAGGTTCATCGACAGCCTACTTCACGCCACACTCATGCGGACGTCAAGTCCAAGCCCTAGCCACTCTAGCCTAGCCGCCTGCAGCATCAGTGTGCGGTAGCCAAATTGCCACTGCAATTCCCACGGAGGCAGCGCCAGAGTTTCCAAGGCAATAATCGTTGACGGCCTCCACTACAACTGCCAATTTTTCATTGCCGGTGTCCTCTATCAGAGGTCGCATGCGTGCCATCCGGACACAACAAAAAACGCCTACGTTCAGTAAGTTATCCACAGTCCATGCCACTGCTGTGCACATGACATGGCATGTTGCATCAATGTGCTCATCGGATATTAGGGTAGCGTGAAGGGCCAATGCATGCGGGACTACAGACATCACAACCCGGCCAACGTCATCGACGTCTCATTTGGTCTCTTGCCCAACAGGATGTTGAATGTATCATGTGTCTTCACATACACAAGCCGGCTCCTGGGCTCCGTCCTACTTCATTACGGGGCCCTATCCTGCGGTTCCTGCCTCGTGCTCCTCACCTAAGGCCACAGTCACTGTCATGCCCCACTCTCCAACAAACTTATGCACGACAAAACTGACTAGCTCCGCATGTTTACCAACTGATCAGGAAGCCCTCCAGGTCTGGTAGTTTTCCTGCCCCCTGCCTGCCCGCAGGGACTGCAGTGGCAGCGCCCTGTACGTACCACCCGGCCCCACCTACGACAAAAACTGACTGGCCAAATGGGACCAGCCGCTAGCCCCCGAATCCACCTTGTTTACGGCCAGGTGCAGCAGGCTCTAGCGGGGCCGCCCCGTCACCTGACGCGGCTGCCCTGCGGAGCCAGGTGAGACCGCCATGGCACCTTCGAGTCGCGTGTCCACCAGGACTAAGCACCCTACCAGTGCGACAGGGCGGCCATGCAAGCCCGCATGAACGGTGCCATACCCCATGCGCACGTGTCCGTGCCACGTGCTTGGGAAAACGTGCGCACGTGTCCGCTCTACATGCGCAGCAGCTCCCGCAGCGCCGCCACGTCCGCCACGGCGGGGGCGTCCCGCGGGTCGGCCAGCCCCAGGATGGCGTGCAGCGCGTAGCGCGCAGCAGCACGTGTCGTGGCGTGCTCCGGAACCAGGTGCACGCGCACCCAGCGGCCGTGCTCCGCCGCCGGAGCTGGGGCGTCCGTGCCCAGTTCGGTCTCAGCGGGATGCGCAGCATCTGCGCTGACGGTGGTCGGGGCGCTGGGGGAGGCCGCTGCCCCGTCTGCTTGGGTGGGCTCAGGGGCGTCGGTGTTGCCGCCGGCAGCATCGGTGCCGCTACCACCGCCGCCACCGCCGCCGCCACCGCCGCCGCTGCCAGCAGGGAATGGGTGTCTCTGGGCAGCCGTCTCGGACCCGTTGGCGCCCTGCTGGTGCTGCTGCTCCTGCTGGTGCTGCTGCTGTCCTTGTGCTCTCGCCGAGGCAAGCGCCTCCTCTGCACCCTCGGCCTCGCTGTCACCCTCAACCTCCATCTCCACGTGCACCTGCAAAGCACGACAAATGCAGGGCCATGCTTGTATGGATGCGAAGCGAACGGCAAATGCCTAGCCACCAGCCAACCAATTTTCGCTCCCCAGCACGCTCCACCCCCACCCCTACCCCGCTCCACTTTGACCGTCAAGCAGCCAGCATGGGCCCGTTCCACCTGGCCATACCCCCACACGCATGCAACAAACTCCCGTCAGCGTCTATCCGGCCCGCCGCACCTTGACCGCCAGTCGCCCCAGCACGCGCTGCAGGCGGCCCGCGAAGGCTGGCAGCGCGTCCCGCCGCACCCTCTGCGCCACGTGGTAGGTGGAGGCGCACAGCGCACCCAGCGAGCCGGCCGGCAGCGCACGGGACACCTCCCGCAGCGCGTAGCGCACCTGCAGACGTGGGTGTGATGGGGTGCGTGGTGGGTGGGGGTCGAAGTGTTGGTAGGGTAGTGCGTAAGCAGATGCCTGTTGGGGCTTCTAAGCAGAGCGATCCATGCCAGGGCAGCAATGCAGCAGAACGCGCCTGCAGGAGAGCTCCCCTGGATCCGCAGCAGGCCGTGTGCCATGCCGTGGAGCCATGCCATCCTAATGGGAGCCAGGGGCTCGCCAATGTCTTCCCATCATGTGCCACTGCTAGACCGCTTCGGGCTGCCAGAGAATGTATGTGCAACCATATGCTGCGCTGGTAGGTGGGTCCGGAGGAGGGTGAGCTGGCCGTGGCCAATGACTGCAACACGACGCCACGGTGACGGCTGGCGCAAGCTCCCCGCTCCCGCAGGCCACTCCCCAGGCATCATAATGGCCTGACGCTCGCGAAAACCCTATCCCAAGAGGAGGCATCTGCAAGGCGCTGCCAACAGGCTGGAACCCTTGTACCCCTCCCACCGGCCCTGCACTATGCCTTACTAACCCCACGCATGTCACCTCCAGCCCCCCTTCCCCGTTCAGTCACTTTGCCGCTGTGCGCTTCCCCCACACCTGCGCCCTGCCCCCGTCCCGCGCACCTCGTCCTGGAACTCCGGCGCGCGACACGCCGGCCGGCCGCGCATCACGCCGCAGCCCCGCTGCACGTGGCTGTGCCATCCCGGCTCCACCTCCCACAGCAAAGCCCCGCTCTCCGCCCCTGCATGCGCCGCCGTTGCCGCCGCCGCCACTGGCCCTCCCGCCCAGCTGTGCAGACAGCCGTTGGCATGGCTGAGGCTGTTTGTTCCGTTCGCCTCCTGCGCTGCTCCTGCTTCGCCAAGCTGCTGCACCCCGTCCTCAACCTGGTCCTCGACATTTGCATCAACCGGTTCCCGCCCAACTGCGTTACTACCACCATCCGCAACCACGGCGTAGACGCCGCCGCCATTGCACGCCGGCGACTGTACGACAAACGCGTGTCCGCCACGTGCGGGCGGCACGCCGCCGTCTGCCGCGGTGTGCAGCTGGTTGGACGGCACAGCGGCATGGTCCCCAAGGCAGGGCAGCGAGGGAGCTTGGGACGATGGGCCGTTGGCGCTGACGGCGCCGTTGCTGCTACTGTTGCTGGTGGTGACGGCCAGTGCGGCGGACAGCGAGCCTTCGAGGGTCGGGGCTGGTTGGGAGGGGTGGCGGAGCGAGCGGGGCGCGGCGCGGCGCCACACCTGCAAGTGCGGCAGGAGCGGCACGGACAGACTTAAAACCACCTAGAGAAGGTGAAAGCCAAGGTGTTCAGCAAAGCGAGTAAAACACAGGTGTGTCGCCACGGGCGCGTACGCACCATGGATCCGGCCGATGTGACGATGGCTGCTGGCGGCGGCAGGCCCAGCTGCGCGACACGAGACAGCAGCGCCGGCAGCGTGCGCCGCGTGGTGAGCACCAGGCCAGACTCGCCGCCGCCCAGCAGGTGGTGCTCGGGGTGGGGGCGCCCTGGGAGGTGGCGCACGAGCTGCTGCAGCCCGCTGCGGTGGTGATGGTGGTGGTGGAGGTGGAGGGAGTGGTGGCGGCGGTGGCGGAACAAGCCGTTGGGGGTCATGAGGGCGGTGAGGTGCGGCCGGTGGTGGTCGAGATGGAGGAGGTGGGTGTGTGAGAAGTGGTGGCTTGGGGAGCCCGGGTGCCGGTGCTTGGTGGGGCTGGCGCGGAAGAGCGGGTTGTGGTGGACGCTGGGCGGGGGCGTGTGGGGCGCCGCTGCGTCATCGGCACCGTCCTCCTCAAGGGGGCTGCTGACGGGGGGCAGTACAGGCGAGGAGGCTGGGGATGCACCGTTGGCGACGGCGGCAGCGGAGTGCCTGACGTCACGCAGCCTGTCGGCGGTTGGCGTGAAGGGCGTTGGCGATGCGGCGCAAGTCGTAGGATGTGCCGCAACGGACAAGGCAACGGCGTCCACAACGTGTGGCTGTCCGTTGCACGGCGCATCTGACCTGCTGCCCACGCACGCGCCTGTGCTGTCGGCGGGTCCGTACTCCACCATGCCATGAAGGTCGCCGTCAGAGCTGTACCCGTCCTGCGTGCTGCCCCGGCTGCTACCGCCGTCCACGTTGGAGCCAAAGCTGTCGGCAGCCGCAGCGGACGCGGCTGCAGCAGCGGCGGCGGCGGCAGCCACGATGGAACGGCGCAGGCGTCCTACAGACAGGCCCGCAGTACGCAGGGGCGCAGCAGCGTAAGGGGACGACCAATGCAACACCTGCGAAGATGCTAAGCGTGAAGGCAGCACGAACGGCACGCAAACGCCATACAAAATACCTCTGCAGGTCCTTTTGCCCCCATTTCGTCCTCCCACGTCCATAGACGCATCCCCCCGGGGCCTGCCGTGTTCGCCGCAACAAAGTACAGTGCCACTCCGACCGCCCGCCTGACGGGACATCCCCCGCCGCTTGAACCCCGAACCCACCCGTTGCCCGCGCCCACTCCCTCCGCGGCAGCCGCCACACCAGGTCCAGGTCCAGCACCAGGTGCCGCGGCAGCGGCACCACGACGCCGTCATCCTCCAGCTCCTCCACCTCCTTGTCCTGCAGTTGCTGCTGCTCCTCCTGCGCTATCCCGCCCTGCGGCTGCTGCACCTTCTGCTCCTCCTGCGCTGTCTCGCCCTGCAGCTGCTGCACCTCGGGACCTGCGGCGCAGGCATCAGCCTCCGCCTTGACTCCTGCAACCGCTTCCGCGCTACCGCCGCCCGCACAGACTGCGGCCGTGCCGCCTTCCTCTCCCCCTCGCGCCTGTGCTCCCGCCCGCCGCGGCCCTGTGCAGGGGTCACCGCACGCCGGCAGGTCGTCGGCAGGGGCGCCATTAGCGGCATGCACCTGTGCATCTGGGTCGGCGGGGTGGCCGTGCAGCACCCCCTGCTCGCGCTCCTGCTGCAGCAGCTGCAGCAGCAGTGTGGGCACGCCGTCCTGCTCCCCTTCCTCGTCCTCCTCGTCCGGGACCTGGTCGTCCTTCCGCTCTTCCTCTCCGTCCCCATCGTTTCCACCGTCACAAACCTCCGCCCCCGTCACCCCAATGCAAACCGCGTTGCCAGCCATCGTGCTGTCCTCTCCTAGCCTCCCATCAGCCAGCTCCTCGTGCTCAACCCCCTCTCCACGGCCACCGCCTGTCCCTTGAGCTGCCGGCATGCCAAGCATAAAGGGAGAAGGCAGCGGCAGCACCGCCGCCTTCGTCGCTGGAGCTACAACGCCGCCGCCGCCGCCATCGCCGCCGCGAGCCGATGGCGCTCCTCCTACTGGGGACAAAGGAGGCGCCCAGGCCGCGCCTGCCCCCAGCGGCGCGCCCGCCACAAGTGGCTGCGTTGTTCTGGAGCTGTCCAACTTAGCCGCCGCCACCCCCGCCACCCCATCCAACTCCCTAGCCAGGTCCCGCGGGCGCAGCGGCTGCGCGTCAAGGCCCTCGTCCGCACCCCCGGCCGCCTGCTGCTGCTGCTGCTGGCTGTGCGGCCCGGCCACCTGACTGCTGCCGCTCCCGCCGCTGGCGCTGGCGCTGCTACTGCCAACGCTGCTGCGAGTGCTGCTGCTGCTCTTGCTGTTCCCGCTCTGCTCCGAGCTTCTCCTCATCTGCTTCTTCCGGCGGTGCTGCCGCGTCCCATCCGACTGGTCGCCGGTGTGCTGCAGGGGGCTCAGAGCCAGGGCCAGGGGGGTGGGCAGCGAACCTGCCATCCGGCGACGGGGGCTACTGCCCGTCGGACTGAACCCGTCGCCGTCTGCCTCGGCTTCGGGCCCTTGCCTCACCTCCACATCCACGCCCATGCTAAGGCCCTTCCGTCCGGCCCCGCCATCACTCGACGCGTTGCGGTGTGCCTGCTCGGCAGCGTGGCCGCCGTTTGCTTGCCGTTGCCGCTGCTGCCTTGAGTCAACATCCCCCGTGCCTTTCTCCGGGGAGCTCACCGACGCGGGAGAGTTCATAATGGACGAACTGCAAACCGAAACGAGCTGCGAGCCCTCTCCCTGCTCCCCCGCAGCACCACCCATGCTCGCGCCCACGGAGGTTGACGCCAGCGCAGGGGAGTGCGGCGCAGAGCCGGCAGCAGACCCAGGCCCCCCCGTGGTGTACGGCAGGCCGGGTGCGCTTTGGCTGTGGGTCATGTGGGGCGAGGCGCCGGAGAGGCGGCCGGACAGGCGGGTGCCGATGCGGCGCAGGGGGCTGGGGCCGGCGGACGGCGGCGCCGAGGCGGCGGCGGCGGCCTCTGCGGCCCGGCGCGCGGCCTCCGCCCGGGCCTGCTGGTGCTTGGCCATGAGGCTGCGGACGCGGTTGGAGGCCTGGCCCACGTTGCTGAGGAAGCTGCGAGAAGGTGTGAGGCGGCAGGGTGTGAGGCGGCAGGGTGGGAGGCGGCAGGGTGGGAGGCGGCAGGGTGGGAGGCGGCAGGGTGGGAGGCGGCAGGGTGGGAGGCGGCAGGGTGGGAGGCGGCAGGGTGTGAGGCGGCAGGGTGGGAGGCGGCAGGGTGTGAGGCGGCAGGGTGTGAGGCGGCAGGGTGGGAGGCGGCAGGGTGGGAGGCGGCAGGGTGGGAGGCGGCAGGGTGTGAGGCGGCAGGGTGGGAGGCGCAGGGAGGCGGCAGGGTGTGAGGCGGCAGGGTGGGAGGCGGCAGGGTGGGAGGCGGCAGGGTGGGAGGCGGCAGGGTGGGAGGCGGCAGGGTGGGAGGCGGCAGGGTGGGAGGCGGCAGGGTGGGAGGCGGCAGGGTGGGAGGCGGCAGGGTGGGAGGCGGCAGGGTGGGAGGCGGCAGGGTGTGAGGCGGCAGGGTGTGAGGCGGCAGGGTGTGAGGCGGCAGGGTGGGAGGCGGCAGGGTGGGAGGCGGCAGGGTGGGAGGCGGCAGGGTGGGAGGCGGCAGGGTGGGAGGCGGCAGGGTGGGAGGCGGCAGGGTGGGAGGCGGCAGGGTGGGAGGCGGCAGGGTGTGAGGCGGCAGGGTGGGAGGCGGCAGGGTGGGAGGCGGCAGGGTGGGAGGCGGCAGGGTGGGAGGCGGCAGGGTGGGAGGCGGCAGGGTGGGAGGCGGCAGGGTGGGAGGCGGCAGGGTGGGAGGCGGCAGGGTGGGAGGCGGCAGGGTGTGAGGCGGCAGGGTGGGAGGCGGCAGGGTGGGAGGCGGCAGGGTGGGAGGCGGCAGGGTGGGAGGCGGCAGGGTGGGAGGCGGCAGGGTGGGAGGCGGCAGGGAGGCGGCAGGGAGGCGGCAGGGTGGGAGGCGGCAGGGTGGGAGGCGGCAGGGTGGGAGGCGGCAGGGTGGGAGGCGGCAGGGTGGGAGGCGGCAGAGGCAGGGTGGGAGGCGGCAGTGGCAGGGTGGGAGGCGGGCAACGGCTTGTATGCGCAAAGGGCACTGGCCGTGGCTGCTGCGAGCCACCGGGACAATGTGAGGTGGCCGTACGTGAGGCCTGGTGGGCCGGTATGAGACAGGCCGTGTGCAATCCGGCCTGGGATGGATAACGTGGTGTGTTGGTGCCCTGTTCGTGCCTTGGCGCTGTGAGAGGGAGCGCAGTAGGTAGCCGCCTACCTTTTAATGTTGTCGAAGAACGTCCGGCCGTGCAGGAACGGCCAGTCTCGGTACTCGGGGGGCAACAGGTCTCCCTTGGCCGCGCTGGCCCCGCTGCCGGCCCCGGCCCCAGGCCGCGTCGGCGCCGCCGCCGCGCCCTGAGGCCGTAGGTCTCGGTGTACGATGGCGGTGGCGGCGACGGCGGCGCCGAGGGCTCCCGTGGTAGGCGGCGGCGCCCGCAGCTCGCAGTGGAACACGGCGGCCTCGCGAACGGCGGTTAGGGCTTCCTGTACGGCCACGCTGAAGGATGCATACTCGCCGCGCCACCTGCAGGGGTACACGTTCGCAGCAGCGCTGAGGTGTGTGCGTAGTGTTTTGACACACCACCGATACAACTGATCGGTTAAGAGCAGCAGACAGGCGGTGCCTCGTTGCACATGTACTGCTGTGTTTCGTCCGACAAGGGCACGGCTTCTTTCTCGACGAGTGAAAGTGTAATGCTGTGGTGTATCAGCCTTGTGCCCTGACAAGCTGAGTGTTTACCGTGTGCCATCGTAGCAACACTGTCGCAGCGGCTGCCGTACGTTTGCTTCGGCGTTGCAGTATGGAAATGCTGCACGTCCTACATACCTGGTCAGCAGCTCGGTCCACTCCATAAGCAGGCGCTGGTCAGCGCTCGTGGGGCTCTCGCCAGCGCTTGGCGAGTTACGGGAGGCTGCGGCATCCGCCAGCCCGCCAGGTGGCTGGCCGTCAGGGCTCCCAGGAAAGGAGGCTCCCGACTGCCCCTGCAGCTCGGTCTGTTTCTGCATGGCCAACACAGGCGCACACGCGATGCGTCTCTTCAGAGGCGGTCAACACAGGCGCACCCCGCAATGCGTCAAGTGCGCGCGATACTAAATCGACAAAGAGCGGGCGCGCGGCCAGATGTTGCACCGCCCCGCCAGGTCTCCCCTGCTCCCCCCGTCGGGCGGCAGGCCAGGGAGTTCCCTCCTCACCTGCAGAGTGTCCAGGAAGCGTGCCACCCTGGCGAGCCCCTTGTCGTCCATCTCGGTCACGTCGTTGGACAGCACCTGGCGGCCATGGGGCGGGCGGCGGGGAAACGCACTAGTACAAGGGGTAGGCGCGACTAAGCGCACATGCCGATGGTCGGCACGCAGCTTGACTGGTAACGACTGCATTCAGATGCATGGAGATGAAACATGGGCAATAGCTTGACCACATACATACCTTGATGTCCACGGCCATGGCTGCCGTCACCTTCTCCTCCAGCGCCACCAGGTCTGCCAGGTGGCGCCGGCCGCTGGGCCGCAGCAGCAGCGCCTCCACCACAATCTGTGCGTTGGAACGGAGGCAGGGAGGGCACAGGCACAGGGAAGGAACAGCGTGGGAATTCGATGTGGCAGGCGGCCCGGAATGGGCGAGGGATGGGCCATCGCAGGACGAGGTGCCGGATGCGCTGCCCGCTTGATATGGACAGCACCGAAAGCGAAACCCCGTTTCCGCTGGGATAAGAATGCAACAACGTCCAGGATGCCCGGCTTGCGTCCATTCACAGCAGCGACCGTTCGTTGTTTCCCCACCAGACCTCATAGTACAGTAGGGCATTAGGCTAGAAGGTGTGGCTTCGCTAACACACGGTGCGAGCCACTCTCAGGCCTCTGGGAATACAACGTTCCGGGGGGTGTTATGCTGCATAAGCCCTTGCCTACATCAGGGCGCGCTTGCGCACCCCCAGGAGCGGTCTATGCCAAAGCACCCTAGGCGACCGAGCGTCCAGCATTGCAATTATACTACCAACATGTCACCAGGTTCGCTCCCACCTCCAGCAGCGACCACTGCGTGTCCCAGCTGCGCAGCTCGGCGAACTTGTTGAGCGACGACAGCTTGAATCCGGCGGCGGGGGGCGCACCGCGGTGGCGGTTCACCTCGTTGCCCAGCGTCAGCAGCTCCTGCGGCGCGCGCGTGAGGCGGCGGCGGACACAGCTGAGGGAAATAATAGCTTTGCACACCATATGAAATCATAGCTTAAGGAAATGATAGCCCGTAAATCCGTTATACTCGATTGTCCAGCACTTACTGCAGAGCAGAAGGCCGAGCAGAAGGCCGAACAGTGCCAATGGCTTTGGGGTAGCGTGAGGCGGACATGGAAGACCACCCGGGATGACCACATCCACACCCAGCACGACACAGTTCCCCATAGCGCCAGCAGCAAGGCAGGCGCCGCGCCGCATACATGCCGCAACACGCGGCTGCCGGACACCCAGGGCCCAAGAGGCTGCCTTTGCCAACTCATTATCACGACAGCGCAAACACACACCACTGGCGAACCGGGTGCGTTTGCCACTGGCCGATTGCGCCAGCTCCCGCACCTTGAGCAGGCGCCTCCACGCGTAGCTGCCCGTGAGGCCCAGGCAGGCGTCGCGCACGGCGGCGGCCAGGCGGCTCTTCTTGGCCAGGTCCTCGTCAAAGTGGTGCCTGCAGGGGGATGGAGGGAGCTTTCTGAGTTGAAGGAGCCATCGGCCAACAGGCCGGCAATGAGTTCCTTTGACTGGACAACCTACAGCACGACCGAGAAGCGGCGACGGTGACGAAGAGGGGAAGCCAGAAAACTCAGCAGTTTCGGGTTGCGGGGGCCGAGAGAGAGCGCCACGTCGCCTGCGCCCCATGACCTCCCGCTGGGGCGCGTGGCGGTGCAATTCAGCACATGACCAGCGACCGCCCTGCTGCCTCGCTGCCCACTTTGTCCCTCCACCAAATAGAAGCAACCGTTACCTGATCTTGAGGACCTCCAGTCGCAGTCTCGCGTCCGGCACGGAGGCCAGCACGTACACAAAGCGCTCGGCGGCGGCCAGGCCTGCGGGGCGTGTGGGAACGCATGCAACATTGCAAACACGTATCGCCTCACGGAGCCAGGTATACGGTGACACTCGCACGCAATGCCTATGCCTGCGAATCAGATTAGGTCAGGCTGGGGCTGCGCTCAAATGCATATCTTAGGTCAAGGGTCCACCAGCAGGCCTGGTCAGTCAAAGCGCGTACTACGAAGACCGCGGATCATTGCACATCTACGCAGGGCGGTTCAGTGCTAGGCAGCGCTGGCGGCGTGTGGCCAGGCCGAGGCCGCTGAGGTACAGGAAGGAACGAGATGAGGTGCGCGGCGTGTACCCAAGTGTGCTCTTGCCCGTGTTACGCACCCGACGGGTCGTTCTTCTCGCACCACGCCTTGACCTTGGCCGCGTCGTCAGGTTTGGGGTAGCCGCCCAGGCACTGCGGGGGGCGGGGAGGCACGCGTGGACCATGGGAAGCACGGCCGGCCGGGTCAGGAGGACAGAGGCGGAGCGGCGCCGTGGCGGCGCTGCATGTTCACGGCGCTGCATGAGAGAGTCGGTATGTTGGACGCTGAATGACCATAGTAACAGATGCCTTACGTGCTGCCGCAACCGCCGATCAAGGATACCAAAGCGACTGCAGGCTTTAAGCTCCCCTCATCAGCGACAGCGGCGCCGTTCAAGGCCAACAGGACCAACAGAAGGCAAGGACCGGGCGCACGTTTGGCCACGTGTGCCCCACCTGCAGCACGATGGTAGCGCTGAGCGCCCGGTGGTCCATGGCCTCCAGCGCGCGGCGCAGCTGCTCGGGCGTCAGCTGCGCCTTTGCGAATTTGATGAGGATGTTCTGCGCCGCAGACGGCTCCAGCAGGCACTGCTTGCCGTCTGCGGGACAGGCAAGTACATGATCGGTGCCTCAACTGGATACAAGGAGACAACCATTGCCTTGATTGCGTGTCACAACGTTCGCTTCTCAAGGCTGGTGATGGCGCGCCCATAACACAGCCCTACCTGTGCTGCGCACTCGGACGTTGGCAGCCCCCGTCCCGCTCCGCACAAACAGCGCCAGCTTGTCGTACTTGTCGTACAGGGCCATGCCGCCGGCGCCGCCGCCCGTAGAAGTCCTGTCGTACAAGCCGCTCGCACTGCCTCCCCCGCTCGCAGCTACTGCCCCGGCCGCCCCGTGGGGCGCCACCGGGGCGGCTGCCCCGCCGCGCACTGCGACAGGTGCTATTCCCTGCAGCATACAGCGTTCCGTGGCACGGCACAGGCATCTGATCTGTCCTGCTGCATCACAGCTCCGAGCCAACACGCGGGTAGCAAGGTAGGCCGGCGTTTGTTAAGCAGCACTGTGCCTTCTACTTAACGGTTGGCTTGATCAGGCTTGATTAACCTGTCTGTACACCATACCGACTCAGGCACAGGGCAGCTCCGCCCGCACTCGCCTGCAGCAGCGGGCTGGCCCACACGGAGGGCCCCAGCAGCGCCCCGGCTGTGGCGGGGATGGGCTCCCAGTGCAGCACCTTGCGCTCCACCGCCCCCGCAACGCTGCGCCGCGGGCCGAGGCTGAGGCCGCCGGCGGCCGCGGTGGCGGAGGAGGGCGTGTTGGCTGCGGGGGCCAACAGCAGGGGCATGCGCAGCAGTGGCGAGCTGTCTGACAGCAAGGCAAGGGGTCGGTCTGCAGTCACACCAGTGGTGCTAAACCAAGGTTTGCTGGGCAACGGCATGAGGACAGTGAAACACCCGCAACGTACCTTCGCTCTCGCTGGGGGCATCGCCAGGGTTGGAGGATGCCGCCGGCCGGAGGGCCAGTAAGGGCAGCGGCGACGCGCCCGGGGGCAGCGGCGGCAGGCCCGGCGGCGGCGGCGGTGCGCGCGCTTTCGCCGACCCAGGCGGAGGCGGCGGCCCAGGGGGCGGCGGCGGAGGGGTGCCGGGGATGGCCTTGCGTCCGGGGGTGGCTGCAGGGGGCGGCGGAGGCCCCGGGGGCGGTGGGGGAGCAGGCGGCGAGCGGCGTGCGGCGGGAGTACTGGGAGGAGGAGGCGGCGGGCCCGGCGGCGGCGGCGGCGGCGGTGCGCCACGCCGGGCAGGGCCAGGGACGATGGAGGGCGGCGGCGGCGGGGGGCCCGGCGGAGGAGGGGGGGTGCTGGATTTGGGGCTAGAGTTCAGCGTGCGGGCGTGTGGCATAGACGGCGGCGGCGGCGGGGGGCCCGGTGGTGGTGGAGGTGGCGGCGAGGAGCTTGAGTGTGGGCTGGAGTTGGGCTTCCGCGCATGAGGCACGGTCGGCGGCGGGGGCGGGGGTCCAGGTGGCGGTGGCGGCGGTGGGGAGGTTTTCTTGCTCCCCGGGCTGGCTGGCTTCACGTGCCCCAGAGCGACAGGCGGTGGCGGTGGAGGTCCGGGCGGCGGAGGCGGAGGCGCAGCTGCCGTGCGGGGTGCAGACTTGGTAGGGGTGTCGTCCGCTCCGGCTGCAGCGTCGGGCGGCAGGGCAGCTGGAGCAGCAGCGCCGTTGGGCACCGCCCGGCCCGGCCCAGCAGCGCCGGGTGAGGGAGTGGCAGGGGAGACTTCACGCGTGGCCCTGTGCCCGCAGCTGTTGCCGTCGCCGGCCGGCGGGGAGTGCGCAGCGGAGGCCGGTCCACAGGTGGAGGTCCATGAGGCTTCGGCAGCAGCGACCATGTGACTGGCGGAGGTGCGCGCTGAGGTGCTGCCGCCGCCGCCGCCGCACTCCAAGGGCCCCGCAACGGCCGCTGGGGCCGGTGGAGGCCGCGCTGCCGCAGCCGCTGCGTGTGATACCAGGGCCTCCGACGCCAGTGCTGCCGCCGCTGCAGCGTTACCCTCCAGGAGTGCCTGTCAGGGAGACACAAGTTAGCAAAAGGGCTCTTAAAAGTGTGCGTTTGTCAGTCAGCCAGCCGCAACCACTACGCTATGGGGGACGGCCATGTCGGCACACAGGTGTCTTCGGCGCCCTACCCGCAGAGCCTCGCGAGCCTTGGCCGCCGCCGCAGCCCGCACCAGCGCCGCCGCCTGCAGCCCCTGCCCCCCGCCCTCCGCGACCGCCACCTGCTGTGGCCTCGCTGCCCCTGGCCCTGCCCCTGGCCCTGCAGCACACGGCGCCAGCAGCCACCCTCCGGGGGCCACAGCCGGGCCCTGCCGTAACCCGCCGTCCAATCCGGGCTCGGTTTCGGGGTAGCAGGGTAGCAGCGCCGCCAGTCGCTCCGAAGCCACCACGCCCTTGTCGCCGCTGCCCCGGCTGCTGCCGCATCCACTGTTGCCGTCGCTACCGGGTCCATGGCTGCCACTACTGACACCTACGGCACCAGCTACGTCGCCACGGCTGCAGCCCGCAGGCTGCTGGTCGGGGCTGCAGCATGTGTCGCTGACATGGGGCGCCCTCGAGGGCATTGCCCCAGCGGCATCCCTGGCCAGTGACTTGCCGCCAGGCAACGCGGTAGCGGCGACAGGTGTCGCTGCTGCCGCTGCTGCCACAGCGTCTGGCCCTGACGGCTGGCCAAAGGCGATGCCGCCGCCCCTTGCCTCCTGTGGGCCCCGCCCCGCCACAGCTAAGGGCTGGGTGGCTAAGGTGCCTGCGGATAATGAAGGTGATTGGGAAGGGGTTTCGCAGAAGGGGTGGGCCAACGCAAGCCATACTTGGGCTCCGTGCAAGGCCTTCTTGTGTACGGCACGCTCAGCCCCGGCCATCCTGCTTAGCTTGCAGGGGTCACCCTTGCCGTGTCGCGGCCCAAAGTACCCCGTCCCACCTGTCGCTGCCTCCGGAGAAGGAGCACCACACCCACTGGCCACATGGCGTTGAACTTGCTGGATTGCCTGAGTATGAGGAGAGACGACATGTCAGGGTAGGCTGGGTATGTCGACAGTGTCTCAGAGATTCGTGTCTGGAATGCCATGCCCTTGACTTGGTAGGCAGTCGGCCGACGGGTGTTTTGGCCGCACCTCTATGAGCTCATGTGCCTTATCACGGTACACATGCGGAGATGCCCTTGTCCTGGTTTGCGCGCCCGCCCCTGCGTCTGAACTGAGCGCGCGCCAGGTCTCCAGCTGCTGCTTATGAGGCCCGTGCTCCATGGTATTGACAGTATCAATGTTCGACAATGATTGTCAGTTTGAAAGCTGCTATTGAGTCCGCCGAGGCATTCTAGCGTCTTGGGGAGTTCCATAGGTGCGCGACAGGTCAAGTAACATGCCTTTAAGGCCTTACTAACTTGTAACACAAGCGCTGTTGATGCACATGCATAGCAAGTGCTCGGTGGACCTTGTCTGGCCTCTTCCGCAAAGTTAGTTAACGAGAATTGAAGCAAGTTGCCATGGAGCACACTCCGCGTTGCACAAATCAAACACCCCTTCCATCATAATTTAGATAGTTGATGTAGCTAGGAGGTTTGTTAGCCTTCTGCGTTCTAGCCCGAGTCCACCCGGGAGTCCACGGCTGACAACACGCCATCGCCTGCACCCTTTCGCGCTGCCCTATCCCAAACGTTGCAATGCACTGAAACGGCTCTCTTCTCCAGCTCAAGCGGCTGGAGAGAGCCGATAGCGTCCCGGGGATCCCTGGCCCTGCGCTGCGTCCTGCGCTGGAGAATAGGGTCGCCAACATCAGCCAATAGTATTATAGAAGTTGCCTGATTCCAGTGACCGTTAGTCCCTGTCGCCCCAAGCCTCTCAACAAAGAACACCAGCCATGTCGGGAGCCTTGGCGGCTCGCCAAGCCAACAATGAAAGCGAAAAGGGACGGGTGGACAAGACCCGTGTGAGGCGCTACTGGCCCGGCAAGGCGCCTGACTGGGTTGATGAGCAGGAGGAGGAGGCGGTCCCCCGAGAGCGGGTCCGGACCGAGGTGGCAGCCCCAGTCATTGTGCGCAGGTGTGTGCCACGGGCCTCATGTACGAATGGCCAGGTGTTGTAGGCTTTCCAGCAGCATCGCCGATGGAGTGATGAAGGGGACGGTGATGGCTGGGAGGGGAGGGTTGGGTAGGGTAGGGGAGGCGAGGTGCTGGGGGCAGTTGCTGCACTGCGGGTTCGAAACATGCCTCCATGTTGATGCTCGGCACGAGGCACCCTTTCCCTCCTACCTGCACTCCATGCTGTGCAACCAGTGCTGTGTGCGTTGGCGCACCGCGCGTCACCCGCGGCAGCGGCCTTTCTCGTTGGCACTGCCCGCTGTGTCGGGCGACAACCACCCGCATTGCGCGACACCCCAACAGGCACGCTGCAGCCGGCACGCTCCCTCAAAGTGGCTCTGCTCGACGCGCCTTCTCCGCGCGGCCCCCCGCCCCCGCTTCACTTTCTCAACCTCTTCCCCGGCCCCGCCCCCGCCTCCAGGGCTGATGACCCACGTCTTGCCCGCCTGCAGCAGGCCCGGGGGGAGGTGGATCGAGAGGAGGCGCTGCAGGTGAGGGGAGGGAGATGGGAGGGACCAACTGCGGTGGGGAGTCTTGCAGGGCAGCAGGGTGCCGTATGTGCGTGGCGCGAATAGACGCTGGCGGCTTGGATGGAAGCTGTTGGCGCGCACCGCGTGTGCCGCTGCGTCGCAGGCTGACGTTGGACGTGCCGGATGTTGCAACCTCGTGGCAGACGCGGCCGGCAGCTACAAGCACATCTGTCCATAACACCACCGACTAGCCTACTCCGCACGTGGCATACCACACGTCTCCATGCTTCCGTTTCTGCCGTGCGCCTGCAGGAGCGGCGCCAGATCAGGGCCGCGGAGATAGTCCGACGCTCCAAACGCAGCCGCAGCGAGGAGCCCTCCTCAGAGCCGGGAGACGAGGAGGAGGAGGATGAAGACGGGCGGAAGGGGGAGGATGAGGGGCCGCAGCTGCGGCGGCGGCACCGGCAGCCGTCGGAGGAGCCGGAGCCGGGGGAGGATGACGAGGAGGGGGACGAGGGGCCGGCGCTGGATGGGGACGTGCCGGTGGATGAGATGCGGCGGCGGGTGGCGCGGCGGGAGGCGAGGGACGAGGAGGAGGATGAGGAGGCGGCAGCCAGGCGGCGGCAAGCGGTCAGGGAGAGGTGCGTTGCAGCTGTGGGGTTGGGGCATGGGAGAGGAAGCGGGGTGATGGGGCTGGGTGAAAGGTATGATGTACGTGGGGGAGCATATGAACGGGCGGGTAGATGGACTTGGCTGGGCAGTGCTGCGGCAGGTGGTCAGGAAGGAAAGCCTGGGATGGGATTGGACAGAGTGGGGAAGGGGTGCTGGGGCAAGGTAGGGCGGGATGGGTGGGGACATGGTGCTGGGGCGGGACGGTTGGGAACGGTGCGTCAGGGGCAAGCAGGTTAGGCGGCCTCGTGCTGCAGGTGGTCAGGAAAAGGTGTGGAGTCTCAGGGGCGGCGGGTGGGTATGGCAAAGGATGGACACGTGCTAGGTTGGTGCCACATGGGGTGGGGTGGGATTCGCAGTGCCATGCGCCCCTCCCCCTCCCGCTCCTGCCCTCCACTGCCTGATGCCTTCGCCTCCTTCACCGTAGGCTCCTGCAGCAGCAGCGGGAGGAGGAGCTGAGGCGGCAGCAGCAGCAGGAGGAGGAGGAGGAGTCTGAGGAGGAAGAGGTGCGGGCTTCTGGGGACGGGGAGGGGGAGCGCGGGTGAGCATGGCGTCCGGGGCAGCCTGGGGGAGATCCTTCCTCCAAGCCTGCTGCTGTGACTCCTTAGCGATCGCCAGCGCGCGGGCGAACACAGGCCCACAGCACCTTGAACACTTCTCGACAGGCTTTCTCCGCACATGGTTCAGTTTCACGAATCACACGACATGAACGCCGGAAGCCCTTCAAGCCTTGCGGAACCAGGACAAAACAGTAACGCATCGCTCCTCTTCTGCACTGCCCTGGCAGGAGGAGTCCTCCGAGTACGAGACGGACGACGACGACGACGCGGGGCCCGGGGGGCGGCTGCTCAAGCCCGTGTTCGTGCCCAAGCACGCGAGAGACGTGAGTGTCTGGGGCGGCGGGCGCCGGGGCGGGGCGCTGCTGTGCGAGCTGGAGAGTGCCGATTGTGTACACGGTGAAGATACGCACTCGCGTACGCACTCGTGAGGAGGGAGGACTGGAGGGCGGCGTAGTTGGCGCCAAGCGAACATGGGAGGGAGGGGCACGGGCTGAGGGGAAGCGAGGAAGTCGACACGGCGGATCCGGGCTTGCGTGTGCCGCTGTTGCTTCTGCGACTAGGACCCCTCATGACGCCGCTAATGCCTCCTCCGGGGCGCCCCCGTGCCTGTGCTGCTATGTCTGCTTGGCGATGCAGACGGTGGCTGAGCGCGCGGCGCTGGAGGAGGAGGAGGAGCAGGTGGTGGTCAAGGACAAGCAGCGCAAGGAGCAGCGCAAGGTGCGGGACAGGGGGGCGCGGGACGAGGAAGGATGTTACTGGGACGTATGTTTGGCTCGACATACTGCAGGCAACTGGGGGGGCGGCGGGGGCGGGGGCGTGGGGACAGCGGGGCGAAGGCGGCGTCATGCTGGGATCGAGGCACGCAGCGTGCTGGGTAGGGGAAAGTGGGCGCGTGCGAGGATAACAACTGTCAAGGGCTAAGGGTTTACTCCCATCCCAGGCGCAGGTGAAAGGGCTGCTGGCGACGCACCCCGGCACGGTGCTGGCACCATATATGCTTCCACCTACGCCGAAACGGCAAAGGAGGCCAAGGCACTGCTGGCCGAGCACCTGCAGTTGTCATGGTTGCCCATGCACATTTGCTTGTATACATAGCCACACCCACCCGCCCGCAGGAGGAGACCAAGGCGCTGCTGGCCGAGCACCTGGCGCTGGAGGCTGCTGCAGCGGCGGCGGCCAAGGCAGGCCCCGCGGGCATTGGTGACATCGACACGGACGACGACGCGGACCCCGTGCAGGTACGGGGTATGGGCCGCTCGCGGGAGCCGGGGCCGGAGCTTAGGGGCCGAGGACTAGCATTTGGGGCAGGGAAGACCTCCCGCCCTTGGTGTCGTCTGGGCGCATGCCCCTGGGCATGCCATGCCAGGCATGAGCGATGCCATGCGGGCGCACAACAGGGGCTCGATGCCTTGGCGCGGCCGATGCAGAAACCACTGCCCTCACGTACCTGCACGGTCCGCGCGGCTTGGTTGCTGCATGCAGCTCCCGCACCATGATGGTGCTGTCATGGCTAGGGAGGCTAGGGAGGCTAGCGGGCCGAGAGTCCTCCTTGTTCAGCACTGCTTCTCTCCGGTCCTGTACGGCCTTGCGGGCATCGGCAGAGAGACTCAACATGTGTGCTCGCGCAATGCGCAAGTCATAGCATCTGCACCGCTTCACGACTGCATTGCATTCGGGAAAGCGCTGCCGCCCTTTCGCCGCGGTAATCCACGGTCCCAACATTCACAAATGCGACGATTGAACCGCTCCTGCCCGCCCGGCCTTTCCGCCCTTGAACCTCCTAGGCGTACGAGACCTGGAAGACGCGCGAGCTGCGGAGGATCAAACGGTAAGGATTCATGTACAGCGGCACGCAGCGCCAACGTTACTGCGCCCTGTTAGATAAAAAATCAACTGCTGCGCGGCATGCTAGCAGTGCCACATGGGTGTTGTGTCAGCCTGTACTTCGTTGCACCGCCCCCAGTACTTCTGCGTGCAATACGCCTCCTGTTCATGCTGTTGCGACTGCTGTGCTGCTGTTGCTCCCCTTCGCCACGCAGCGACCGCGAGGAGCGCGAGGCTGCGGAGAAGGAGGCGGCGGAGCGCGAGCGGCTCAAGAACATGACGGAGGAGGAGCGCGCCGCGTGGGACAGGGCCAACCCCAAGGTGGGGCGGGCGCTCAGGGAGTGGGAGGGCGGGAAGGTACACGTAAACGCGAGGAAGGTGGCTAGGGCTTCCTACATGGGCGATGCGTGGAGGTTTATCGAGGGTGCTACGCAAGCAACGTGGAATGCGCCGGTCAACTTCGGGAGCAGGAGTATGGTGAGGGTACGGCGAAGGTGTCGGGTCAAGACAGCGGAGGCGTCATGAGGTGGCACGATGCTCCGTGATTCGTACAGCGCAGCGCCTCTCTTCGCCGTTTTTTGGGGGGCATCCGTCGGCCCGCGTGCCAGTTGCCCCTATTGGTGCGGCCACCCCGGTGCCGGAACACAGCATAGCATCCCTGCGAGTCTTTTCCAGCCCCTAACCCATTCCGGCCCCCCTGTGCCGCGTCCCCACAACACCCTCAGGTCCAGCGCGCCACGTCGCCAAAGTCCAAGTGGCGCTACCTGCAGAAGTACTGGCATAAGGGAGCCTACTTCCAGGTGCGGGTTGACACAACAAGGAGGGTTGCAGCACCGCGGGGCGGCGCTGAGGGGCCAGGCAGGGAGATCAGGAGCGGCTGCATGTTGCTGCAGGCGCCCGCGCGGTGTGATGTCATGTGCGTTGGAGTGCCACGGTGGCGAAGAGCTGTGACAAGCACAGAGATACACATCAGGATTACTTCTACAGGCAGTCTGTCTAAGACAGTTCGTTGCCGTCCCCAACCCCCGGCGGCCCCTGCGCCCCGCAGGAGAGTGCCGACGACACACGTGGCACGGCGGGCACGGACGACATCTTCAAGCGGGACTACTCGGCGCCCACGGGTGAGGGAGCACCGCATGCAGCGCGGGCGAGCATCGTGAGGCGGCAGTCCTACCCTTGCACGAATAGGAGGGATGACAACGGGGGGCAGCGGCGAACAGCACCTGCGCGTTGGCACGTGGATGAAGTTGTGGAACGGTGCAGGCTGTTACCGGTACCTTGTTGCCAGCTCCCTCGCGGCCTGCTGTCACCCGACGGGCCGCCTAAACGCTTGCCGTACCCCCGCCCCCGCCCTCCACCCCCAGGCGAGGACAAGTTTGACAAGAGCATGCTGCCCAAGGTCATGCAGGTCAAGAACTTCGGGCGCAGCGGCCGCACCAAGTGGACGCACCTGCTCAACGAGGACACCACGCAGGTGGGGGCGGGAGGGGCAAGAGGGGTAGGCGGGGGTTACGAGAGGGGCAACGTGGCGGGTTGAGACCCGTTCGGCCCGGCGCAGATGCCTTAACGGCAAGTACCGTCGCTGTTAAACTGAATCGGGTAACGCCACCTACATAGCGAATCTAGCCGGGTTCAGCAACTCACAACTTGCACCGCTGGCCGGCCACAACACCAACTCGGCTCCCTTGCATCTTCGCAACGCCACAGGTGGAAGACGACCTGTACGCCAGCGTCAAGGACACCATCGTGCGCAAGAAGGGCGAGGTGATGGCGCAGGCGCAGGTGTTCAGCAAGCCCAAAAAATTCAGGCGGTGAGCGACAGCCGTGCACTAGCGGCGGCACCGGCAGCAGCAGCAGTAGCAGCATTGTGCAGATCTTGATGACACGGCCCGATCGGAACGGGCGGTGAAGACTATGAGGGCACATTGACAGCAGCTGGAGGCGGTGTGCGTGCCCTGGGGAAAGGGATGGTCCCGGAAGTACATGGCAGCAGCAATGGCTGCGGCGGCCGCCGTCGTGGTGTTGGGCGGGGTGAGGTAAGGGCCCTGCTGGCGGCCCTGGGGTTGCTGGGAGGGATAGGATATAGGAGCAGGAGGGTGCCGAGGAGGCTGTGTTGCAGGGCTGCTGCGATGGCGATGCGGAGGTGGCCACGGTTCAGTTGCTTGAAATGGAAGCAGCCTGCAGGGGCTTCTGCTAGGCACGGCATGCGATGTATCGAAGAGGGAGGATGACGAGGGATGTTTGGCGGCCAACGAGGATTGATACCTCCGCCCATCGTATTTGTTCTGGTGTGTAGATGACGATTTCGTGAGCTGCTGTGGGGCCCGTCCGGGGCCCACCTGGGCCACGATGGACCAACGGCATCCGTTCCCTCAGTCACCGCCCTGCCCATGTAACTGTCAAAAACATTGAATGCGGTGGCAGCGGTGCAGCATTACGGACTTATGTCTTTGTGGCTTGGGCATTTGCAGACATGCTAAGCTGGACAGGTGCGTGAACGAGCTCAATCCTCACGCCTTGCCCACAGGGCAGACCCCTGGGTCCGAGGCGCCAAACCTCGAGGAACGCAGGGTTGCCGTTTCCCGGAACACGACACCTATTTTGCAGCATTGCCAAGACATGAGTGGTATTGTTCACAGGCCGGGAATGCGGAGGTGCGCGCTGTTTCGACTTTTCGTTCCGTTAAGGGGCAGCGGTTGGAGAGCCTTTAGCACAGAGCGCAGAGCAAAATCGAGAATCGAAAAAACGTGTTATATTTGAATAAGAAGCCGCGGCGCAGGGTGTAAAAGGGACCCCTAGCGTCCATTGCACGGCAACCATGGCGGCGGTTCCCGCGAGGAAGTCATATGCGCGGGGTCGCGCACAGATCGGTCCTTTACACCACATCACCCGTGTCTCCCTTTCTCTTTTAAAACAAATTAAAAATGGTTGATCTGAAGGCCGCTAAGAAGGAGGGTGGCAAGAAGGGCGTGGATATTGCGGGTGGGCATCTTCGCAGTCGTCGCTAGCTCGCTTAGCTTTGTGCGTTAGCTTACATCATGTGAGGAGAAATAATTACGATATGGCTGGCCTGGCGCGCAGGCATGTCCGATATGGGCGGCGTGAAGTTCTTCAACATCGTCCTGGAGACCGCTGAGGGCGACCTGACCGCCATGGACGCTGTGCTGGAGGGCATGAACGCCCAGGTGGATGAGGCTGCTGAGGAGCGCAAGGGTGGCGCTGGCCACCTGGGCAAGATGCTCCTGAGCGCTGGCGACAAGACCGTGGCGCTGGTGTGCAACATCCCCAAGGACCTGGCTGCTCAGTACGAGCACGTGAAGATGTCCGAGTGGATGGACAAGCTGGTGACCGCCGCTGGTGGCAACGTCGCCAAGCGCGAGGAGAGCGAGGAGACCATCAAGGTAGGCGCTTTTCCGCTGCTCAACCATGTCCGCATCAAATCTCCTTTCAGATTGTTGTCGGTAGTCTTACCGTCAAGTGGCAAACGGGACAGGCGGACCGGGCACCAGACCTGATCTCCTTTCTTGGCGCGCTAAGCCGCAGCGGGCGTTTGGCTAGATATGCGAGGTCACCTAGTACCTCGGGCAGCAACAGCATTACAGGGAGGGATACCTTTGTGTTTTCATCATACCGTGCAGTCCCTTCCGGGTGCGTCGGGCCTGGAGCTGCCGGAAGTGACTGCAGGTTGAGACACATGGGTCTCCCCGTGAAGTGAGCTCCTTACAGGACATGAACGCATTATGAGGGCTCAGTGTCTTGAAGAGGGCTAAGGAGCCGGTGTCGTGAACTCCTTGTCCTTTACAGCCTGACTACGCCTCGGTGCCCCCTGCCCGTACCCGCCGTTGACATTTCCTCCCCTTGCTCTGCCTCTGTTGAAACCCCGCCAGGTCCTGATTGAGGGCGATGCCGACAAGGGCCTGTTCCCCCTGAAGATGCGCGACGCCGCCCAGACCGCTGGGTTTGCGTTCCTGCGCGAGAAGGGCTGCATCCCCGACGAGGACTCGGACGATGACTACATCCCCGACCCCGAGGCCGCTGGCATTGAGTGGTAAACAGCCACCGTGGATGCGGCAGCAGCAGTGGGCTGTGACCTTCCGCACCGTCTGCAGCAGCGGGCGCTTGGCTCGGCGGCGTGGGGCAGGTGCAGCTGTAGCCTCAGTGTGTGGGGTTGAGCGGCGGTGGCGGGGCATGCTCATACAGTAGCTTGCGAGGAGTGGGGCGGCGGGCGTGGAGGGCGGGGGTGCTCGACGGTAGTACGCGTACCGCTTGAGCTACTGCCCTGGGCAGTTGCAGTGCGCGCTGTCCGCGCTGGCTTGCGCCTGGCTTCTTTACCACATGTGCTGGGTTGTTGCATTGTGGCGCACAGAGGGAGTTAGTTGGTGGGTCTCGTGTTGTACAGACAACGCAGTGCGGGCCTGTTGTGCAAGGATTTATAACTGTAAAGCGACTGCTGAAGGACTGCGCGTGGGTTTTGGTCTGGCAGGAGTACGGTGCGTATGTTGTTGCGCGCCGCTGCTCCAGGCTACCGAGATGGTGGATCTCCCGTCTGTTACCCGGGTTCGGCACTATCTCACGTCTGCGGGAACGAGGTCGGTTCAGGAACGAGGTCGGTTCCTGGCTGTGGAGCACTCTGGTCGTGTGTTGCGGCAGAGGTTCAAATGACCACGTGGTAACATCACTTGACGAGCTATGCTTGCCTCGCGAGTCGTTGACGGTCAGCCCTCGTGAGCAAGCACACGGTGCCGACACCCAACCGCTGGACCAGCATACTATGGATGGACAGACTTTCTGTGTCGTGGCGTTGCGGTCACAGCTGGTGCGCTGGTAACGGTCACAGCTGTCAGCTTTAGCCTTCAGGAACCTGCGTAACAGCCTGTCCTAAGCAGCACGTCAGGCTGCTCAATCTCAAGGACACCTGCCACACCTGGGAAGTCAGCGGAGGCCAGCGATATGCCAGCACCCTGAGCATCACCCAACTGCAGCCTTGCAGTGTTGCAGACGTTTCATGTGGAGCTTTACAGAGTAACGACGTGCTTGAGGAGTAGTCGTTACAGGTCAGGCTCAACAACAGGACGCACGTATCACTCATTGAGGTGGAGATTCAAGACCAACCAACTGAGGCGGCGTCAGACCCTAGCCGCCAACCAAAGGCCTCCCGACAGCCGATACGTGTGTCGCTTGTAGCGCTGTCCTGAGGCGGGTACACAGCCTCGTACAGCTTATCTTACAACGTTGCGTGGTATATTGCTGCCCGCGCTTCCTTGCACGCAGTAGTGGTGCGTTGACATCTGCTTGGATGCTATCCCGCATGCACCAGCCTGATACCTGACGACAGTCAATGACGTGGAGGTTCTGCGCTTTTCACCTCTTATGCATGTCTTATCTTGCACTTGCCTCGACTACGCCTGCTCGGACGTGCACAACTCTGCTCACATTGGCACTGCGGATAGGCTGCACCACACCTGGTGCCCTCCCTCCTTCGTAGCCACACCCTAATGGGGTTAGCTGACATCACATACCCGAAGCAGCATACAGCAACACAAGCTAGAGAAGGGAGGAAGATCCCTAATCCGAGGGCAACTACAGGTCAGCTAAGTCCCAGCCGAAGCACCCGTACGGGCCTGATCACTCCAACGCTTGCCCAAAGCATCGCCAGACAAGGGCTCCGCTGCTAGGACGCGCAGCATCCTGGTATGTGAGTGCCAAGCGGCCCGTAGGTGACACTGTTGCTGTCGATCACCCATTCTACAATGCTACGGTATGCCGCATCATACAGTCACATGTACTCCAGGACCCGTCAAACACTGAGGTCCGAACCCTGTCCCAAGGTCATTCCACTCAGCAAGGCCTTTCTGCACAGGTCGGGAAAATGGAGGCTGGGCATGCACCGATGCAAGCTGCCCTAGCTACCACGCCCAGTCAAGTAGTTTGCAGCCCATGTCCACTTCCGCACGACAATGGTGACGCTATGGCCGCCTCCTTACCGCCACCCTCCCGTCACACGGCTGGACAGCATGGTAGGCTTGGCTACCTTGCTCCCCGCCCCCGGCACCTCCGCAAGCACCACGGAGGCTGACCGAGAGAGGCTGAGCGGCCCCACGCTGTTGTGCATGGAGGTGCGGCTGGCCACCGCGCCGCGAGACCTGGCGGCGGCCGAGGCGGCTGCAGCCGCTGCGCTGACAGTCATGGCCGGGGCCCCGCTGCCCCCGGCCCCTGCGCCGCTGGTGAAGCGTGCCCCTTGGCGGGCGGACAAGCTGCCGGAGGCACCGGATGTGGACGGCCTTGTGGTGCTCATGTCGAGCCTGTGGGTGGGGTCGGTTACGCAAGACACGTCCATAAGATGTATTTACGGGAAGAACTCACCCGGGTTATACTTCAGCATACACAAATGGCACACGCTCAGTTGACAAGGCTGCAGCCCACCTTGGAATGGACTGCCCTGGGCGCCCAGGCTTGCTGGTGGTGACTGTTGCCGTGCTGCTGGGCACCGTCGATGGCCGCGCCCCCCGCGCGGAGTTGAGTGGGCCCACAACGTCCGCCTCCTCCTCCTGCTGCTGGGTGCGCAGGCTGGCCTGGCGCACAGAGGACCTGGGCGTTTCGGAAGCAGACGGTGGGGCCAGCTGCGCGAAGCCCGCAACCGGCGTGCCGCTTGAGCAGCGCAGCACGCTTATGGGCGCGGGTGACCGTAACGTCATGTTGCGAGGCGTCTTGGAGGTCTCGATCTGCACGTGTCATGACGGAACGTAGGCTTTTATCTACCGTACCATGAGTGAGGAAAGCCCATGTGCGTCATGCCCACATGCATGCATTGCAAGCTTCAACGGAACCCTCGCAGGCGTTTTTACTCTAGGTGCAGGTGTTAGCAAGAAGCCCAAAGAAGGGGTGTGTTTTACCTGGTAGTTTGTCGTCCTGACCGACGCGCTCCTCGGGGTCATGAAGGGGCGGCTGGTGGCCATGCGCAGGCTGCTGGCAGGCGTGGACTGCGCCGTGTCGTTGTGCGTGGCGGCGGTGCGGAAAGACTCGCTGCGGCAGCTGCTCGAGGGGGCCAGCTCAGCTGCGTGGCCGCCCAAGGAGACCACCTGTGCCTGCGCGCCAGTAATAGGATCGACAGTGTGAGGCCCGCGGGTCATGCAGCGCACACGGTCGTGCCGTGCTCTTGCACCTCCTGCTGTCCGGCATGCAAAGCGAAGCGGACGCGGACACAGGTCGATGCGCCGAAAGGTTAGGACGGCGGAGAGCCTACCCGCAGGCTCTCAAGCAGTGCCGCTTGCTCCGCCAGCTGTCGCGCCTGCTGCTGCTGCGCCTCCCGTGCGGCGGCCAGCAGCTCCTTGTGCCGCGCCAGCTCCGCCTCCTTCTTGCTCATGGCCTCGTGCGCGTCGAAGAGCTTGCCGCTCTCCACGTTGCACTTGGCCTGAGGGCACAAGATCGTACAGCTGTTACCCCTCCGATCTCCACAGCCATCAATAATCAACTGGCCTGCCGCTAGTCAGGGTGGCACAAGCTCTTGCGCGCCACCGGCAACGCATTTGCCCAAGCGCACCCACCTGTCCGAGCGTGACCGTTGCCACCCTGCTGCCGAAGTTGAGCGTGCTGATGCTCTCGCTCAGGCTGCTGCCCTCCGGGGCAATGTGCATGAACATGAGCACCTTTGCCTGGCCCTGTAGGCTGTCCGCCAGCAGCTGCGTGAGCTTGGAGTCACGGAAGGGCACGTGCTTGCTCTTGCTGGCCAGGCTGGCCATCACGGTGCCCAGCGTGGTGAGGCTGGTGTTGATGGCGTTGGCCTCGCGCAGCCGCTCACCTGCAGACAGGGAGAGATTGTGTAGGCGAATAAACAAGGGAACATGTGTATCATAACTGGCGCTTGACAGCTTGTGGCAAGGGCGCAAGGCCATTTTCTCTGTGCATTCTACGGCTCAGAACTCGTTGCTTTTACGTGACATCGGGCCAAGCCACACTCACCCTCCACGCCCGACTTGTCCGTCCGCTCGCTGCCCGCCAAGTCCACAAGGTGCAGACAGGCGTGTGTGCGCGTGCCGTTGATGCGGTTCACGCCGTCCACGATGATGGTCAGCACCTGCGAGCAAGAGAGGTACCTAAAAGTCAGGCCACAGGAAGCACGGGCTTATCCACAAGCAGGCTTACCCGCACTGCTGCACTGATGGTGAGGACGCATGGCCAATGCTATCGCACCTGGTGAGACCGGCTGCTGCGCTCGTTCATCTTTGTCTCCGCGCTGTGGCGGTTGCGAGCACCCGTGCGCATCATCTGGATGACGTGCTCGGTGTTGCTGACGGGCAGCTGCTTGGCGCCGGGCAGGTTAAGGCCGGACGGCTGCGTGGCCAACAGCTCCAGCCTGTTGCCCGAGCTCTGGTCCTCGGCTAGCAGGTCGCGCAGGGACTCGTTGTAGATCTCCACCATCTGAGCCTGTATGGTGTAGTCCATCTGGGGGAGGGGGACACGGCCACGGGCCAAGACATGTCATTTGTGCTCACACAACAGCGGTCCGTGGAAGAACGCCCGAGTACCGTAACCGCAGACCAAGGGGGGCACCAGTGCGCCTTGGGCTCATGCCTTAGTCAGACGGCTGGGAGATTCTATAGACCACTACCGGTGCCCACCTCCGAGGCGCGCTGCTGCACCAGCATGAACAGGTCGTCCAGCGCCCGGTAGTTGATGCCGCGCCCGTCGCTATTCTCCACCTGCGACCCAGTCATGGTGTGCGTCTTGCCGCTGCCCGTCTGGCCGTAGGCGAAGATGCAGACGTTGAAGCCTGGGGGCGAGGCACGTGGGTTGCGTGTGTTGCACTGCACCCGAGGCAGCCGTCTGCAAGGCGGCGGCACGTCCAAGCTGATGGAGCTCGGTGGCGGTTAGCCACCGGCTTACCGTCCATGACGCTGCGCACGAGGCCCGCCACGTCCTCGTACACCTGCGCCTGCGTGCTGCCGCCGTCAAACACCTTGTCGAAGCGGTACACCTGAAGCAGGGACAGGTGGAGAGGCATGAGTGGTGGAAAAGAGGCTGCCTGCGTGCGTCCGGTTACGACACGACCAAATGCGACGCCGTAGCACAAGGGCCCCGGTACCCTCCACACAACGCACCTTGCGCTCCCCCTTGCCGTCGTACGCTGCCAGCTCGCCGTCTGTGCCGATGTCCAGGCAGCCGGCGGTGCTGTCCCCCGTGGTGCCCAGCGGCCGCACGCGGCAGAACACGCGGATGGAGCCCTTGAGGTCCTGCGTACGGCAACGCAGCGCCCCACACGTGCGCTTAGGCCCCAAACCCAGCGAAGCACGCTTTCCCTACCGGCGCCTTGCCACCTGGCACCAGAAAAGGACTGGTGCAGTGCTCATGAAAACACCGTGAAGGAGTAGCCTTGCGCCTTCTCGCTCACCTGGATGGTGTTGTACAGCTTCCTGTTCTCCTCCCGGGTGGTCATGTAGCGCTCCTTGAGCGCCGTGTACTCCCGGAGCTCCGCCAGGGCGCTGTCCAGCTCCGCCTGCATGGCCTGCTCCCGCGACTGCCGCACCTCGTCCTCGCCGTCCGCTGCCTGACGCAGCACTGCCAGCTCCGCCTCCCGCTCAGCCAGCTGGCCGCGCAGCTCCTCAATCTCCTGCTGCAGCTGCTGCAGGCGCTCCTGGGAGGCCACCTTCTCGTTCTCCACCGCCTCGCGCTTCTTGTCCTCCAGCTCCTGGGAGATGATGCTGATCTGCTCCATCACCTCGCCGTACTTGGCCTTGAGCTTGCTGACCTCCTCCTTGCTGGCCTGCAGCTCCTGGTCCTTGGCCAGCAGCCGCTTCTCGTACTCCACGGTGAGCCCGTTGAGGAACTGCTCCATGACCACTGACACGTGGTCAAGGTGCTGGGAGCGCTGCGCGCCGGGCGCCCCGGAAACCGCCATGCCCGGCGTGAGCCGCGCGCTGAGGCCGTTGCTGAGGGTGTTGTACAGGTTGGCGATGCTTGCGTGGTGGCCGCCTGCTGCCATAGTGCGGGCGCCCGCAGGCATGATGCTCATCTGCGGGCTGCCGGAGGCGCTGGAGGCCGTAAGGCTGAAGGGGATGGCTGCCTGGTCCGTGGTGGGGATGGAGTAGCCGCCGCGTGGGCTGCTGTCCCGCATGTTGCGAACATCGCTGAGCAGGTCACCCCGGTTCTGGAGCGCCGCTGGTAGGGGGGAAGCTATGGGGTTGTGGCCAACGAGCAGCTGCTGCAGGAAGAGCACGCAGTCCACCACGCGCGGCCGGTCGTCGTAGTCCTCGCTGTTGAGGTCCTCGGTGGAGAACACCCGGTCGCTGGGCACACCCAGCTCGTTACGCACGCCAGCCAGGAAGACGGCAGGGGCGTGTGAGCCAGGTTCCTACGGCGCACAGTGAAAGCAAGGCAGGCAGAGCTTAGGGTGCAGCGGTGCTCAGAGGTTGGGGCGAGCTGTGGGGGGCCTGAGGTGTGCCCTCCTGAGCGCCAACAGGTGTGGCCCTCCAGCTTCATTCCGTTAGGATGAACTAGGTGCAAGAGCGAGAGAGCGGACATGCAAGGCCCGCACCTGGTATTGCTTCCCATGGAGGAGTTTGCCCAGCACCTTGCACAAAATTGTGCCGTCGCGCAGGGCCTGTCTGAAGTTCAGGTCGTTGCTGTATGGCACGTCCTGGCCAGTGACCGACTTGATAAACTCAGCTGCCTGTCTACGCTTATCTGTCATACACTGCTGCTTTCCCGCGGAAAGGTCCTTGCTGCCCATGGAGGACCGAAGAGCATCCTTGCTGCCAATGGAACCCCGCAAAGAGGACACCAACGATGTCTCAGGAGACTTCCTTCCCTCCTGCAAGTAATAACGTGACGCCTTCAGGAGTCCGACTCCGCGTTTGCACGCCGAACATGAGCATTGACCGTCGGGGGCAGCACTCACTCTCCCCCAGACCGCGCCGAGACGAGCACTTCCAGTTTGTGGCTGCGGTGTCTCTACTATAGCCGCAGTAGGTTCTTGGGCGTCCATTTTTTTAGAGGAGCACAACCTCAACGACGGAGCTGCTAGTGGCGAATTTCGAACATGGCGCGCTCACTCGGGCCCGCAGGAGTTTTATTAGCAAAAGCAGCTTGTAAGTGACCTCAGAAGTAGCTCGAGCTGCCAAACGGGGCCAAAGGGCAAAGCTGTCAACTCAACAGGCCGTACCAGGCGTCACGTCGCAGCTGAAGAGGCACAAAGCCTCTTCCCTCTGAACTAAATGGAAGCTGATAAATGTAATTTTTCATTTCGACTTGGCTGGATAAGGTTGTCGGGGACTGAAGTCGGCCTCCCGGGAAGGTCGGCGCCGTTTCCCCTCTTGCTTTGTGCCTACAGTCACGCAGGCATTCTACAGTAGATTACTGGAGCATCAGCGCACAGCAGTAGGTAGAGGGGCGGCGTGCACACTGTCCAGGTGCCATACCACGCGTCCACGCCGCAGCACGTGTGCTCCCTAAGTGGTGCCCTAACCTGCCCCGACACAGCGTGGGCATGACTGCGGCACGGCACCGTTGACTCGGTTGTCAGCTTGTCGCCTCCCTTGTGTTTTAACGGCTCATAGCACAAGTGTCGCAGGGTCTTTTGTGGGGTCCCAAGGGGTATGGGCGTATGGCGCTTGACATGCAAGGCAGGGGTATTGCCCCAACCGTTGGCAGGGGGCGTGGGGGCCCTCGCCTGGAACTGACGCTTGGCCTGCAAACGTGCGGCAAAACGAATAAGAGGCCTGTCTAACAGTCACTGAAACTCAATGCCTACACCCTACAGCACTGAGCAGGAGGTGCATGGGTTCACAGCGGGTGCTCGTCGTGCAGGCGGGCACCTGCTACAGCCGAGCCGTGCCTTATGCGGCCAAACAAGAAGCAGACGTGTGGGCCGGAGCATAGTTTTATCGTATTACTCCCCACTGAAGGCCCTCCTGACTCGCCAAACGCGGCGGCAAGTCACACTTCTCGCCAGCACAGGCCGTGCACAGCCGTCACCAGACGTGGCAATCGGTTTCCAGTTCCCAGGCATCCTCGCACCACGACGGACTACCGGTATGTGTCAACAAGACTTCGTTCGGTCCAGCCACAAAGCACCTGTCCACCTACAAACGAAGATCACGCGCCATAACTATGCTCCACATACGGTTCCAGGTGATGCAGCCCAGTGCAGCCCCCTCACCAAACCTTGCACCCTCTGCACACAAAGCCTTCCCTGCACATGGCTGAGCAATTACTCATGTCCATCAGGCGCGGTGCTGAAAACAAGCGCTGTGCTCCGCAGCCAAGCTATTTCCTAGCTTCCCCTTTCCCACATGCGTACGACCTGGTTGCCCCCACGGCCTCAGGCGCGACACATGCCGCTCCCCCGTGCCACAAGGCCAGGTCGCGGACACAGCGCCTCGACAAGTCCACTTGCACATCCCTTTCCAAGCCTAGATGCCGGCCCTCTCCGCTCGCTGTTGTGCGGCTGCGCTCAGTGCACACGGTCCACCACCAGCTCGTGTGCCGTGCCCTGCTGCGCCACCTGCAGCAGCAGGTCGATGTTGGGGTGCGCCCCGGGGCGGTTGCGCGCGTCCTCAACCACCTCGTCGTACAGACGTAGGCCCTCCGCCGCCGCCTCCACTGTCAGACGGCCGCCGTACGCGGCGGCAAGGTGGGCGTAGATGGCGACGGACGCCTTCTTGCCCTGTGGGGGTGTCGCCGGGTCCGGGAATCACGGTGTTGCAAGACTTGCAACACATGTTAACAGCACCCAGTCGGTGAAGCGGTGTATTTGCGCAGGCAGGTTCACTGGTACACATCAATGCGTGCACACGGCCAACGGGCGGATCCGGTGGCTCAGGGCGGAACACCTGGGCCTGCGTGTTGCTGGTGGGCAACAAGGCACGTGCTCGTGAATTTGTAAGCTCACTGTCCCGTTTTGCGCGGACGTGTCCCACCTCAACGTTTTCCACGGACCACCCTAAGGCGGGAATCCGCACACGGGCGATGTCCGTGATGGGGGCCAGCTTTGCCACGTTCTCCTTCAGCCCGAAAGCCACCACGCGCTGCCGCGGGCTGGCGGCGTTCCGCCCAGGTGCAGTTGAATAGTTGGCAACGCTGCGCACGAGCATTTTATGCTTGATGTTGTAGTGAAGTATACGTGGAAGGTCTGCGTTGACAGTAGCAGGGTCGTGCGGGCGGACACGACTAGTCAAAAAAAAGGCGCAATTGCGTGTCAGAAGGCGGTGAGGAAAGGAACAAGTGAAGTTTGTATTGGGTGATGGTTTATCGCACTGTGTACGTGCAGCGACCACGCGCGGGGTGCTCCGGAACCGAGACCAACTCGCGCAGTGTCTGTGTCAAGAGTCAGTGTCCACCACTTGAAGCCCATTTAGGCTCTTCCATACCTGAAGGCTCAAGCATGCATAGCTGACAATGCTTAGTAACTACTTTCGGCCTGTTGTGGAGGAAGCAGAGTGACAGCATGCAGCTCTCGACGCGCAAATCGCCGCGCAGCACGAGAACTGGGTTACCATTCCTTCATATAGCAGTAGTGCTAACATGCACTTCAGCTTTGGCCGGCCGAAGCCACGATACGGGCCGGAGCACGTTGCAACTGAACGCTGCGGAGCTCGGCCCTGTGAAGAACAGCCAAGCTGCAGGTGGTGATGGGCCCAAGTCCCTCCTCTCACAACACGTGTCGACACTACTGCAGAAAGGAAAGTATGAGGTAGGTGGAGACCCTCGTGTGCGTTGTACGTCACTTGCATGTCAACGTGTATTAGGGGAGCACCATCAAGGTGCTCCATAGGCCACCCGATCCATTGACACGCATGCCTTCTGGGCGCCGGTGGCCCGAACCGCTCTCCATGCTGTGACGCCAGCCGCACGCCACCAAAACGCCTGCAGCTGCAAGGCCGTGCAAATCAGCGCAGGCTCTTTCGCTACTGCATGTGCTCCATCCGCCCACCTGCTGCCGGTAATGCTGCTTATCCAGCGGCGCACACCTTCTGTGGCAGCTTGCGGTACCCCAGCCCCATGCACGCAGCTCAAGTACGAACCCCATGCCGCACCCTGCACAGCTGTTTGACACGGACATCGAGATCGTGTGGCAGAAGCCCGAGGCCCCGGCGGCCACCAAGGGCGTGGTGTTGATCGCCCACGGGTGCCACCATGGAGCCATCGACTTCTGGCCGAAGTCGGAGAGCTGTCCCAACTGCATAGGTGGGCAGGTGCCCCAGTCAAAACCCTAAAATTACGTGCCTGCATGCGCCAATCTGGCGTTCATGACATTCGCTTGCTGCGTAACCACTCATAAGCGGCACTAGCCAAATGCGCTAAGTCCGTGTGAAACTCGCACGACAGCAGGGTAGCAGCTCCTTTCACGTTCCCCGATACGCCCTTGCGGACAGGGTTTCACACCCAAGTGCTGTCGTGTGCCCGCCATGTGCTGGGCCCCTTTCCCACCAGGCCTGCCAGAGGAGATGAACATCACGCTCCACTCCCTCCTGCGGGGCTACGCTGTGTTTGCCGTGTCCAGCTACGACCGCCTGGGCCACAGGTGTGGGTGACAGGGAACGAGGCACAGGAGGTCTTTCTGTTCATGATGACCAGCCCGTTGCTAGCCCACGCGCAAGTCTGTAGGTGCTAGCGGCTGATTGCTATCAGATGGTCTCCGGCGCTCTCTGAACCTGCACATTGCCGCTGCTGTATCGATTCCCTTCAGGGCGGAGAGCGGCTGTGAGCACTCCTAGGCTGTCTGCTTGGGCACTGCCAGGCACTGGGAGCATCATGGAGCAGCGGCTACCTGGCCTGAACGCAGAACCGGCAGCCGCGAGGCGGCCAACGTACCACGACTCGCCAACTGCACATGAGCCTGGCTCTCTCTGCCGCAAACTTGCGCCTGCTGCTGTCACTGTTGCCTGTGCAGGTGCTGGCAGATGCCCTTCACCAGCAAGGACCCGACAGCAACGGGGGACCCCACCAACGACTTTGTGCGGGTGCGCGGGGTGCTCCTTTGCCAACCAGGAAACGTAACCCCGTGCGCCAACGGAAAGTTGTGTACGGCGACATTGCGCACCAGGTTGTGTTCACCTGGATGGCGCGGGTGTGCAGGGCAGAGGGCACACGCTGCCAGCCTAAGGGCTGGGCTGCAACGATGGTGCTGTGCATTGGCGTTTCGCGACATATCCAGTACCATTCGCGTGGCGAGTAGTGCCGCACCGCCCTGGTGGTCTTTGGCCCCGTTCCAAGCGTGCTCCGCAGCAACAAGCACTCGCCATTATGGTACTGCGCCCACATTATGTGCGAATGCAGTTGCGGGGTCACAGTGCTCAGTACTATTTACACGGAAGTGACAAGGAGTAAGTCTAGTGCGGCCACATTGTGTGCGTCATACACAATCCCAACTGGCCAAAATGCGCAACCCAAAGGCCCTCTGCCGGACTGGCGCAATAAGCCCTTGCTGCTGACTTTGAGTGCGTGTCGCTTACCTCTCCACAGGTCAAGAGTGCGCTGACGCAGTGGCTGTCCCGTGAGCGGCTGTCCGGCCTGCCGCTGCTGGCGCTGGGCGGCTCCTCCGGCGGGGCCTTCGTGCTGCACCTGGCGGCGCACATGGCAGGCGCCTTTCGCGGCGTGGCGGCGCAGATCATGGCCGTCATGGCCAGCACGTACCGCGAGTACGACAGGTACGAGCGAAGGGCAGCACCAGACATGCAGGCTGGTGGAAGCTGGCGGGCAGCGGTGTCTCGTCGTAGCAAAGCTTCAGTACATGACGCATGCTAGGCACGGGCGTACCTGCGCTTTGCATCTTCAAAGTGCTCTGCCCTGCGCTTGCTATCAGTACAACGCTGATAGTCGGTAGTAAGTACCATTATGTCATAAGGCGTCCTGGAAGCTTGTGCACACACGGTGGTTGCCTCCTTGCGTACGCGTCTGTGCCCCTCTCCATGCGCTGCGCCCCGCAGCAAGCGCAAGGCGGGTGCCGTGTCGGCGCCCTACCCGCCCGTACTGTTCATCCACATGCCGCGCGACACGCACGTCGCGTACCTGGTGGCCAAGAACATGGAGGAGCTCAAAGCCATTGTGAGGCCGGGCAAAGGGGCAGGGGCCTGTCCTCTAGATGGGTTCATAAGCTGGAGTGAGCCACCAGGGTAGGCCCGTTTCCCCCATGTTGGCCCCTGGCACAAGGCCGAACGTGAGCTGTAACCCTCGCAAGTGTGGTGGCATGGTGTGGTGGCTCTACTCGCTGAGGCGATGGCCTGAGCGCTGCATAATGTACTTTTGTCCTGCGTGGCCGACAGGCAGCAGGAGCACGTTGCCACATAACCACCAGCAGCACCTATTGGCTCTGACTGACTGCTGCCTTTCGGACCTGACGAACATGTTCAATAGCCACTGATAATGCGCCCAGCGGGACGCGCTCGTCCATTCACCGTCCCACCAGCCACCCGAGGCCATGTAACCTCCCGCTAGTCCTAACAGGACCCGTGCCCGCCGACGCACGCCCTTGTGCTGTATGGCGTCATCTTCGCCTGTTTCAGAGCTGTGCGTCCAGTCCACCCGCAGCCCTGTCGCTGCCATAGCTGGCTCCTTGCCACAAACGGTGTGGCTCCTGCGCCACCCCATTTGCCCGCTGCGTGCCCTCCAGGGCACCCCGGCCTCGGAGCTGCGCGTTCACCCGCAGCCCCTCACGCCACTGTACCTGGCTCAGCGCTGCGCGCCCGAGGTGGACGAGGCGACCAGCAGGGCCGTGTACGAGGCCTTCAAGTGAGCGGGCCTCCTCATTTTGTCGCCAAGGCGCAGAGGATTGGCGTGCTCTTTAGGAATGGCGTGCTATTTATTTGCTTAGTAGATAGGGTAGCATATTGGGAGGAACGCAGCGGCATGGGAGAGCTACGGGGGCATCCTAACACACGCCACATTACACAGGCCGCCTCAGCGCCCGCCGGCCGGCCCCTCCAGGTCCACCGGCCTGCTGGACCCGTCTGGCTACCTGCTGCACAACCCGCGGGGCGGCCGGGGCCGCGGCCGCACGCCCTGGCAGGTGCGGAGCACCACCAAAATGCCATGTCACATCCTGCACAAGCAACAGCACTGCAAACCTTGAGGCCTTTGGGATGACCCTGGATGACACTTATGTGAGGTTCCCTTGTGCGTTTGACTTGCAGGCCACGGTTGCTACCCAGCGCCCTCGCCTTCACTGTCTCGCCCTTCAAACTGTCCCTCCCGCACCGCATGCACAGGCCGCCATCCAGGCGCACGTGCCCGGCGCTGAGCGGCTGCGCTTGTCCCCCGACGCCTCGCCCATCTCCGAGGAGCTCAACCTGCTGTACGCGCAGCACGAGCTGTGCTCCGAAACCACCACCGACATGCTGGACTGGTTCGAGGGCTTTGGGGGCAGCGGGCGGCAAGGGGCGCAAGGGGGGGATAGCGCGGCGGCACGCTGAGTTTGCACCCACATGCAGAAGGCGTCCCCCGGCGTTCCCATGCGTACGGTACTTAGTAAGGTTGTGGAACGCCTTTGCATGCACCAGCCCGATGGGGACGGATGGTACAACACACCAAGCATAGGCCGCCTGTGAAGGTGTGTTTCGCGTAGGGCCGGTAGCTGGGCGGATGCAAAGAGACGGCAGGTACCGGTACGTAATTGTTGAGGATGCATGCAGGCTTGCACGTTGCAGGCCCAACGCCAACGGTGCAAGGACCAACGCCATTGGTGCCTCGAGGTGCTTTCAGGCACCCACGAGTGAGGTGTTGGAAATTGAGGGGCAAGGTCAGGGGCAGGGGAACGGTGTAGGACAAGCGGTGTCAGCTTTGGAAAAGCTGGAAAAAGGGCTGAGCCCCGTACACTAGGGGCAAGAGTTCAGTCAACGCAAGGGTTGAGTCAATGGCCTGATGAGCGCAATGGGCGTGTGGGGCACCCATCTAAGCGTGGGCTTGGGCTCTGGCTCAGCGGGGCACGTTCGCCACGGCTTGTTTATCCAAGCTGACACGGCTTGTTATTAATGCTGTACGGCGTGTTCCTCAAAGCTGTCACAGCTTGTTTCCCGAAGCTGGGACCACCTGCATATGCAAGGCCGCTGACACACCGTCGGGTCTTGTCCACCAAGCAAGCTGACGCAGCTTGCCGTTGTCCTTGGCATTTCCTGATCCCGAGTCCCGGTTCCGTACCGGTATGGTGCAGCAGCGGAATAGAGGTTACAGATGGTCCAATCCTCACATGCCGCTGATGCCGGTATGATGGTCGCACGGCTGTTACCAACGCGAGTACGGCGACCTTTGGACCGTGATGGGCTACCCATAAGCCCCACACCGCAAAGGGCAGACCACTGACATTGGGCAAGACCACTAGTATGCCCATTGACATGCCCGGACCTGTACCAGGATGAGACACAGCAAACATGAAGGCATTGGTACACCGTCCCCACACTGCATGGTATGTGGAACCGTCCGCAGTCGCCCAAGCGTCACCAGTATGCCTATTGACACAGGACTGGGCACCATGGGCCTTGCAATCCACGCCGCATCGGTACAACGTTACCACACTGTAGGGTATGCGACCAACTGCGGTGTAGGCAGTTACCTGAGAGTTGTAGCCTCCCCTCCATTCAAACCGCAACCATAGGCGGCCCTTAATATCACACAGCAAAACTGCTGACCTATCTAAGCAGCGTTGTGGCCCCAATGCTAAAATAAAGTTGCTCGCTGTTGAAACCATGCCCCTGGCCACGCGCGCACTGACAGCACGGCAGGCCTACAGCGACATCATCAGGTCAGGGGCAGGGGAACGGTGTAGGAAAACAGACTTTACACTTAGCGCGGTCAGGTGGCCTCCATGGGCGCATAGGAGACAAACTTTGGATGTGACAGACACGAAACAGGATAGCCGAAACCAGGCGAGGAACAAGAAACAGTTCTGTAGCTATGTGATTGACGTTCACAGCTGTTAGTATTCATGGCGCATCGTTCATAACAGCTGAGACACTTCTGGGCTTTCGGCTAGGGCTTGGGTGAAAGGTCTCATAACTGCCTCGCCACATAGCTGCGGGTAACAATTCAGCTACAAATCCAGCAGAGCAGTTGAAGTGCGTGCGCTCGGCTGAAGTGCCCAAGCATGCTCGCACATCTTGGCCTTCGCAAATTGTCCATATGGCCCCAAGGCCCCGCTTTTGCCGGGGCCGCATCTAGGCCATGGCCCCTGTGCGGAACTCACCGGCGCGGTGCCTTCGCGGCACGCTCGCCCCTTTGGCATAGCTCGCTCGGCACTGCGACGAGCGTGCCTGCTGCCCTGTCTGCCGTGGCTGAGCAGGCTGCACCGTCGTTTCCAAGAGTAAGCTACGTACAGTAAACGTGTACGAATGCAGGGTACGTGCATGTGTCCCTGGTGGCAGCTTGCACATGTAACGTACTCGGGGAACGAATGGGCAGGGTCCCACTCCCTGTCACCGGCGCTTGGTCGGTGCTGTGAGCCTGTGTTAACACATTGTGCGCACGTGTCCATGTCGTCAGCCGTGTGTCCTGCAGCAGCCATGTGCCAATGCCCTTGTGGTGTTGCACACATTCGCAACCAGCTTTGTTTATCGGCTTACCGAGTGTAGCTCTCGCTTTTGTCAGCAACGTACCACCGTGCAGCCGACGCCCTGAACAAACCGCGCCGGTGTGGCCGTGCTTGCTGTGCTTGCTTGCTGCCCCAGGGTTGCGGCCTTGTCCGTAATGCACAGGGAAGGTTGAGTTTGTCGATGGTTATGTATCGGAAACGACTCACCGTTGGCTCAGCCGCCTACGGCGACTTCCCCGACACCCCTGAGGACGGCTGGGCCACGGCGCTGGCGTACCGGGAGCATATGGAGCGGGTGGTGGCAATGCTGAGGGAGGACCCGTGGGCACAGGTGGAGTTGGCTGCGGTGGGGAAGTACGGGCGGCGGCTGCGGCCATGGGCCCCGGGGGACGAGAGCGTGCGGCCGGTTGTGCTGGCGGCGATACGGGCGGCGCTGAAAGCTGTGGAACAGCCGGGTGAGAGACGTTTGTGGGCGTGCATCAACAGTTTACCAAGGTCCGCATCAAAGGCTGTTGGCGGTGGCGGGCGTAGGCAGATGCCGTCGCAAGAGCATGGGGCAGGGCGCATGACAAAGACAGCTTACGCATTGCCGTATGTAGAATGATGGCGGGGTGTGAGCAGGCTGGGACAGCGCTCTCCCGCACTGGGTACTAGCACCTTGGCATGAAATGCACGCTTGCCAGCCCTGTGTGCCTCACAAGTGCACCGCATGCACGACTTCACCCGTTCGGTTGTGCTGGTGTTGCGGTGTTGATAGCCGTACCTGGTGTTGTTCCATCCCATTACCCGTACACCCTGTGCCCCCAGGTCAGAACCGGACCAAGGTTGGCCTCCCTGCTGGCCTGGGCTTCACCCGAGCTCGCGCGCTCGTATTGCACGCGAGCATAGGTGGCGCACGCGTGCTCATGGGCTACGCCGGCAGTGGCGACTTCCCCGACAGCCCCGAGGACGGCTGGGCGACTGCTCGGGCGTACCGGGAGCATGTGCTGCGGGTGCTGGCCAAGCTGAGAGAGGACCCGGGGGCGGAGGTGGAGGTGGCGGAGGTGGACAAACGGGGCAGGAGGCTGCGGCCATGGGCCCCGGGGGACGAGAGCGTGCGCCCGACGGTGTTAGCGGGGATAAGGAAAGCGTTGGCCACAAAAACGGCAGGTACGTGAGCATTACTGGCACATGGGGCAGCCCACACAGGCAGAGACCGCTCATGGGCAGCTGTAAATCGTCCGTGCTGCATCTTGAGACCGCCCCGTGCTGCTGGCGTACGCCTTACACCACGGCGAATAACCTGGTCCTGCCTGCTCAGCGCAGCGTCGTTACCGCTGCCGCCTTACTGCGACCGTGCCGTCTGACAGTGCAACCTGTTATTAAGTGGTCTTTTCTGGTGGCTGTGTTTCACTCGGCCCAGCCTCCAATGGTGCACGCGGTCCATCCATGACTGCACTTGTATCATGTCAAGGTAAGTGGACTTGTACAATACTGATTACACCCTGTAAGGACGATGACTTCGTGTACTCCTGTTGCATGCTATGCAGGGGCCCGCGGCAGACCTAGGGTGCGTACTGACCTTCCGCCGGGTTCGGGGCTCTACCGCACGCCGCATCTAGCGTACTGCAAGTACCTCCTAGGCACGACCGTGAGACTGGGTAGCGCCCCCGCCGGTGACTTCCCCGACACCCCCGAGGACGGCTGGGCCACTGCTCGGGCGTACCAGGAACACGTGCTGCGGGTGGTGGGCAGGCTGAAGGAGGACCTGGGGGCACAGGTGGAGGTGGCGGAGGTGGACCGGTGGGGGCGGAGGCTGCGGCCGTGGGTGCCAGGGGACGAGAGCCTGCGGCCGGTTGTGCTGGCAACGATCCGGGCAGTCCTGGGCAAGTGAGCGGGAGGGCAGGGCTGACGTTCTTCCACTAGAGCGTATGCACACAACGCGATGGTGCTCCAGCACCTAGGGTGTGCGTTGGGCAGCACCGGTGTGTGAGCATAGCAGCTTTGGGCTCATGACCCCTGGAGCAGCTTTGACATACGGACACTTACGCATGCGGCGGCCGCCGGTCGTGTGCCCAAGTGCAAGGGCCATGGGAGAGCGTGCGGTCGAAGGTGCTGGCTGCGATAAGGGCGGCGCTGAGTGAGGGAGTTGGAAGGCAGGGCCAGTAGCGGCTTTTCGGGCGTCAGTCCGGTAGGGCGGTGGGGACTGGTGGGGAATCGCAGGCTGTTTTGAACACCTTCTATGTGGCTAAGTACGTTTGACACGAGGTACGCGTGAGGCCACAGTAACCCTGGGGTGACTACGTTTCCACATTACCGTGCTTTGTACTTGTCTGTGGTGTCTGCTACCGTCGAAGGGGCACATAGGCCTCTCATATGCGTTGCATGGAGCGATGTGGGTGCGGCTGGCCCCTTATGGCTGTGCTACCACGTGTCCACCATGTAGCAGCGGCAGTGCCCCTGGTGCTAACGTTGTCAGCAGGGGTCCTTGCCTGGAAGGCGCCACGAACGAGTAAGCCAAGTAATGCGGTACGCCACCATACAGTCGCATGCACACCTTGTGCTGAAGAGCTGACAAGGCAGCCATGCAGGTTCGCACTGACCAGCACTAACGTTTACATTAGGGGTCCCCATAACACAGGCATCGTGTGCACGTGTAGCGTAGATTCAACAGCGGTCACCGTATGCTCCAGCCCAGAATCCTCTCAAGGTAACCCAGAACAGGTCAAGACCAGCTACTGAACAGCGCCATGGTGCGCGCTACTCCACACCTCGGCAGTCCGAAGCACTGCTCTCTGCTCCCTGTGCTGTAGCGTTGACCTGGTCGCTTACTGACATGCAAGTACCGCTGTAAGCTCGGACCCAGCAAGCCAGCAACCAACGCCCTCCATGCAGTAAGGACAACAACGAGACCACCGAACGCTATCTCAGTTGCATTACACCTGTGCATGTGCACCTGTCCTGCCCTTCCACCTCACTGGCATGCCCCCTGCAAACCCAGCCTCCGTGCCTCCGCTCCCCAGCTTGAAACTCTGCACTACTACTACAGCTGGACTCATTTGGGCATGAACTCTTCCACCACGAACTCCAGGTCTAGCCCCTGGTTGTATACGCGGAAGAGGAGGTCAATGTTGGGGTACTCGCCAGGGGAGTTCTGCGCCTCCTGCACGTCGTCCCGGTCATACATGCACAGCGCAGTCATGGCAGACTTCCGCGTCAACCTGCTCTTGTATTGATCGTCCTTATAGATGTCGTAGAAGATCGCAAGCGACGCCATGCGCATCTCCTCGTTCTGCTTGCTGACCACAGTGTAGTCGAGCTTGGGGATGTGTATGCGCGTCACAGTCAGTGGAAGCGGCGGCATGTCCTTGTAGTCATAGTATTCCTTTTTCTCCGCTACGACACTGATTGAGCAGTGTCGGGATGCACTGCGACCGCCCACCGACGGTCGGATTGCCGTTCGCCGCCACTGCTGTGACAGCTTGCATATCGAGTTAGAAGATGTGCCAGAATGAAAATTGGGCGAGGCTCGTGACCTGCACTGCATCGTATGCGCGTCTGGTCGGGGTGTGGAACTGTGCTCGGGCTTGTCACTGAGCTATGGGAGTGCAGCACAACCGGACTTGATTTACTATATATACATCAATATACAGAGTCTGCCGTCTTGTTGCCTCGCATGGTCAAATTGAATTGTGACAGTGTGGGTTTCTTTTTCCGCGGAGCTGTCCTTGGAATTTGCATCACCCGGCAACATTATTGAGTAGGTTTGCAACACTTTAGGTCAGCGGGCGCTATGGCGTCGTCAGTGGCAAAGGCGCTCGGACAGCTCGTTGACGTCGCGAACGGAGAGCACTCTGACCCTGACGGAGCCTTGACCGAGGCTCAGGAAGCTACTCGTACCCTCCGTCAAGTTGGAGGGTGGTCGCATCTTCAGGATGAGGATGTTTCGGCTGTGTCCCTCACGCGCGCGCTCGGGGACATTCTCAAGCAACCAGAGGACGCAGGCTTGCGATCCCTTGCAGCGGCAGTGTACTCCTCGCTGCTTACAGTCAAAGATGCACCTGTAAGTAGACTGCGGGACTAGTCCCGGACCCTCAACCCTTGGCCTTCGGGGCCCCCAGCCCGCGGCCCTCCATCCACCGGCCCTGCTCCACGCTGAGCAGCGCTCTTGCTTCCGCACCGCAGGCTGGGACCCTATGCGACCCTTACACCTTTGCAGCCTTTGTGCAGTGCCTAAAAGGCATCTGCCTGCCCAGCCGTGCGGCCAAGGACATACAGGCAACCCAGCAGTCCCAGGCAGACGGGGCTGGCCCCAGCCAGGCCAATGACGCCGCAGCTTGCCCCGTGTCTCCCTCCGCACTGCTGGAGGACGTGGGCGCTTTCCTTAAGCAGCACAGCATGCGTGGCAGTCCCGACCTGGTCGCACTGCTGCTTGACGCCCTGGTAGACATTACAGCCAGCCCGCTGGCTGGTGGCGGTAGGCCGGCGGCAGCGGGAAAGCGGGGCGGTGCCGCTGCGCGGCAGCAGTACAGCGGTAAGTCCCTGTCTCCAAGGAAAGGCTCATGGAAACCCAGCAAGCTCCCTTTTGTGGGCCGTTCCAGAGTGCCAACATGAGCGCATGACGAGCTCAAGGTGCTCATTGGCGCTTGGCTCATTCTAATGTGCCCACACCACCTCCCTCTGGTGTCCGCCTGCCCAATCCTCAGGGCAAACGGTGTCGGAGGCTGCCTTCGCGCTGCTTCCCCTGGTGGTGGACAGCCACCACGGCCACGTGCGGCACCTGACCGCCATGGTGTGCCACCGGCTGGTGCCCACGCTGCTGGGCATGGGCGGCGAGGGGGCCTCCAAGCGGGGCGCGGGAGGCGCCACGGACCGCCGCAGCGCGGCCGTGGGCCTCATCGACGAGCTGCTGGAGCAGCACCCCTCCGCCCGGCCGTGCCGCATGGCGCTCATGAGGCAGCTGCTGCTGCGCGCCCCCGACAACGCCACCAGCCGCCAGCTGGCGGTAGCTTGCGTGCAGTCCATGGTAGGGTGTAGGCTGAGGACAAGGCCATGTACGGCCATGGGGCCAGGTACTAGAGCGCAACGGAAGCGGGTGGCATGGTGCTTGCTTCTTGAATGCGGCCCGTGATTCGCATGCATGCTAAGGTGCTCTCAGTATGTATTATTCGTGCGTGCAGACTAACAGCCACGTGTGCTGCAGGTCCCAAACTGCACGGCAGAGGAGGTGCGCGCCCTGTGCCTCTTCCTGCACCGCCTATCACGCGTCACCAAGGTCAGTACCGGAGGGCATCCCTCCATTGCCCCCGACAGCGTCCAGTCGCAACGTACAGGCGCACGGCACTGGCTAGAATGGACTCTGTCTTTGCGCTGTGGAACGTAGGCCCCGCTTGCCGTGAAATCATGTTTATCTTCCACGTGTGCAGATTGGCAACAGGCAGGTGGCGGTGGACCTGGCCGCCTCCATGCTGTCGGCCCTGCCGCAGCCTTTTGCCCTGGCCGTGGGCGACGGCGCGTACCAGGTGCGGTCTGGGCCGCCCAACAGCAGCATGTCACCGGCTGTCAACATGCCCGTCACAGCAGACAGTGTTCGGTGCAGTTGTGCAAGCCGCAACGCGTCGCAGTTGAGGTGCTGCCTTGGTGCATGCAGAGGCTGATGGGTGGCGGCCTGGGAGCGAACGACGAGCTGGACGCCCCCTGGAGCGCCCTGTGCCTTGCGGTGCTGGTGCAGCGGTCCAATGACAAGTCCGCAAGTAAGTTGGTGGTACGGAATGTGAGGCAGCGGACGCTGGCACGCTCACCGGACCTTGTAGGTCGGAGCGAATAGGCCAAGGGGTACCGGTATAAAGGATGTGTCTAAGTGTGTCGTGTGTGTTGCTGTCATGCGTGCAGGCGTGCGCAGCCGTGCCATGTCCAGCCTGGCGGACACCGTGGCGCACTTCGCGGCGCTGCTGCAGGACGGCGAGGGAGGGCCCCGCGCAGCTGAGGCAGCGGCCCTGGTGGCGGCCCTGTGCGCGGCTCGCCACATCCAGATCAAGGTAGGGGACTGTACTGCTGTAAGTTTGGCGGTGACCGCATAGGACGTAAAGGAAGATCCCCTCCATCAACGTTGGCTCCATGTCAGGCGGGCTGTCACGCTGTCAGCATGCCTCTGTGTCTTCCTGCAGGTCGTGCCGACAGCTGGCTCCAGGGGCAACCGGGCTGGCCGTGCGGCGGCGGCGGACGGGGAGGGTGCCGAGGCGGCGGAGGACGAGGACGAGGAGATGGACGATCCTGCTGCCGCGGCTGCGGCTGCGGCCGTTGCGGCCGCCCCCGAGGGCACAATCGAGGAGGAGCTGCCCCCGGAGGCCATGGTGTCTGCTACCATGTCCCGCCGCCTGTCCCTGGTGAGCCGTGTGCCCTGTCTCCAGCCGCAAAGGGCTTCACTTCAGCAATGTCATCTCTCATCTGCTAAGTCTCACTGCTAGAAGGCTTGTCAACCAACTGCACATCTGTGTGACACAGTGCATGTTGCCCTGCGTTGCGACAACCCGCTACAGGACCTCTCGTGGCTGGTGTCCATGTGCCACTCCCGCTGCCGGGACGACAAGGCCGCCGTGCGCAAGGCGGCGCTGCAGCTGCTGCTGTCGGCTCTGGAGCTGCGCGCGACGCAGAGTCAGGGAACGGCCGCGGCCGCGGAGGGCCCCTCCGAGCAGGACGTGGCTGTGCTGGAGGAAGCGACCGCTGACGCGCTGGTGAGTCGCACAAGCACCACAGCCGTCTGCAGGACGAGGGGGCGAAGAGGCGTGGCATGTTGTTGGCATAATGCAGCTGCGATACATGTGACTGCGCTGACTCTTGGGTCGTTACGCGATGCAGGTGAGCGTGCGCAAGGCGGCGCTGCAGGTGGTGGGCGGCCTGGTGCGCCGCTACCCCACGCATGGCGGCCTCGCGGGCGTGTGGGTCCGCTGCGTGCTGCCCCTCATCCGCGACCCCGAGAGCGCCGTACAGGACGCAATGCTGGAGCAGCTCTCCGGCCTGGTGTTGGAGCCGCTGGCTGCCCTGGCCTACCGTGGGGGCGGTGGCCGCGGCGGGGCGGCCCGGCTCGCTGCGACTTCGGAAGAGGCTGCAGCAGCGCTGCGGCCGCGCCTGATGGCCTTGGCGCACATGGGCCGGGCTGCTTCGAGCTGCCTGGCACGCGCCTTGGGCGTGATGGCGGCCAGGAAGACGCTCAAGGGCCCGCAGGTGGCGGCGGGGGTGGAAGCGCTGCTCTCCTCGGGGCTGCTGAGCAGCAGCGGTGCTGAGGGGCAGCAGGAGGCGGTGGAGGATGCAGAGGTGCAGCCGCAAGGGCGCGCGGGCAAGGTACGCAGGCAGCAGCAGCTGCAGAAGAAGAAGGAGGCGGAGCTGGCTCTGCGGGATGCACGTGAAGGGGCGTGGACTGTCCTCGCGGAGGTGGCAGGGCATGAGCCGGCCGCGCCGTCGTGGCAGTTCCTGCAGCGCTGCTGGGGCGAGATGCGGGAGGCGGCGGCGGGCCGCGGGGGCGCTGGGGGATCGGCGGGTGGTTCCTCGCAGGAGGGCGCGATGCTGCTGTGGGTAATCAGCCACGCCGCCTCGCGCTTCCCCGCCGCGGACGCCACGCAACTGGCCACAGATCTGCTCAAGGTAGGCCGCATCGCTATGGCACTATGGTCCATCAGAACCTCTAAGCACCATGAGAATTGCTGTCACTTGGAGATGCAATCAAGGTCTTACGGTGTAGTGCAATCTGGGCCTGGGTGAGTCTTTGTTAATTGCGCCTACCTCTCCGTGTTCCCCTCCTCTGCGCTCCTGCACCTCAGGCCGTACTGGGCTTCAACCTGCCGTCCGCCGCTGTGGCCGCTCACCTGGCGGCGCTGCACCGCCTGACGCAGCAGGCGGGCGGCCAAGGCGAGGTGGGCGCCCCGGCGCAGTGGTGCGCCCGCGTGCTGGAGGTGGCGGAGGGCGTGCTGGGCCAGGCCATGGACGCCAGGGGCAACCTGGTAGGTACACAAGCGCGCAAGTACCCCAGTGGTATGGCACTACTGCCGGCTGTGCTCATTCCTGCACTGGTACAAGTCTGTACCGGAGGCCTTTTGGTGGCTGCGGGCATCTGCAAGCACATAGTCCGGCGACTCACCTTGTTTTTGGCTGCGGCCCTCTTGTGAGCACAGCTGCCCACCTCAACCGCACAGGACGCGGAGCTGTCGGCCCGCTGCCAGGTGGCGCTGTTCACGCTGGGCGAGGTGGCGCTACTGCGGGAGGTGCGCGTGCCGGGTGGCGCCGCGGTCAAGGTGCAGGCGCTCACGGCCGTCAGCGCGGCGGCGGTGGGCAGCAGGGGCCGCGCCGGCCCCGCGGCTGCGCAGGTGAGCAGCGCGCGTCTGACATTTCCGTTACGGTGCCGCTAACGGAGGACGGCCCTGTGTCCTGGATGTTTGTGGACTTTGCTCACCGAGTGATGCTGTGATGAGCACCCAGTGCTTAAGCTGACGTCTTGGCGCTGTGGCCTTACAGGCGGGGGCGCTGTGCGGGCACGCATGGACGTGCCTGGGCAAGCTATGCATGGTGGACGAGGCGCTGGCCAAGAAGTGCGTGCCGCTGCTGGCCCAGGTGAGGGCGGGCACCAGCGGTTGGTGGCTCACGCGGCTGTATAGGGTGTTGAGGGCGCATCTGCAACTTGAGGGTTTAGGCCGCTGTACTTTTCCTGCCTTTATCCAGGGTCGCACTGCCTTGACAGAACCCTTGACAGCATGGTTGCCCACGGGGGTTGCCGCTGTCTAGCCAAGCTAGAACTGAAGCTGCTGGCCCTTCCTGCCTCTTGGCCGTGTGCCGACAAACCACAGGAGATGTCCAGCTCGCCTAGCCCCGTGGTGCGCGCCAACCTGCTGGTGGGGCTGTCCGACATGGTGGTGCAGTTCACGGGCCTGGCGGACGCCTACGTGGGGCGCCTGGCGGCCATGGTGCGCGACCCGCACGAGTTGGTGCGCCGCCAGGCGCTGGCGCTGCTGGCCAACCTGCTGCTGCGGGACTTCGTCAAGTGGAGGGGCGCGCTAGTGCACCGGTAGGGTGGGGCCGGGGGCGGAGCGGCGGAGGGTAGCGGTGGCCTGCGGAACAGGCTGGCTGGGACTGCTTGCTGGTCGCCGGAGAGACACCTGGGTACGGCCAGGCAATAAATAGACAGCATTCATGCCCACTGAGGCAAGGATGGTGGTGTTTAAATGACCCGGATGTAGGCGCCTCAACGGAAGCTAGATGCATACGCTTTCTCGCTTTCGCCGTGTTGACCAGCGTTTCCCTCCTGTTCGACTGCCCTTGTTGCAGCTTCCTGCTGGCGCTGGTGGACGAGTCCCCCAGCGTGCGCTCCCTGGCGCAGTACCTGCTGGGCGACTCGCTGGCGGCCAAGGCGCCCATGCTGGCGTACAACCACTTTGTGGAGTCGCTCTTCGTGCTCAACGACTGCAGGTGCTTGTATATCCCGATAACTGACTGCTGCTGCCACGGCCTGCACAAGCGCTTGCACACGCTGCGGCTCATGGCTGATGCCCCGCGATAGGGACCAACCGCCACTCACCTGCTTCCCGTGTATGCCCTGCGCAGGGCCGGGCTGCACGGCAGCCGCGTCGGCGGTGGCTCCTCCGCTGCCGCCTCCGCCGAGCTGGCGGCGGAGCTGGCCATGCACGCGTCCATGGAGGGCGGCGCCGCGTTCCACCTCAAGGGCTCCAGCCCCGTCATGCGGTGAGACCCTCCGTACGCCCGGGCACTGGGCTGGACAACGCCAGTTATACCGAAGCTCCTGCGGATTAGCAAAAGGCCATCGGCGTAACCGGCACTGCCGTGGCTCGTATCCAGCAACGGATGCCTGGAACATGAAACGCAGGGCCAAGCGAGACATCATCTACGCGGCGCTGGCCCGCCGCATGAGCCCGGAGCACAAGTTCGCGTCCGCCGCCAAGCTGGTGGCCGAGGTGCTGGGCGGCGTGGTGGACGGGCAACTGCCGCTGGCGGAGTGCGACGAGGTGCTGGGCGACGCGCTGCGGCTGCTCGCGTCCAAGGACATGAAGGTCCGGGGGGTGGGGAACTGCGGGTTGGCCCCATGGCATGCAAGCTGCATGTGCGTCTGCGAAGATTTGGTAAGGGAGGCATAGCGTTAGGGACAGGTGTCGGGCAAACGCGGTGTTATCCTCAGATTTGTCCGTGCCTCTAAGTGATGGATGCAATAGCGGGCTGTTGTACTACTGTGCATGGCTGCGCAGGTGAGCGCCAACAAGTTCGGTGGCGGAGGCGACGACGACGGCGAGCTGGGCGCCGGCACGCAGGAGGACGCCACCAAGGCGCGCGGCAAGCTGGTGGGTCACCACTTGCACGGCAGCGGGCCCGGGGACACACTGACATGAGGGCCAAGGCGGAAACGCCTGAAGCCGGTACGGGTGTCAAGGGGTTGCAAAGCACTGCTTGTGCGTAGCTCATACCCGGTCTTCAATCATTGCGCTGTTGAGCCTGTATGCCGTCGTTGCCAATGCGGCTTCAGGTGGGCGCCATGATGAAAAAGCACCTGGCAGAGGCGGTGGTGCCGCTCATGGTGGAGCTGCGCTACATGCTGCAGGTGCGCCTGCACACAGTTCTCCCCGCACACACGCGCAAGGCACCTGGGCACCTCCCGTGGTTCGCATCTCGATGCGGTGGCAGCGGCAGTACTGCAAGGCGGTTCCAGGCATGTTGCCCGAGGGGCAGAAGTTGCTGATGCCGCATTCCCTTCACCAACCTGCCGCCTCCGTCAATTTACCCTGTCCCCAGGCCGCCAAGCACCCTCTGCTGGGCAGCCTCATGCTGTGCCTGGCCACCCTGCTGCGGGACTACAAGTCGGAGGTGGAGGACATCCTCGTGTCCGACAAGCAGGTGAGCAACCACACCGCTACTGAGGCACGGTACACTGCACCTGATGGGTGGCGTAACGGCGCGAGTCCCCACCGCACGCTGGTCTACGTCGTCTGTTGCCAGGGTGTCCAGCGTCATAGAAGTGTTAGACAGCGACTAGCTGACCCATGTTACTCACACTGCCGCTGCTGCTCTGCAGCTCGCGCGCGAGATCTTGCATGACCTCAAGCACTACGAGGCCCTGGCGCGGCAGCAGCAGCAGCAGCACGAGGCGGCCGTGGCGGCTGCGCTGGCCGGCGGGTCCGGCAGCAACGGTGCGGGACCGTCAGGCTCGCAGGTGGCGCAAGCGGCAGCGGCAGCGGCCGCGGTGCCCTCGCCCACTGGCAGGGCAGGGCCGTCCAACCACAACACGCAGGCCGCGCCTACTCCAGGTAACGGCACGGCAGCGCATGTCACATGCGGCTCCCTGAAGCTTTTTGCTGCACAGTTGGGCACTTGACATCGCACGGGAAGCTCACCACGGCTATTTACTCACACCGTTACGGTAAATACTCACCTCTGCCTCACTGTGTTCCTGACCAGGTGCTGGGCCCAGCCGCACGCCGCTGGCGCCTGCCACTGCGGCCAAGCAGCGTGGCCCGGCGGCGGGTGGGCAGCTGCCGCCCTCGCGCCAGCACACGCCGTTTAACGCAGCGCAGCGGCGCGGAGCGCTGCTGGATGGAGCTAAGACACCTGTGGCCTCCATCCTTGGTGCAGGTGCGCATGGTATCCATGCATGGCCCACGGGCCGCTGGCAGTCTTCTGTGGCCTGGTGAAGGTGACGTGACGTTTGGCACTGTGTGACCGAAACATGAGGAAAGCGTCCTCTTTTCTGCTGAGCCCTGTTGATACGTTTGTTTTCGACATATAAACCCTGCTAAACACTAAGCCGTGACGTGGTAGTGCGGAACTTGGTCTTGTTTTCGACATGTGCCGTCTGCGTGCACTCTGTCCTTGGCCGCAGGTGCCATCCGGCACACACCCTACACCGGCCTCGCCACCGGAGGCAGATTTGGTGCGGCGCCACTGCCGTCGCCGGCGCCCCTGTCCGCCAGAGCCCGCATGCCGCAGCAGCACCGCGCAGCAACCACCGCAACCGCCGCAAACCCGTCCCCAACAGCCGTCGCGGTGCGCCTGCGCGGGGAACCCGCCGACAGGGCCGCTGGTGCAGACGGCCCCGCAGGGGACGCAGATGAGAACCGCCGCGTCACGGTACTGCTGCCAAGCCCCATGCCTGGGGATGCGGCAGGGGGCGCAAGGCGGCCGCTTGGCCCGCGCAACGCAAGGCCTGAGGACGAGCAGCAGGGCAAAGGGGGCAAGCGGCAGCCTGCAGCCGCACTGGTGGCGTCCGCCCGCAAGGCAGCACGGCAGGCAGCTGCAGCCGCTGGAGACGATGAAGGGGAGGCTGGCGCGGACGGCGACGGGGGAGCCATGGAGGAGGACGCTCGGCCCGCGGAGAGGCCCAGGCGGGGGCGTGGGGCGGCAGCAGCGGTGGCGGCAGTGAAGGAGGAGCCAGATGACCTGGCTGGGGGCTTGGCGGGGCCGCAGAGGGGGGCCAAGGTGAAGCCGGAGCCGCAGGTGGAGGGGGAGGTGGGGGCGGCGGCTGCGGGGCGGCGGCAGGCGTCGAAGCGTCGGCACGGGGGCTTGTAGCTGTGCATGGGGACGTGTCGAGTACCAGGGCTCCTGGCGGTCGCTGGGGGACGCTGGGGCGCACTAAGTGGCAGGCCTGCACCAGTGGGTTGCGGCTGTAGCCAGTGTGCTGGGCCAACGCATCATGACTAAACGGCTTGACGTCGCGAACATATGGACGCGCACAGGCCGCCGCCGGCCTGTGACCGCTTTTCTTGTGCCCCCTGCATGGCTGGCTTCTTTGGAAAACGCGCTGAAGGGCTACCGACATGCCCAGGCACTCTCGTTGTAGGACGTCGTCTGCTAAGTTGAGAATTCGGACTAACTCTGACCCAGTGTCATGCATCATGTATTTGCGACGCACCCGTCCAGATTTGCAGTTGAATTTCTGTACGGTACAGTTCGACTGGCGTACACAGCTGGCAGATGCGCCCACGGCCTACAGGCCTGGTGCATTTAATGGTGCCAGCGTGGCAGATTATGACTCGGCTGCTGTGTCACGCGTGCGTGGACATTGAGACAGTCACAGGCCCCATGCACATACCGTTTGGTGCTGGCGTCGGTGCCAACTGGGCAGGCTACGGCTTGCGTTGTTCGTTTCTTACATATTCACCCTGCTAAAACACAAAGCCGTGACGTGGTAGTGCAGAACTTGGTGTGGTTTCTTACATGTAGAACCGGTATCCAGCATGTAAGGACCCGTGTATGAGTTGGGGCTCCAGGATCAATGCAAGACACGCCACCGGACGCACTGCAACCTGCTGCAACCATGTATCCGGCAGTTGAAGCGCAATAGCTGCACCGGTACACAAGCGTGACGCAGTCCGATTGTGCCCTTACAAGACAGCGAATTTGCTTGTTCAGGACCTACCACCCATCAGACATTCCGCCTTTCATGTCAATACCATTGCTATGGCCACAGCTTTGGCGCAGACCCTCATACGCAGTGGAGACTCCCCTGCTCTCACGCAGCACATTGATCACAAAAGCAGGTGCTCTTCGTCTTTCCCCGCCCCAGGCTGACACACAGGGCGCGGGGAAAGGTTTGGGCGTGTCCGCCGTTGTGACTTGTGAGTGAGTGTATGGAGTGTTGCACGGCTGCATGTGGCTCGGCCGCCCAGGACGTACATCGACATTCAGTTGTGGCTGCTGGACTGTTGCAGCCAGAGCCAGAAGGCCTTCTTTTTTTCTGTGGAAAGGTTTCCAGGTAAAGAGACGGGAGAGGACAGGCCTGGACAGGCCAGCGGGAACTCAAGGCCCGACCAGCACAAGCAAGCACCAACACCACCAACGTCCAAACCCAGCGCACCCCGGACTGCAAAAAGGGAACACCTAGAGAAAGAGAGGACCTGAAACCAAACACCACAGAACAGGGGGAAGGGAACAAGCCCAAAGACACCAAGGGCAAGGGAAGCCCAAAAAAGAGAAGGGAAAGGGGAAAAGGCAACGGAACGACAAGAGCCCCCAACCCCCAACCCACCCTCCCAACCACGCACAAGGCACCACCAGAACCCCAGCGGGCAGGCGCCGAAACAGGCGCCCACGACAAACACGCACTCAGGCCGCCCGAGAAGGCCATAAAGCCAGCAGCCCACCAGGCTACAGCAGCCTCGGGGCAAGTCGGGGGCCACCCCTAAGCCGAGAGGCAATGGCAGCCCCACAGACCAGCAACACGACCCCGCCTCCCAACCGCTACCGCGACCCCAACCCACGCCCAGGAGGAGCACCCCGTCGCAGGACAGACTGCCGGCCAAACCGCCCGACCAGCACAAAACCGACCTCCAGACACGCCACCCAGCACGCACCTACACCGGCGACAGAAGCCAAAACCAACCACCCGCGACCCTCAGCCTGCAGGGCCGCCGGCAGCGATGCAGGGGAGTACGGACAAAGAGTCCCCAACCCCCAACCTACCGACCCAGTCACGCAGAAGACACCCGGAACCACCACACCACCACCGGCTCGCCAGACACCGGCAAGCGCAAGGCCAGCCCGAGGCCGCACCCGAGGCTGAAGGCGACGGCCGCCCCACGGACCGGCAAACGACCAAGACGCTCCTGACCGCTACGGCGACCGTAAACCACGCCCGGAAGGAGAACCCCAGCGAAGGGCGGTCTCCACACACGACACCCGACCAACCAACCACCCGGCCAAAACCCAACCGGACCCCGGACGCACCGCCCTGCACATGCCTACGCGAGCTGCGAAAAACTTCTGGCCAGAGCAGCGCAGAAGCCTAGCGGTCCAGCTCAGTCTCACTAACCTATCACTAACAGTGTGTTGGTTGATAGCTGGCCAAGGACTTTTTGCCGAGGTTAGGGACAGGAAGGTCCTTTGGGAAGAACCCCTAGGCCAGGGCGCCAGGGGAGCCTTGGACCGTCTTGGACGGCTTGGGCCAGCTTTCTCTGTGCCCCTTTGCCGCAATATGAATGTGTTGCAGGAGCGAGAACATGTGTTTTGCAGGCAGACGTTTGACCCCTCTGAGGGCCGGACTCTTGTGCCGTCCAGGGGAGCTGGTACTGGCGGTGGGACGACCTTGCGTGCACTATGATGCGCCGCGCCCGGGGTACAGCCGTAGTCCTGTACAGCGAGTAAATATGTCGTCCTGCAGTCCCCAGACAGTATCAACTGTAACAACCTAGTATTGACATGCTCGCTGCATGCGCAGGATGCGAGAGATACTGGCCAGCTGGACTGCTTGTGGTGTGCTTCCGAAACCACGGTTGTCACATGCCAGGTGGTGGTGGACCCGCCCTCCCGCAAACTTTGTATGTCATGTATATCCGCGCGATCCTGAGCAATATATCTGTATTTACCCCATGCCCGTCCAATACTTCTTAGCTTAAGGTTCTCAGCCGGTACTGCAGCAACTGAACTGCCGCCATGGTCCACTTTACATCAGGATTATATGCGCTCAGGGGTTGCAGACGGTAGTGGGATTCGAGTGGTCAGCAGCGGTGGCAGCAGGGGCGCCCCTCAGCGCCCCTCAGCATGAGTATGAGCGAGACAGGCTCTCAGAGGTCAGGTGGCAACTCTGAAACTTCCTCGCAAGCGGATGATAGAGCCATACTGCGAAAAAGGTATGCTGACAAAAGGGGCATAAAGTTCAGTTTCAGCTTGACGTGTACGTAGAGGCGCAGGTGTACGCACCTGCAAATTAGATAGAAAAAACATGTCGGCTTTTGCACACTTTGTTGCCACTACACAACCTGAACGGAAAACCTGGCGACAATGACTGAGCCTCCCGTGACGTTCACAGCCGTTGAGCAGTGCCGCCCAAACCCTGAGCCCAAATCTAGAGACGCGGACATGCACACGTTGGTCATTGCTAGCCTCCTATGAGTGCCTTGGCAACCTGCAAGCGTTGAGGGTGGCAGGCTGTACGGGGCCTTACCTCGGCACAAACTCGCAGGAACCGAAAGCTCAATGCCAACAGCACCGAAGAAGATGACCTCCTTGAACAGAAGAAATCCTTGCAAGAGGGCGTCTTCGCTGGTGAGGAAGGTTGACAGGCACAGTGTGCGTTGGTGGGGCAACGGAACAGGCCAACCCTGACACTCTTAGGGGCCTCCCTTACCAGCCAGGCATGCCTTTGGCCAATAGGCTACCCCTGCTGCTGAAAGACATAAGTAGCGACTATGACCGATGCACGGGCCGGCATTGGCTTGCCGTATGCTTGAAAGGGCGCTGCACTGAAACTCCCCTTGTCGCCCCCCTGCCTTGCAGCTATGTAAGTGACTCGCCGTCAAGAGCACCTGATGCAGTGCAGAGGGGCAGTTACAGATCAGGGCGCCAATGGCGGTGCTTTGGTACAGCACGGCTGCATGTGTCATGCAAATACCTAGCTGGGTGTGAGTGCTTGCGGCTTGCACACAGGGCTACGCCGCATACGCTACGTGATGTGCCTGTATGGCATCATGGCACTGTATGGCATCATGGCACTGTATGGCATCATGGCTCTGCCTGTTCACGTCGCGCGTGGCTTAGCCGGAACCGCGTGCTGAGAGAGACGAGGCAGGGTACTTGCGCCTTTGGCAGCCCTGATCGTGCGGGCGTTCAAGCGCCGGCCAATGCCCTGCCATGCCCGAGGTCTGGCGGCTCCATGTTGCTCCACCACCAGGTACATGCTCGCGAAGAGCCGTACAGCGGACAGTTGGAAGTATGCAGGTGGGTCTCCCCAGCATCCACACAGCGCGTTCCCCACGAGTGCACCAAGCGTTTATAGCCATTGCGAGTTGCAGTCGGCCCTGCGAACAGAACGTGCCCAACCATTCACGCTACTCGTGACCAATGCCAGTTTGATTGATGTACCGCATGCGCAGTGCCTTTACCGTATGGCACCCTGCTCTGATTGTACCCCAGCGCTCAAGATCTGCCTGGAGGGCCTCACCGCCTTCCTGGTTGTGTTCAACACCACCATGGGCTGGGACATACACACCGGCAACCCGCTGTGGCAGGCGGTGCGCTGGGTGCTGCCCAGGTCGCCAGTGGCGCGCATTTGGGTGAGTGTGTGCAGCACACCCACACGCACCGTGCCGCCGACTGCCTCCAGGGAGTGTGGGCGGCTCACACTGCTGCAGTAGTAGCCAGGCACGGCGGCTGCATGCCCTGCTGCCTGATGCACGCCGCCGGCTGTGCGTTGCCTCGTTTGGGAGCTGACGGAGCAGCAGCAGCGCGCATCTGCAACCAGCGCCGAGGGCCGCGCACCCGTTGACACAGGCATAGCACAACGCATTCGCAAGTGCATGACAATACGTGCAGGAAGGCAACGTGTCCCTTTCAGCCGCACCCCTCTTGCCCCCCCTTGGCGCCCAGGGCTACAACACGTACGTCAAGCTGATGTACGTGGTGATTGCCTTCATCTACCTGGTGGTGGGCTGCATCGCCGCGCTCACGGTGGCCATGCGGCGGCAGGAGCACTCAAAGTGGCTCAAGCGCTTCGCCAAGCTGCTGCAAATCATGACGGACGTCTGCTTCTCAATATTCTACATATCCATGTGAGTGTTGCATAATGCTGGCCTTGCCAAACCGAAATCCCGACTGTAAACGACGGTGCACAGGCGCATGCTATGGCACAGCCCACCTGGAAATGTCCACAAACGAGGCCACCCATGCCGCTGAGCCCCCACGCCCTGCCCTGCTGTCCCCCGCAGCTTTGACTTCATAATGTTCATGTTTGACTGCAAGTACTCCGGCCACGACAAGCACCACAAGTACTGGGAGGACGTCCGTAAGTGCCATGCTTCACGTAGCTGCTGCCAGCGCACACGACTGGCCGTTTGCGTCCCTTGTGTCGTGAAGCAATGGCGCAATCCGGCTTACAATCACATGTTCCGCGGCCTCGCTGAAGTGGATGCTCTGTGTGGGAACCCACAGTGTGGGTGTGCACACCAACGCTGCTGTGCTGAGTGACCAGCCCGTGCAGAAACACCGTAGCAGCCGCGGGCCGCTGCCCAAACTGTGCTGTGCCCCGCCGTGCCTCCATGCTGACCTTCAGAGTGCTTCTCCAGTCCGCACATCATCCACATGGTGGTGGCGGGCGTCACGGCCGTTGTGTTCTTCTGCAGCACGGCGCTCATGGTGGGTAGGGGACAGGGGAGAGCACGGACTAGCGGGCCAGCGCACGTCTTCAAGGCCGTGCCATGTACAGGACAAATGGTGAGGCATAAGTACACGTGCGGCACCTGCCGCGCTTGTGTAAGCTCATTGACCCCAGGGAGCATTCCCTCCCCTGCATTGACCACCCTTGCAAGCAACGGCACTTGGCATGCAGTACTTGTACTGCGATCAGGATAGCACGCCCTCCCTTCCCTGGCACGTTCTGCGGCCCCAGCAGTCCAACTGTCCAATCCCTCTCCTGCCCTCTTTGCATGCCCACATGCAGCTTGTTGCGGGCTGCGACCTCAACCCCCTGGCCCGCGGCATCATGACCTCTCCTGCCGCCGTCATGAGGATCAAGGTGCTGCTGTTCAAGGTGGGTGGGCCCTCAGAAAGCCGGCCGCCGTCCAGCGATACGTTTTGGGAAGAGCAAGCAGGCGCACCTTGCATCAGCAGGCACCCATGCTTCTTGAGCCCTTTAGCCTTCCTGTGACACACCGTCTCCTGCGACTGCACCTGGTTCCCCACAACTGGTCCGCTCCTGTGCGCTACAACTCAGCTCCAGTGGCACCGAAGCTGCGTGGCCGCTTCGCCTGTCATTTCCGCCCACACAGGCTTTGTACGTAATCCTGGCCAACACGCTCATGTGGCTGACCAAGGTGCAATCCGTGGGCATGCTCCTGGCTGTCATCATGATCACATGGCTCAACTTTTCGGCGGTGAGTGACCTTGCAGGCGTTGGGAAAGCGGCGCAGAGATTGGGAAGGCCGAAGGTTGCAAACCGAGGCCACTGGAGGTGCCCGCACTCGTAGGTCGGTAGCTTTGTGGGTGTACTTGCACATGTTGAAGATGGTGGGTACCCGCCTTCCTGCCCTTGACCCTGCCCCGCAGCTGCCCTTCTTGCGCAACTACATCAACTGCATCTGGGTGGGCAACTGGACGGCCGTGACCTACACGTGCCTCATGTATACGGTGCTCATGTTCCACAAGAAGAAGGACGACGTTGCCTTCCAGCGGGACATGGTCATGGTGGGTGCAGCACAGCCACGTGCAAAATGGCGAACAGATGTAGGCCTAGCCCTTGTGCGGGGCTTTGGTTAGCTGGCAGTGGGAAGCTCCACGGAAAGGTTCCTGGAGCCGATGATTGGGGCACGCATGGTCATTTGTGCAGCCCGTTTACGCCTCCAGCTTCCTGAGTTCCTGTCCCTGTGGGGTCACCGCGTCGGCTTGGTGCTGCCTGCCACCTGTGCGTTGCAGTACGTGCTGTACGGCGTGTTTCCCGCCGTGGCGGTGGGCGCCGGCGCCACTGCGCTGTACATCAAGCACAAGATGCACGCGGCGGACAAGTTCAAGGACGTGGCGCCGGGCACCAAGCTCAAGTCAATCCACAAGTTCAGCTGCGTCGGTAAGCCACGGGTGAAGCGACTGCAACAGGCGTCACGTGCTTGCAAGCCCACGAGCTGTCTCACAGCTTCACCTGCCTCGTACCCCTTGCCTTGTCTGGGACGTGCAGAGGATGTGGAGCTGCTGGCGCGCAGCATGCGGCACTTCGACAGCGACGGCGTGGTGCTGCCTGAGGCGGCCGACCTGGGCGAGATGGTCATCAAGGTGCGGGGGCGGGGTGAGGGAGGGCAGGAGGGCAGCCTTGGCTGCCAGGGTGAAGTGCTGGTCATACGCGCCAAAAGCTCTTCGTGTCCTAGCAAGCTGTAGGTAACCAACGCTGCTACGGTGTGCCTCCTTGTGCCTCTCGGCCTGACTGCCTTTGTACGGACGTCCCCCCCCCTTGCCTGTAGTGCGGCATGGCCGTGTTTCCCAACAACGTGTTCCTGCTGGTGGTGTACGCCAACTTCGTGCTGGAGGCGCGCAAGGACGGCCGCCGCCCGCACGCAGCTGCAGCTGGCGCTCAAGGCTGGCCCCAGCACCCTGCAGCGCTACCAGATCTTCAGCACCATCGAGAACAGCAAGCGGCTCAAGGACGGCCAGGAGGGGCAGCTGGACCTGCAGAGCTACGTGGAGTTCAAGAGGAACTACAGGTGGGATGGGGCGGGGCGGGTAGAGCGGACGGTTGCCCCAGGTGGCGCGTCGATTGGGGCATGCCTGGCCACTTGGTCCGGCAAAATGTCCGTGCAATTTAGGATGGCCTCGGTGTGTCCAGCAGCCATGCTCCTCTCTGTGAGCACACCGTCCTTGTTCCCTTGCCACCACTCTCCCCACATCCCCAGGGCCGTCATCCGCGTGCACAAGTCCGCGCTGGCTGCCCAGCGCGAGTTCTGGCAGCTCATGCAGCGCAGCAGCGTTCGCATGTCGGCGGTGGAGAAGGCGCTGCGGCACCTGGAGGAGGAGGCGGAAACGGCGCACCAGGTGTACAAGAGGTGGGAGAGCGGGGAGGGGCTTGGGGGCACCTGGGCGCGCACGTGAAGTACCCCAACGGCTGCTGTTGTAGCCCCATCAAAGAGTCGCACAAGCTATCCCCACTGGCTCCCCTCCCCTTCCTATCAGGGTCCTGGAGCGCTACCCCGCCAACGGCAAGCTGCTCCGCTGCTACGGCAAGTTCCTAGAGGACGTGCGGGACGACCCTGTGGCCGCCGCCCGGGCCTACACAGACGCGGCGCGGAACGGCGGCGGGAACGTGCTCCTGTCGCTGGACCTGGGGCTGCAGGGCGGCGACAAGCCCGAGTTCCTGACCACCATGGACCTGCACGAGGACGCGTGCATCGTGATCAACGCCGAGGGGACCATCCTCATGGTCAACGCGGTGAGGAGTGGCTCCCTAGCTCAAGCGCTGGCGTGCAAGAAGCCGTACCTTCGAGGCCCACTTTCTTCGTAGACTGATCGTCGATAGGGGCATGCCATCCTCAACGCTGTGGTGCTCAACGTTGGCTGGGACCCCGCCTTGCCCCCTTCCCGCCGCACAGTGTGTCACCCCGCTGCTGGGCTACTTCAAAGCGGAGCTGGAGGTGCGTGGGAAGATGCATGTGCCCGTACTTCGGCACCGGCTGTTTGTATCCTGCTTGTTACCCTGACGTGGCCCTGTCTTGGCCACAACCAAGCAGTATGGGAGTTCGGAAGACTTGACCGGTTGTGCGAAAAGCATGCTGGTATGGCAGCGGTACCGGTAATGCCTGACACGCGCTTTGTTTGCATGGCTTCCTACCGGCGTGCAGGGCTCAAACGTCAGCATGATCATGCCCCAGCCGTTCTCTGGGCGACACGCGGGCTACCTCAGCCGCTACGTGCAGGTGACTGCGTGGGGCGCCCGCCCCCTGATGTGCCGTGATGTGCTCGGCTGTGCAGGGCCAGCGAGCAGCCAGCCGGGGGGCCCTTAGGGCTGCAGGGATGTTCGGAGTGCGGAACAAGCCAGGAGGGCTGCAGGAGCATTCGCAGTGCGGGCCCAGCTTTATTACGCCGTGAAGCTGCAAATGACCTGTATCTCATGGCCCCGCATGCTCTCCTTACTTGACGCGGGGCCCGTTCACCTTGTCCCTTCCCCTCCCCTCGCAGGACGGCGAGCCGCACATCCTGGACACGGTGCGCGATGTGGTGGCACTGCACAAGGAGCGCTACGTGTTCCCGCTCCAGATCTGCGTCACCAAGCTGTCCGGCGTGGGCGCGGACGCCATCTTCCTGGGCTGCCTGCGGCCCGCGCCCCTGGACGCACACAACCTTCGAGCCTGGGTCACCCCCGGCGGCGTCATCCTGTGCACCGACCCGCAGTTTGCCAGCCTCACCGGAATGGCGGCGGCCGAGATGGTATGCTCCCCAACTGATGCACGTAGATCTCCAGCCCTTCTCTACTAGCACTGCAGCTTCCGTCCGCTGCGCTGCATCTTGCAGAGCGTGTGCTTCTTGCGATCGGCACCGCCGCCTCGGACCAGTGCCACCACATGATCCCTCACACGCTGACGGCGCTGCTGCCCTGGTGGTGGTCCCGGTGCCGGCCCCCAGGTGGGCTGCAGCGTGCAGTCCCTCACCACGGACATGTCGGCTGTGGAGGCGCTGCTGGAGCAGTGCAAGGGGGCGCCCGTGGAGGACTTCGCCGAGGGCCGCATCGTGCAGCAGCTGCACCTGGTGCACAGGTGCGGCTGCCGTGCCGGCTGCCATGCACGTCCATCCTGCGTGTGCATTTTGGCACCCTATGGCCCGTATCTTGGGTACGGAGGCCGTGTCCGCACGCCACTTGGACAGTACGCAGCCGATGTGCTTTCCGCTGCCCGCGCTTGGTGACTAAAGCACGCCGTGCTGCCCTGCTTTGTGCTCTGAGAATCCAGGTACCTTCCCCCCGTTCCCGTGGAGGTGCACGTGAGCATGGGCGGCACGGACTCGCAGCGCATCTTCGTGCTCAACGCGCGGCGCACCGACGGCAACACCGCCGGGCTGATGGTGGTGGACACCAAGGGAGCCCTCACCTTCGCCACGTGGGACGTGGCTGCCATGTTGGGCTATCCCCTGGACAAGTTCCTCACCCTCAAGCTGGACCAGCTGCTGCCACAGCCCTTCGCCACGCTACACGCCACCAAGCACTTGAGGGTGCGTGGCGCAGAAGCGTGCATGCGCCCGAGCGTTACCTCGACTCTGCTACTGACACGGAGACATTTGCTGTTACCCGCTTTTGGTAACGGCCGGTTGCGCTGCCGCGGCCTTCTCTTCTTACCTCAGGAGCAAGGCACGAGCGTGCCCACCACCAGCTGCCGCGCGGGGCGGGTGGTGCAGCTGGTGAGCAGCAACGGCATGCAAGTGCCGGTGCGGCTGCAGATCACAACACAGGACGACCCCTTGACGGGCCACGTGCGGCACGTGGTGCAGGTGGGTGTGACGGAGGGTGGCGCTGCAGGGGCGGTCGGGTGGCGCAGCCGGGGCCGCAGATGCTGACTGGCTCCCACTCGGCATGACTTGCAAGATCCTGCGTGCCCAATGCCAACGTGCGGCTGTAACTCCCTTCCTGTTTCGCCGTGCCGGACTCGTCGCACCAATAATTGCAGGTTCGTAAGGTGGACCTCTCAGACACGAAGAGCTTGTTCAGTGACCGCCGCCTGTCTCTGCTGTGCACCATGGACGGCAAGATCCTGTCGGTGGACCTGCCCGAGTCCAGCGTATTCGGCTGGCCTGCGGGCGTGGTGGTGGGCTCCAACCTGGCGGACTGCATCGACGTGTTCAGCGAGTGGCGCGACAAGGCGGGCGCACAGCAGATGGAGCTGCTGCTGCTCAGCCTGCTGGACAAGGAGGCCGAGATGCCGGGTGCGTGGGGCGCCTTGCACAGGCAGAACCAGGAGCAGGACACCCAGGGAGCCTTAATTGGTAAAAGCTGTCACTGTTCTAGCGACTCAAAGACGCAATGCCGGGGAGCTGGCGGTACTTGGCTTTGTTCGCCAGTCCTCTGCGATGTCCCTGGCTTTGGCCCACTTATGCTCACCCCTCTCTCTCCGCCCCCAGGCACCTCGTGGCGCGTGAAGGTGCACAGCCCCGAGAACGACGCCACGCTGCCCGCCATCGACCCCCGGGCCCCGCCCCGCAGCGCGCAGGGCCGCAGCGCCTGCCTGCAGACGGAGATCGTGGAGGCGCGCGACCAGCAGGCGGCACTGAAGCTGCTTGGGGCGGCGGGCGTGGAGGGCCAGGACGCCAAGGAGGACGATGAAGCCGCCTCCCTGGCACGCATCCATCTGTGAGCAGAGCAACATACCCACCCTCATGACACGCCGTTCCTGTAGACTGTACCACCATTGCAATCGACACAGCGCTGTCAACCTGGCTAGGCCACCGGACGCAGTGGGCACAGCGGGGCTGCCTCTCCATCACTGTGCTACGGGCCATCTTGGCCCACGCAACCTCCCCGTTGACGCTCTGCCCAACCCTGCCCCCTGTAGCTGGCGCCGTGACCTGCTGACTGGCGTGGTGGAGCTGGACGAGCGGCTGGTGGTGCGGCGGGGGGACGTGACCACGGGGCTCATCGTGGGGCTGCCCGCCAGCGCACTGGCACGCACACCGCTGTACAGGTCAGCGGCCGGGTTGGGGACCGGGAACGCGTGCGGGATGTGAGGTGCACATGGAATGCTCTCTGCCGGGCCTCTGGGCTCAGCCGCACAAGGGGCATGACTTATTTCATGACGCGACTGCGTCTGCACCTTCTGGAACACCCCCCCGCACTCAGGCTGCTGGACGTCCCTCGCGGCTCCAAGTGGGATGAGCTGATGGCGGCGCAGGACGGGGGGCGCAAGGCCAAGAAGTCGGCGCTCAAGGCGGGCGCCGCCGGGCCGGTCGTGTCGGGTGTGTGTGCCTTCCTGGGCCCGCACCCCGACGGCGGCACCATGCGCATCATTATGCAGGGCGTCACGGGGGCGGCCAGCGGGCGCATCTTCGCCACCCTGCGCCCAGACACAAACTACCAGGTGGGCGGGGGCCGGCCATGGGCTGCAGCGCCAAGGCCCCATCCGCCTCATCCGGCTGCGCTCGTCCTGGCCACGAGTGCTGGGTGCACATCAGCGCTGGGCGCCCCCCATTCCTCACAACGCTTGTGGCGCTGCACACAAACCCTGTACGCCACCTCTAGCCTCTCATGCATGCGGTCCTGGCCCCTACCCCCCATGACCCCAGGGCGCCCGCGCCAACGTGTACCGCGCGCTGGGGCTGGAGGCGCTGATGCGGGGCATGGGGCCACACGGCCACGGGGGCGGACACGGGCCGGCTGACGGCCAGCTGGTGCCTCACAAGGAGCAGCACCCAGACGCACCTGCGAAGAGCGCCGCAGGTCCGCCGGCAGCTGCGGTCACGTTTGACGGCCACGACCCCGACGCTGTCCCCGTGGTGCCTCCGCCGCTGTCGCCGGTAGCAGCGGCGGCGGCGGCGGCGCGGGCAGCGCCAAGCCTCGATGCGCCGAAGCCAAAGCCAGAGCCGGAGGCCAGCGCGGGTAGGTTATTTTTGTGGGCCTTAGGCTTGCTCACCGACCAAACCTTGTGGGCGTGAACGGGCTTGCCTCCCGGAGAGGGTTCACCGGTACGCAAAAGCATCGTTGCACTGCACAGTCACACGATACTCCCAATTGCTGCCTCGCATGTGCCGTGCAGTGGACGAGGAGGCGTACGACCTGCCCGATCACGACCGCGCCAGCAGCCAGGACGATGACGACGATGACGACGGCAGCAGCAGGACGGGCAGCAGGCGCAGGGGGTCAGTGAGCTCGGCGGGCGGGGCCGCGCCGGACGGCAGCGGCGGCGGTGATGCGGCGGCGAGCGATGATGGCGAGGCAGCAGCGGCTGGGATGCACGAGGTGGGACCTGGGAAACGGAGATCATAACAAGAGTTGGGAAGAAGTAAGGGGTGGCCGGTGCAGCAAAAGCGCTCCTTCACGTGACATGGTTATTCCGTGAATGGTGTTTCGCGCTTTTTCGCTGTGCCTTAACGCGCCTGTCGGCCCTGTGCCCCTGCCCCACCGCGTGGGTCCCCAGCGCGCCCGCTCCCAGTCGGAGTTCGTGGCGCAGTGGGTGCGCACGCTGTCCAAGCAGGTGTCGGGGGCCGCGCCCTCCGGCCCGGACGCCGCCAGCCGCATGGGCTCCCGCAAGAGCCTGCTAGGGGGACACGGGGCCATGCCCAGCAAGTGAGAGCACCCAGCCGCTGCATGCTGTTGTTGCCAAGTGTTGTGTAGCCGCCCTTGGCCTCGTGCGGCCTCCTGTTCAATGTTCTGCGGCATGCTTGCTCGTGCCAAGCGGCTGGCCGAGCGGTTGCGGGAACCTGTGCACGTTTCTGCCAGCCAAGTCATGGAGTCCAGCCTTGTGGGGCCAACGGGCAGTGCGCTTGCCCTGCCTGCAGTGCACTCGTCAGCCCCTGCACGTGTCCATAAAGCTACGCCGTGGAGCTGAACAAACAGTAATGGCACCCTCGGAGGAACAACGGATGAACTGCTTGTCCCGCGTGCCCTCCCTGCAGGCGCGTGAGCATCCGGAAGCTGCTGGCCGAGCTGCCGGCGGTGGCCGAGGTGGAGGAGGAGGGGGGCCGAAGCGACAACGAGGACGAGGAGGGCGGTGCCAAGGACGGGCAAATGACCCGCGGTTCGTCGGGTGAGGGGCAATGCAAACCTGTCGCGGCGCGGACGCCTCTGGGAGGGCGTGCCTCGTTGTGCTGCTCTACACGCCCCAAGTGGTGATGAGGATGGTCTTCGGCTGCCACTCGGCCCTCCCACCGGCCATTAGCCTGGTCGTTTGATCCGCACATGCCCGCCATCCACTCTTCCCGCCTCGTTCCCCCCTCCCCAGGCGACGACGGCGGTGGCAGCAGCACAGGGGACGACGACGACGCCACCAGTCAGGGCCTGGGCGCGGCCTTCACGGACGTGTCCTCGGCGGTGGAGGTGGACATCTCGGCGGACGCACGCAGGACCAGGCTGCTCAAGCGGCTCACCAAGGTGTGGGGGGTACGCGTCAAGCGCGAGGAACCCGAGCGCGAGGAAGGCGTGGGGGGCGAGGGAGCGATTGCAGAAACAGCCGTGACGTGTAGAACGAAAAGTGCTGGCTTCCTCAAATGAAGTCTTGTGCCGACGCGGCAATCGTTTGTGGCTGTCGCGCAGGTGATGGGCGGACCCCACCTGGCCGTGCCCCTGGCGCGCATGCGGGCCCACACGTGGGCCGTCGTCATCGCCATGCTCGTCACGCACGGTGAGCAGCGCCGCCCGGTGCAATGGTTGCCACGTGTCTCCTGGCGTGCACGCATGCTCGCGGCTTCGCGCACGCATCCTTCCTGGTCATGCCGCCTGCCTGGCCGCCTGCCTGCCTGGAGTGCCTGCCCGACACCCCGCCTCTACTGCGTTCCGCTGCTCTCCTGCGCGTAATCGGACACCTTACCGGCACGTGCTTCCATGACCTCGCTTTGCATGCCCGGCCCGCAGTCATCATGTACGTGGTGTTTGTGCAGCTCATCGACGCGCAGTACAGGTAGGGGGCAGCGGGGTGCATCGGTGTGCGTAGTGGGCCTAGTAGCCTGGCACTGCAGCACCAACGTCTCTAATCGCCCTGTGACCGACAGCAAGCTAGCAGCACCTCTCACCATGCATAGCACGTAGCAACGCTGTGGCACTGCGCAAGTCGCCTCTTTGCCACACTTGTGTCGCCAACGCAGCAGCGTCCACACGAGGCACACAGGTCGATCCAGACAGCATGGCCCGCGACGCGGAAACCCGGCAGCCGCATTGTGGCGCTGCATCAACGGCACTGCCGGCTGACCTGCTGCCATCACCTGCCCCTTTCCCTTATCACCCCCTCCCCCGCAGCAACATCCGCGAGGTGCACCGCCTGGCGCTGGCGGCCGATCGTGCGCAGGTGGTCACCGCCAAGGCGACGGTTGTGGACTTCTGCTCCTCCACGGGCGTGGCGCCGGAGAGCCTGTGTGAAGTTTCCTGGACCAAGCACCTGTCCGACGTCAGGACGGCGCTGGACGACCTGGAAGAGTACCACCAGGTGCGACCAGCGGGATGAGCACGTGCACACGGTTCCGCACGTGTGTGCACTGCGGCAGCCGTGCAGGGCCCCAGGTGCTGCAACCGCTATCCAAGGCGCCTCACACCCCTTTGCTGCGTGTGCTTCCGTCAGCGTCAGCTCAAAGCCCAGCCAAAAGCCCATATGCGCGCAGGCCTCGGCACGGGCCAGGTGCTGTGCCTTACGCTTGTGTGATCTGCACCACACTGCACTGGCCGATCGCCGACCTCAAGTGTGCGTGTGCGTGTGCGTGTACCTACAGGCCACGTACCTGGGCCCCGACTCCAATCCACGGCGGCTGCAGGAGCCCACCGCGTACGAACTGTGGACGGACCCCAGCGAGCCCTACCAGTTCCTCCTTGACGTTGCAAACCCGCGCTGGATCGAGCTCCGGGCGGGCGTGTGGCAGCTGGGCAACAGGTTCATCGCGGCGGGTCGCGAGCTGCTGTACTGGGGCAACCAGCTGGCGGGGCAGATCAGGTGGGGAGCCCAGAGCGAGGGGCCGTGGTATCGGACACTGCACGTGGCCGGCATGCAGTAGGATGGGCGACAGCAGGCCCGGGCTGAGATACAACCTCGATGTTCTATGTTGAAATCCCTTTTCGGCTGCAGTGTGCACATGCACATGACCTCGGAGCTCAGAGTTCTCCTCGCGTGTCCTCCTGTGTCCGCGCAGTGCACTGCGCCCCTACCAATTCGTGCTGGCCAACGGCCCCTGGGCGCTGTTCCGGGCCTACACCGGCTCCCTGGACTACCTGGTCAAGCAGGCGTGGGACGATGTGGCCAAGCTGCAAACAGGTGTGTGCAAGCGCAGCCAGCTCAAGTCTGTGCACGTTTGGCGAAAATCAGCACGTTTGGGTGGGCCCCACCGCCTCTGGGTATCAATAACCGCTGCAGAGGGGACGGTTGGCTGCGCGCCCACTGCGTTGCTTTGTGAGCCTCTCTCCACAAAACACCCGGATCCGGTCATCCTGATGCCGGTGGCGCTGCTGAGCCTACCCTGTGTTCCTTCCACCCGCACGCACCCCTGCCCTGCCCTGCCCCGCCCTGCCCCACCTCTCCAGGCCTGATCATCCTGCTGCTGGTTGAGGTGCTGGCTGTGCAGCTGGGCTGCGTGGCGTACGAGTACGTGCTGGTGCGCGGCGTGGAGGCGGGGCGCGCGGCGGGCATGCTGGTGGCGCTGGGCGTGCCGGGGCCCATGCTGCGCGTGCTGGCCAGCAGGCCGCTGGTGGTGCTCGAGGTGGGTGGCTTGACGCGGACAGAGCGGGGCGAGCGCTGCTCCAGCGGTTGCTTAGTGGGCAGCGCCTCCCGCGCGCTTGCTGACCGGTCCTGTGGAGGCCTCCGATGTGGACTATGTGCCACTGTGCGGCTTCCGGTCATGTACACGTGCTGCATGGGCTTGGGCCCCCACGCCCGGCCGCTGCACCACCATGACCCTGCACACTGCCTCGCTGCCGCCTGCTGTGCGCCCACAGGATAGCGACGACGATGAAGATGGGGATGACGATGAGGGCGGCGACGGGTGCGTGGGGTGCACTGACGGACCGCTTGCTCATTCCACCCGCCCCTGGCACGTGCGTGGGGTACTGCAGCCGTGCATGTGAAGCACCACCACCACGAATCACGGTGCCTGGAGGCGTGTGGCATGGTGTACGCTTCCCGCTGCTCGCATGCGGCGCCATGGCGTGTGCACAATGCCAAGCACTTACACCGCCCTTTTACTTCCAGAGCCTAATCACTGCGTCACATCCTCGGTTTGAAGGCTTGCTACCCTGCTTGCTGCACAGGGGCGGTGGAGGTGGGGGCGCAGGGGCAGCGGGCGACACCGCTGCTGTGCCCGCGTCGGGCGGCCACGGTAATGCCCGGCTGGCGCACCAGGACTCGGAATTCACAGATGATGGAAACGAGAAGCCCGCCGCGGTGGTGCCTGCCGGCTCTGACGGCGGGGTGCTGATCGGGGCGAAGCGTGGTGCGGCCGGCGGCGTGCGGTACGGCAGCCGGGGGTACGTGCAGATCAACCACAAGGACCTGCGGCCAAGCTACACGAGCAAGCTGCTCTTCCTTGTGAGTGGGCTGGCGGCTTTCTAAGGGCCTGTGTGGACATGGTACCACTGCGGTGCTGTACAGCATGGTTGGCTAGGGATGCAGTGACCCTGTCGCATGCAGCAGCATCTCGATTTGGGCAACCAGTATACTCGCACAGTCAATGGTCAAAACGTACGGTAACACTGCCAAACGCGCACTGAGGAGCGACAGAGTTCATGCTGTCGCTCTGTGCCCTTGCCACGCCTCACGTACTTCTGTCACGCCTCACGCCCCCTCCCCTGCGGGCCCCCGCTCCACAACCGTGACCACGTCATTCTGCATGTAGTCTTCGTCTGTCTTCCGACCACCTAATCGCCTTCTCCCCGCCTCGGCCTCCCCCCCTCCGCAGCTCCCGCTGTCCGTGTGGCTGCTGGCGCTGGTGGTGATCGGCGTGGTGAGCTACGTGCGGCTGGAGGGCATGCAGGGGCCGCTGGCCTCGCTCAACATGGCGTCGCACGTCGTGTACCGATACACACGGGTCAGGTGCGTGAACGGGGGGACCGGGCGGGCTGCGGGTGTGACCTGGCGTTGGGGTATAGTGCAGAGTGAGGCGCGCTGCCGCATGCTGTCAAGGGGGTAGGGTATCCTCCGGGTGCAGTGTCAAGGGGCCCACCCCTGCTCTAACCGAGACGGCGGCTGTGTTACATTACTGCCGCACCGCACGTGTGCTGCTCCTGTTCTCCGGCGTGAAAGGTTGGTGCCCCAACAAGTTTCCCTATGCGAGCGCCACCACCACCCGGATTGTAATACACGGTGCCATTACAAGCTGGGCCTGTCTGCTCTACCGCTGTGCATAGGATGATTGCCTTCCTGCTGGTGGCGGCGCGCGACCCCGCGTTGCGACAGCAGTGGCGCGAGGCGCTGTCGCTGGAGGTCAAGTACCTGGGGAACGAGTACGAAACGCTCATGTGAGAGGGGGAAGGGGACGAGCGCAGAGTGGCACCTGGCTCCAGTGGCGGCGGCGGTGTGGTGCTACGTTTGCGCCACCCGCATGTCGAAGGCTTGCACACTCAGGCGCGCACGCGTTGTTCCGGTAGTGACAGAGGTCTGAGCCTGCCTTGCCTCCTCCCCACTCCGCGCAGGTACGGCGGGCTGGCCGACACGCAGGTGCGCTGCAGCAGGCCGTGTGTGTCCCAGTCTAAGGCCTAGGCCGTGACGCAGTCAGTGCAGTGCAGTACATATTGATTATGTTACATGTCCCCAACAACACCAGTGTACCGTTACTGTCAATTGTACCGTAGTGTAGGACCAGCTCTGGTGGAGGCTCAAGCCACCGTGGGCGGGTGGCCAGGTTTGTGGACTGCCAATATCCCGACTCAAGCCTCAATTGTTGCTCCGTTGCGCCGTCGCCTCTCTCTTATCGCCCCACAGAAAGGCAGCGTGTTCCAGCATGAGGTCCCTGCCTCCACCTTCGAGTCGGTGTCCTTCTCAGCCAACTTCTTCCGCCAAAAGCGCTGCTTCCGTTGGGACCAGAGCCTGTGCTACAAGCCGGACAGCCCCTACTACGAGGTGCGTTGCCCGCACGCTCAGCGACTAAGGGTGTTAGCATGCCTCATGCACCAGGGCGTTCACATTGGCATCACATGCAGCGTGTGCTCCATAAGGTACCTGAGCTCGACATACGATAACTACATTTTGCTTTTACCGGCTGCTAACATGCGATTTTGTGGAAGAACCCTCCTTTGAGCGCGCTACATGTGTGCGCAGAGGGCATTCGCTTGTCCTACCGTAACATCACTCGCCTAGTCACATTGCTGGGGGGTTGGAGTGATCGCTCCGTGAATTTTGCGTCCGCAGGTGACGCACAACGGTCTGGATGCGATGCTGCGTCGCATCGTGTCGGAGATGCAGCTGCTGGTGGCCGACGCGGACGAGGACGCCACCTTTAACGGCACCCGCTACACCACCATGTACGCCGTGGGCACCAAGGACCTGTACGAAGGCCTGCAGAGCAGCGCCGAGCTCTTCGTGGACTACACCATTAGCAGGTAGGCCTGCTGCGCAAGTTCCGGCACGCGCAGAAGCAGTACTTGGCTGCTGGCGCAAAAACGTAAAGTTTGTGCGTGTGCACGCCTGACCATGACTGTGCAGGAATCCTTGGGGGTGTTTATGGTTCACGTCGGCGCACCTGGCTGCTTCCCTCTCCACAGGTACAACAGCATCAAACTCCTCAACACCGTCTTCCTGGTGGTCACCATCATCATATTTTTTGCGTACGCGTTCTTCCTTCTGCGGCCGTACAAGGCCAAGGTGGAGCGGGAGGCGTGCCGCCTGGCGGGGCTGCTCAGCCACGTGCCGGCGGAGATGGACGTGGCGGCGCACGCACGGCAGGTGGTGCGGGCGTACGGCAGGCTCCATGCCGGGGGCCCGAAGACGCCGGCTGCCGGACCAGGCACCGCAGCCGATGCCGATGGAGTCAGCAGCTTGATGCCCAAGTCAAGTGGAGGCGCTGCCGGCGCGTAAGTTTTGTCACAGTCGCTGCTGGCCCTCGCGCATGCATGCAGCAGCAAAGGAGGGAACTCATCCGCATTGCACGCGTAACCGTGCGTCAGCACTGTCAGTAGCACTGCAAGGTCGTGCTCCCTGGGGTGGGGGGGTCTGTGGGGTGATTGACTTGGTGATGAACACGGAGGCAGCACGCCCTGCTGGTGGCTGGTGGCTACGCCCGCCAGGACACGCATTTTACGTTGGACCACAATGATTAGTAGGTACTCCTGAAGATACACGCCGCCGCTCGTAGCAGCCCGGATGCGCGCCGGTGTGCTTCATCATTCATCCGTTGGTCTACCCTATCAACTTCTAGTGCTACGGTACGCGCGCCTAGCGCCGCCATGGCAGCACTGATGAGGTCGGACCGCATTGCCGCGAGCGCTGAGATAGCGCAACCAACGGCTAGGCCATATATAACTAGGACGTAACGGCTTTCCGTTTAGTTGATCTCCAAGTACCTTGGACGGCACACGCTCTGTAGTACTGCTCGCTTATCAACTGCCAGGCTGCTCCCTGCTCCACTGTGTTGGTTGGTGTATTAACGTTGGCGCCGTTGCGTGAGGCCTAGTGTCCGGGCACTGCTTGGCCCGATGTGCATGCATCGCTGGACACGTGCTGTGTCTTAGTTGCTACCCTTGCCAGTATTGGATATTGGCTGTGCTGTTGCCCATTTTGAAGGTTTCGGCGCTGTGGATGCAATTGCTTGCTAGGTGCACCGTGTGGTACCGTGGGACAGGGTGGGTCGTGTGTGCCATGTCGGTTAAGGCTGAAACAAAGCGTTGTGCAGTTGGTGCTGCCGTCTGTGCCGTACGGTATGCGACAAGGCGTTGGAACGTGTTGGTGTACAGGTGCTTACTCAGCCTCGTCAGGCCAGCAGTACCCAGTACGTTTCTGCGCACATTATAGCAAGTGCAGGCCACCGCAAGCGGTTGCCAAAGGCGGCGCAGGGGAGGCTGTAAGGTGCTGTCAGTCCCCCTCAGGCCGCTCAGGGTCACTACCCTGGTCCTGTAACCTCAGGTCCATTGCCCCATCCACGTGATCCACCAACCGGTATGCAGTACATGTGGTACCATCTGGCGTCCGTTCATGTCTGACGGGCGGTTGATGCCCCAGGGCCCAGGCTGCCTGCCCTGTGATAGAGACGCGGTGCTGGTACAAAGTGCTTGTGTAGGATGCAGTGATGGGAGAAACAAACGTATGTTACAGTGCAGAGTTCAGAGGGCTGGACAGAGTGTTTGCCTCACTGGGTCATTGCCCTCCTGGGCCATTGCGACCCAGCGGACAGCACCCAGCAGCGAAGTCCGTCGCCTTTTTAGGGGCAGGGGCAGCGGGGGCACACGGACCTCCACAAAACATGTCATGGCCTTAAATCCATACAGACGCTACATCACGAAACTACAGACCTTGTAAGGCATCATGCAGCCCGAGCTATCAGAGCATTATGCACACGTACTCGTGGCGCCAGTGGCGAAAAACGTGCCCGTCGCAGGGCAAGGTAGGTAAAATATGAGGTAAATGACGGGGGAAATCCCTTCCCCTGGCGCCAATGGAATTGGGGGAATACGATCCTTACTGGTCCACCACCCATTCCATGGTTGTGAATCTGAAAGACAGTGCGGATGCGCAAGCGCAAGACCACTTCATAACACACTTCACTCCCCAAGAGAGGAGCAGAGGGGCGAGCCAGCCGCCGTTAGGCATACCGCAGGTAGGTAAGGTAGACCGCAGACAGCACAAAACATATCACGTCCTCCAATCCATGCAGACGCTGCACCACCAAACTACAAACCTTGAAAGGCATCATGATCCGAGCTGTCAGAGCATTACGCACACGTACTCGTGGCCTCCATTGCAAAAATAATTGCCTGTCGAAGGGCAAGGTAAACGCAGACAGCACGGGACGTGATCGGACATGACCAGTCAAACGGTGTGTGAGCGTACGCTACCTGCTACCGTCCAGCACGTGTTGCAGTGCACCTCGGCGCACAGCACTCAGTGTACGTGTATGTATACACACGACGGTAACCACCATTGCAAACGCCACCCAACTGCGCCATGCACATTACAGGCTGCGCAGCAAAGAGAATCAGCAAAAAGTTCCTGCACCCATACTCCATATGCCAAAATTGCGCCTGCCAGCGGTGCGTAACGAGCATGTGCCTGTACAGTTCGTACGATAGTAAGTGCGAAGCTTTATTCGAGCAACATAACATGCAATACCGTAGACGCCAGTACCCTATGTACATGAATTTCGCGGTTTTTATTTGCGCTGGCAGAGCAAAGCTACTTCATGTTCGGGGCGGCAGCAGGGGGGCCGACCGTGGCTTACCACCGTACGTATCACAAGCCGGCCGTGCTGCCTGCCACCTGCCCCAAAGGGAGGTCCGTTACGGCGTTCCTGTTCGGCCTGCGTGCCTTCAACCTGCCGTACGACCGCACCACCTGCCGTGCGTGCGCCGTCACATCCATCTCCGCCGGCACGTGGCTGAGCAGCCCCGCCAGGCGGCACGCCTCCCGCTCCACCTTGGCCTTGTACGGCCGCAGAAGAAACAAGGCGTAGCCAAAGAATATGGCGACGGTGACCACCAGGAATACGGTGTTGATAAGCTTGATGGTGTTGTACCTGTGAAGAGGGACCGTTGCAACCACACTAGTCGGCGTGCGTGTGCAGGGGGCCGCTTGCAGGCAGGCTGCACGAGGACCGTGAAGTGTAAGTAGGCCTTAAACTGTGCCGCACGTGAGGCACAACGTAGCGCAGTGCATGGCAGCGCTGTGCCTATCCGTCGCATGTTGGTCTGTGCTGCGTGATGCAGCCAGCACCATGTGTTGCGGCCGGCGCCAGCGAGCATCTGGCACAACCTACTGTTCGTGAACGCCAGGCTCATGGCGGTACCGATACCACGCAAGTTCTGCGGATTAATTGGAAGCGCTGACGGGACCGCACCTGCTTATTGAAAAATCGACGAAGAGCTCTGTGCTGCTCTGCAGGCCTTCGTACAGGTCCTTGGTGCCCACGGCGTACATGGTGGTGTAGCGGGTGCCGTTGTAGGTGGCGTCCTCGTCCGCGTCGGCCACCAGCAGCGCCATCTCGCTCAGGATGCGGCGCAGCATCACGTCCAGGCCGTGGTGCGTCACCTGCAAGCGCACCAGGGTTGACTATGTCAGTTGGTGGCCAAACCAACACACTGTGTGGGACAGCAAGCACATCCAGACACCAAGAACGCCAAGCCGCCTGCTTGTGCCTTGTCCTCCGTCCCCGCCAGCACGGTGACCGGGTGTTGCTTTGCATTCCAGAGCCCGCCAGCAGCCGTAGCTGCTCATATGCCCCCGGATCGCTACCACCCTCACGGAGCAACCCGCGCACGCCGCACCTCGTAGTAGGGGCTGTCGGGCTTGTAGCACAGGCTCTGGTCCCACCGGAAGCAGCGGTGCTCGCGGAAGAAGTTGGCTGAAAAGGACACCGACTCGAAGGTGGAGGCGGGTACCTCGTGCTGGAACACGGTGCCCACCTGTGGGGGCCACATGGCCAGAGGCAGGCAGCGGATGTAGGTAGCCTGGGACCAGTCCGGGGGGCTAATCATGATGTACAGTGGTGTCCAACGACGTGTCACCTTCATTTCCGCACACCTATGCACGGGACCTGGAGCGCATGTGCAGGGCGCACCAAACAGAACATTGACTCGGGCGCACCTGCGTCGCCGCCAGGCCCCCGTACATGAGTGTCTCGTACTCGTTCTCCAAGTTCTTGACCTCCAGCGACAGCGCCTCGCGCCACTGCTGCCGCAACGCGGGGTCGCGCGCCGCCACCAGCAGGAAGGCAATCATCCTGCAGGAGGGTGGCACAACACCACCGGTCAGCCACAGACAGCAGCCCAGTCGGGAATTGGAACGACAAGGCCGGGCCGCCCTTACCTCATGGCCGCATGCGGGGAAGGTTCGCTGCGAAGCGGGTGTAAACGCCTGCTGAGGGACACGCCAGGTCACGCCCGCGGCCCCGTCCCGTTCCGCATCTCTACGCACCTGACCCGCGTGTATCTGTACACCACGTGCGACGCCATGTTGAGCGAGGCCAGCGGCCCCTGCATGCCCTCCAGCCGCACGTAGCTCACAACGCCGATCACCACCAGCGCCAGCAGCCACACGGACAGCGGGAGCTGCGGAGCGGGGATGCAAGGGAACGAAAGTTGGGGTTAGGATGCGGGTAGGGTCATAGGAACTTGGGTGGACCGCTCTCTTTGGGCGGCAGCACAGCGCGAGGGCAAGCCACCAAGGCAGCACAAGAACTCAGGAGTTTCCCATAAAAGTTGCCAGCTGGAATGTGCGGGCAAGGCATGTCACAGCCCTGGCTGCGGCTGAAGCCCTCATGTGGACCCACCAGGAACAGCACTCTCGTCTTGCGGGAGGGCAGCAGCAGCTTCCCGTTGATCTGCATGCCCCCGCCGCTGCCGTGCCGCACGCCGGCGGCAACGCCCCGCTTGGCGCCCACGAGCACACCGTTGCCCTCAGCCTCACCCTCGCCCTCGCTGTCACCCTCCCCATCCCACAACAGCTGCTGCGGCAGTGCCGCTGACACCCCTGCCGATCGTTCCTGGCCGTGCACTCCCCGTCCGTGGGCGTCCGCATCCTCCCGCGCCACGGAGCCATCAGACTCGCGCTTTGTCGACACGCCCATCTGCTGCTGCTGCCCCACCACCAGCTCCTTATCCCCCACGCCGCAGGCAGTGCCCGCCACCTGATCAGCTCCAGTGGAACCGTTCGTTGAGCCCCGCCGTGTGTCACCGCCGCCAGCAGCTGCCGCGGCGCCAGTTGCCTTGCTGCGGCCCCTGCAGTGGCGCACGGAGCACGTGCATACGAGCTTGAGAGCGTGCGGGCGATGGCAAGTATGCCGTGGGGTGCTAGACCTCGTGGCCCCTTCAAGGCAAGAGCGCCGGGGCTTGCAGCTGATATGGCTAGCTGCAAAGGCGACGTCCCGAAGCGCCCCACGCACCCGTCGCCACCATCCTCTTCATCACCGTCCTCCTCATCGTCGCTGTCCTGTGGGCACCAATGAGGCACAGGGCCAAACAGTCCTCATCACGCCACGTGTATGCATCAGAGCGTTGCCCTTGATCGCACCACGGTTGCCCACACGTGCCCACCCCTGTGGCAAGGCCGGCACTGCTCTCCTCTGCGCTGCGTACCCCGTCAGGCACTGACCACATCGACGCGCTGTCCAACGCACGTCGTGCCCTATAGTCATAGTCATGCTGCGACCACCCGCCTCACCTGCCACCCGCCTCACCCGCCACCCGCCTCACCCGCCACCCGCCTCACCTGCCACCCGCCTCACCTGCCACCCGCCTCACCTGCCACCCGCCTCACCTGCCACCCGCCTCAGCTGCCACCCGCCTCAGCTGCCACCCGCCTCACCCGCCACCCGCCTCACCCGCCACCCGCCTCACCCGCCACCCGCCTCACCTGCCACCCGCCTCACCTGCCACCCGCCTCACCTGCCACCCGCCTCACCTGCCACCCGCCTCACCTGCCACCCGCCTCACCTGCCACCCGCCTCACCTGCCACCCGCCTCACCTGCCACCCGCCTCACCTGCCACCCGCCTCACCTGCCACCCGCCTCACCTGCCACCCGCCTCACCTGCCACCCGCCTCACCTGCCACCCGCCTCACCTGCCACCCGCCTCACCCGCCACCCGCCTCACCCGCCACCCGCCTCACCTGCCACCCGCCTCACCTGCCACCCGCCTCACCTGCCACCCGCCTCACCTGCCACCCGCCTCACCCGCCACCCGCCTCACCCGCCACCCGCCTCAGCTGCCACCCGCCTCACCCGCCACCCGCCTCACCCGCCACCCGCCTCACCTGCCACCCGCCTCACCTGCCACCCGCCTCACCTGCCACCCGCCTCACCTGCCACCCGCCTCAGCTGCCACCCGCCTCAGCTGCCACCCGCCTCACCTGCCACCCGCCTCACCTGCCACCCGTCTCACCTGCCACCCGCCTCACCCGCCACCCGCCTCACCCGCCACCCGCCTCACCTGCCACACGCCTCACCTGCCACACGCCTCACCCGCCACCCGCCTCACCTGCCACCCGCCTCACCTGCCACACGCCTCACCTGCCACACGCCTCACCTGCCACCCGCCTCACCTGCCACCCGCCTCACCCGTCACCCGCCTCACCTGCCACCCGCCTCACCTGCCACCCGCCTCACCCGCCACCCGCCTCACCTGCCACCCGCCTCACCTGCCACCCGCCTCAGCTGCCACACGCCTCACCTGTCACACGCCTCACCTGCCACACGCCTCACCTGCCACCCGCCTCACCCGCCACCCGCCTCACCTGCCACCCGCCTCACCTGCCACCCGCCTCACCCGCCACCCGCCTCACCCGCCACCCGCCTCACCTGCCACACGCCTCACCTGCCACCCGCCTCACCTGCCACCCGCCTCACCCGCCACCCGCCTCACCCGCCACCCGCCTCACCTGCCACCCGCCTCACCTGCCACCCGCCTCACCTGCCACCCGCCTCACCTGCCACCCGCCTCACCTGCCACCCGCCTCAGCTGCCACCCGCCTCAGCTGCCACCCGCCTCACCTGCCACCCGTCTCACCTGCCACCCGTCTCACCTGCCACCCGCCTCACCCGCCACCCGCCTCACCCGCCACCCGCCTCACCTGCCACACGCCTCACCCGCCACCCGCCTCACCTGCCACCCGCCTCACCCGCCACCCGCCTCACCTGCCACCCGCCTCACCTGCCACCCGCCTCACCTGCCATCCGCCTCACCTGCCACCCGCCTCACCCGCCACCCGCCTCACCTGCCACCCGCCTCACCTGCCACCCGCCTCACCCGCCACCCGCCTCACCTGCCACCCGCCTCACCTGCCACCCGCCTCACCTGCCACCCGCCTCACCTGCCACACGCCTCACCTGCCACACGCCTCACCTGCCACCCGCCTCACCTGCCACCCGCCTCACCTGCCACCCGCCTCACCTGCCACCCGCCTCACCTGCCACCCGCCTCACCTGCCACACGCCTCACCTGCCACACGCCTCACCTGCCACCCGCCTCACCTGCCACCCGCCTCACCCGCCACCCGCCTCACCTGCCACCCGCCTCACCTGCCACCCGCCTCACCTGCCACCCGCCTCAGCTGCCACCCGCCTCACCTGCCACCCGCCTCAGCTGCCACCCGCCTCACCTGCCACCCGCCTCAGCTGCCACCCGCCTCACCTGCCACCCGCCTCACCTGCCACCCACCTCACCTGCCACCCGCCTCACCTGCCACCCGCCTCACCCGCCACCCGCCTCACCTGCCACCCGCCTCACCCGCCACCCGCCTCACCTGCCACCCGCCTCAGCTGCCACCCGCCTCACCTGCCACCCGCCTCACCTGCCACCCGCCTCACCTGCCACCCGCCTCACCTGCCACACGCCTCACCCGCCACCCGCCTCACCCGCCACCCGCCTCACCCGCCACCCGCCTCACCCGCCACCCGCCTCACCTGCCACCCGCCTCACCCGCCACCCGCCTCACCCGCCACCCGCCTCACCTGCCACCCGCCTCACCTGCCACCCGCCTCACCTGCCACCCGCCTCACCTGCCACCCGCCTCACCTGCCACCCGCCTCACCTGCCACCCGCCTCACCTGCCACCCGCCTCACCCGCCACCCGCCTCACCCGCCACCCGCCTCACCTGCCACCCGCCTCACCTGCCACCCGCCTCACCTGCCACCCGCCTCACCTGCCACCCGCCTCACCTGCCACCCGCCTCACCTGCCACCCGCCTCACCTGCCACCCGCCTCACCCGCCACACGCCTCACCCGCCACCCGCCTCACCTGCCACACGCCTCACCTGCCACCCGCCTCACCTGCCACCCGCCTCACCTGCCACCCGCCTCACCTGCCACCCGCCTCACCTGCCACCCGCCTCACCCGCCACCCGCCTCACCTGCCACCCGCCTCACCTGCCACCCGCCTCACCTGCCACCCGCCTCACCTGCCACCCGCCTCACCTGCCACCCGCCTCACCCGCCACCCGCCTCACCTGCCACACGCCTCACCTGCCACACGCCTCACCTGCCACACGCCTCACCTGCCACCCGCCTCACCTGCCACCCGCCTCACCCGCCACCCGCCTCACCTGCCACACGCCTCACCTGCCACCCGCCTCACCTGCCACACGCCTCACCTGCCACCCGCCTCAGCTGCCACACGCCTCACCTGCCACCCGCCTCACCTGCCACCCGCCTCACCCGCCACCCGCCTCACCCGCCACCCGCCTCACCTGCCACCCGCCTCACCTGCCACCCGCCTCACCTGCCACCCGCCTCACCTGCCACCCGCCTCACCTGCCACCCGCCTCACCTGCCACCCGCCTCACCTGCCACCCGCCTCACCCGCCACACGCCTCACCCGCCACCCGCCTCACCTGCCACACGCCTCACCTGCCACCCGCCTCACCTGCCACCCGCCTCACCTGCCACCCGCCTCACCTGCCACCCGCCTCACCTGCCACCCGCCTCACCCGCCACCCGCCTCACCTGCCACCCGCCTCACCTGCCACCCGCCTCACCTGCCACCCGCCTCACCTGCCACCCGCCTCACCTGCCACCCGCCTCACCCGCCACCCGCCTCACCTGCCACACGCCTCACCTGCCACACGCCTCACCTGCCACACGCCTCACCTGCCACCCGCCTCACCTGCCACCCGCCTCACCCGCCACCCGCCTCACCTGCCACACGCCTCACCTGCCACCCGCCTCACCTGCCACACGCCTCACCTGCCACCCGCCTCAGCTGCCACACGCCTCACCTGCCACCCGCCTCACCTGCCACACGCCTCACCCGCCACCCGCCTCACCTGCCACCCGCCTCACCTGCCACCCGCCTCACCTGCCACACGCCTCACCTGCCACCCGCCTCACAGCACACCAGGCTGCGGTCAAAGCCCATGCAGCACGTGTACACGACCGGAAGCCGCACAGTGGCACACAGTCCACATCGGAGGCCACCACAGAGCCCTTTCACTACCGGTATGCCACCGCTGGAGCAGCGCTCGCCCCGCTCTGTCTGCGTCAAGCCACCCACCTCGAGCACCACCAGCGGCCTGCTGGCCAGCACGCGCAGCATAGGCCCGGGCACGCCCAGCGCCACCAGCATGCCCGCCGCGCGCCCCGCCTCCACGCCGCGCACCAGCACGTACTCGTAAGCCACGCAACCCAGCTGCACAGCCAGCACCTCCACCAGCAGCAGGATGATCAGGCCTGGGGGGAGGGAGGTGGCGGGGCAGGCCAGAAGTGCGTGCAGGCGCATTAAGCCAACATACGGGAAGATCAAACCTCAAGATGCCCAGGCCTGGGGACCGAACCGAGCTGGAGGCCCGGCAGGGTACAGCATGGACGGCGGGGTACAGCATGGACGGCTGGGACGCAACCAGCTGCACAGAGCAGCATGTCATGCACGCACAGCGCCCACAAGCCGACATGCACCACACGGTGCGAGGTGACGGCCGTTGGGGCAAACAGATATGCTCTCTAGAGCCCACTACTGGCCCCCCATGCCGTCCAGTCCATGGGAGGAATGTGGGTCGCTGCATGCCGGTGGGCCCACGCGCGCACCTGTCTGCAGGCGGGACACCTCGTCCCAGGCCAGCTTGACGAAGAAGTCAAGAGAGGCGGTGTAGCCGTGGAACAGGGAGCCGGGGCCGTTGGCGTACAAGAACTGGTAGGCGCGCAGGTGGCTGCAGGTGGGGGGGCGCGAGCCAAGGGATTGGGGCCACGCGGTAACCGCAATGGCGAGGCGTGGGTGTGCCCAAGAGCGCAACGCGGAGCCGGGCCGGTATCGGACACTGGACGGCGACGGGGGCAAGTCCAGGGGGCAGGCCAATGCATTGCCCAATATAGCAGTGTCAACACGTCAAGTTCAAGAGTGTTGTTGCCTTCACAGGCAAACTGACAGGAACGACAATCGTGCTGAACGACAGGGCTGACATTGCGCTTTCTGGTGCCGTCAAGTCCTCTGCTGCAGCGTGCCTCAATATGGACGACTTGCAGTCTAGCCCGTAGCAAATGGACGTTGTCCTAAGCTGTAAAGCCTCTCAGCGCCAGACATGGAACCCTCTCAAGCCCTGCCAATGCCCACGCCCACCTGATCTGCCCCGCCAGCTGGTTGCCCCAGTACAGAAGCTCGCGACCCGCCGCGATGAACCTGTTGCCCAGCTGCCACACGCCCGCCTTGAGCTCAATCCAGCGGGGCTCAGCGGTGTCCAGGTACACATCGTACGGCTGCTGATCGTGTTTCGTCCACATGTCGTACGCCGTATCCTCGCGAATCTTCCTCGGCTTGGCGTCAATGCCAAGGTATGTCTCCTGCACGCAGGGGCAAGCGCGGCGGGGCACTGCATGAGCGCAAGGGCCATACGTATTGCAATTGGCGCACGCAGCTGTGCCGTAAGCTGCCTGGCTGGTACGGCGCACCGCAAGGTGTCAGGGGAGTCCTGGACCTTGCTCGAGGGGCTCGGTACCTGGGGTGCAGTACCCCTCGACGACTCTGCCCTGCTCCAACCACAATCCCTTCCACGACCCCAGGACGGTTGACTTGCATCGGTGTGGACAAGAAGAGAGCACATGGCTCGCTTCCGGCATGGGGCTCATATGCCTCTGGTGTGTCAAGACACATCCACCTGGTGGTACTGCTCCAGGTCGTCCAGCGCGGCGTTGAGGTCCGCCAGGTGCTTGCCGTACGGCTGCTCGCACACACTGTCCGGCGCCACGCCGGGCGTGGAGCAGAAGTCCACGATGCTCGCCTTGACGGTGACCACCTGCGCACGGTCGGCCGCCAGCGCCAGGCGGTGCACCTCGCGGATGTTGCTGCAAGGAGGGCGTGATAAGGGGAAGGGGAGGAGAGGGAGAGCCGTAAGGGCCGGCAGGAACACGGGTGGCAGGGGTGTCCGCAGGATGGCATGGCGGCACGGGGCTGTTGCGGCTCGGGGGGGAGGCTGGACGAGGTCGCACGTGACGCGAGCAACATTCGTACAGCGGGTACAGTGCGCGACTGGCTAGCTAAAACATGCAAACCACGCGCAGGAGGCCCTCCTGCCATTGACAACGGCAAGAGCGGAAGTGGTAGTTGGGCCTGAAGAGCAGCAATGATGCAGCAGGGAGCTCACTTGTACTGCTTGGTGATTAGCTCAACGAAGACGATGTAGGTGACGACTGCGGAGGCGCAGCAGGTCGGATGCCGTCAGTACAGCGCACGCAAGCAGGCGAACATAAAAGGCGATCCACGATGCAGTGACCCGTTCCAGGGCAGCGGTCCGATGACGTCACCACGGGCCTTCAAGCACATCAGCTCACGCAGGCAGGCAGGCAGGCAGGCAGGCCGCCTCCTTAACCCACCGTGCATGGCCAGCATGCCCAGCAGCAGCAGCAGCGTGCGCAGCCGCATACGCGCCAGGGGCAGCACCAGGTGCGGCCCGCACACAGTGCGCGTGAGCCGCTTGAGCAGCCTGGTCCTGCGTGCGTCCGCCGTTATGTCCACGTCTGCCGCCGAGGACGCGTCCGTGAAGGCCGCGCCTAGGCCCTGGCTGGTGCCCTCGTCGTCGTCCCCTGTGCTGCTCGCAGCGTCGTGGTCGCCTGTGGGCAAGGGGGGAGGGGAACGGGGGCGCAGACACGAGTTGGGCAGGTGTGGGTGGAGACAGCGGGTGTGGGTGTGGGTGTGGGTGTGGGGGCAGACGATGGCCGCCAAGCGGCGATTGCCTTCGGAAGCATTACTGTCCGGAGCACCAGGAGCAGCACATTGGCATGAGCAGTCCGCCGCATCGGTTGCGCTTGGCGCTCTTACCCGGCGGAGCCGGCTGCATGTGTGTTTCTCTACATGCAGTGCGCACGGACCCCACCTGTTGAGGCGCGGGTCAGCTGCCCCTCCGCCGCCGCCTCGTCGTCCGCCGTCACCCCGCTCAGCGCCTTGGAGAACCGCCTGGACCCGTAGCTGTCCTGGCCCCTCAGCCCCGCACCGTCGCCATCGCCCCTGGAGCGCAGGCCGCGTGCGCTCCCCACCGCTCCGTCCGGGTGCCCAGGCTGGGGCATCTCGACGTGCGCCGGCTCCTCGGCCACAGCCGGCAGGTCCCCGGAGGGCGGCTTCCGGGCGCCTGTGCCCGCGCCTGGGGGCACCTCCCCCGACACCTGCTTGGACAGCGTGCGCACCCACTGCGCCACGAACTCCGACTTGGAGGAAGCACGCTGCGTGTCGTGGTCGTGTGGGGCAAGGATGTGAGCAAGGAGATGGAAGCAGCGGACGACGCGACAGAGTTGCAGCAGCAAAAGTGTATGGTCGGCACAACCCTCACCTTGTGTAGGCGGGCGCCCTCAGCTTGGCCGTCGACGTCGGCGTCGCCGCTGCCGCCGGCACCCGTGCTGCTGACTGCATCTGCATCACCATCCGGCGCGTCAGCGTCCTCCTCCGCGCTCCGCGCTCCAGGCTGGGCGCCGCCGTCCCCCTGGCTACCGGTCCCTGCACGCTGACCGTCGCCTCCAGCCGCGCCCCCAGCAAGATCGCCGCCGCCGTTGGCTCCGGCTGCGGGCAAGAAGCACAGCAGTAATGATGCATTGAGCTCGATGCATAGAAGGTCATTGCCTGCGCAAGCCAGATGCTTTGCCCCCAAAAAGGCGATACTCACCTGCTGTCTTCGCCACAGCCTCCGTTTCAGCTTGCTGGCGCTGCTGGCGGGCAGCGGGTGGGGAGTGGGGAGCTGCGGATGGAGGGTTCCGTTGCTCCGTAGCCGCGTGCGCATGGGCGCCCTCATGTGGCGTCGCCTCCACAGCACCATGTCCACCTTCGTGGCCGTGACCATGGCCGTGCGGCCCCATGCCCCGCATCAGCGCCTCCAGCCCCAGCGCGCGGTACACGTTGGCGCGGGCGCCCTGGGGGCACCGACCATGGAGGATAGGGGCCAGGACCGCATGCATGAGCGGCCGGAGGTGCACTACGGGGTTTGTGGACAGCGCCACAAGCGTTGTGAGGAATGGATCGCCCAGCGCCGCTAAACACATAGGGCTCATGGCCAGGCACGAGCGCAGCCGGATGAGGCGGATGGGGCCTTGGCGCTGCAGCCCATGGCCGGCCCCCGCCCACCTGGTAGTTTGTGTCTGGGTGCAGTGTGGCGAAGATGCGCCCGCTGGCCGCCCCCGTGACGCCCTGCAGCATGATGCGCATGGTGCCGCCGTCCGGGTGCGGGCCCAGGAAGGCACACACACCCGACACGACCGGCCCGGCGGCGCCCGCCTTGAGCGCCGACTTCTTGGCCTTGCGGCCCCCGTCCTGCGCCGCCATCAGCTCATCCCACTTGGAGCCGCGAGGGACGTCCAGCAGCCTGAGAGCGAGGGTGTGTCCAAGCAGGTGCAGAGCTGGTCACGCCATGAACTAAGCCACACCCCTTGTGCGGCGGAGCCCAGCGGCCCGCCAGGGAGCATCCCCTGCGCCCCTCATGCCGTACCCCAGGGTCGGGCTGCCCCCACCCCGACCCCTCACCTGTGCAGCGGCGTGCGTGCCAGTGCGCTGGCCGGCAGCCCCACGATGAGCCCCGTGGTCACGTCCCCCCGCCGCACCACCAGCCGCTCGTCCAGCTCCACAACACCAGTCAACAGGTCGCGACGCCAGCTGCAGGGGGGAAGGGGTGGGCAGAGCGTCAGCGGGGGAGGTTGGGCGGGGTGCCAGGTCAGGGCCACGGGGCCACTGACAGGCTGGGGCGCGGCACATCATGGCATGGCACAGGAAAATCAGATAGTCAATACAACCGCGGTGTATTGGAGAGCCTCTTTTGGAGGGTACGTTACGTCCTTGCTTACAGTATGATGCGCGCAATGGAGGCGGTGTCATCGTCCTCGTTGGCGTCCTGTCCCTCCACGCCCGCCGCCCCCAGCAGCTTCCGTGCCTCGCGCCCCTCCACGATCTCCGTCTGAAGGCATGCGCTGCGGCCCTGCGCGCTGCGGGGCGGGGCCCGGGGGTCGATGGCGGGCAGCGTGGCGTCGTTGTCGGGGCTGTGCACCCGGACGCGCCACGAGGTGCCTGAGGGAGGAGGTGTAGTGCACTGAATGGCGGGTACCCACAGAGCGACAAAGCAAAGGAACTGGAAACGTCAGTTTGTGGAGCGAGGTTACGGTCGTGGCGGGCGAGACGCAGGAAAAGGCTACAACCTTGCTGAGTAATGTGAAGGGGGGCGGACACGTCCAGGTTTTGCCTACCAGGGGACCCACGCATGCAGAGCTCACAGCTATCAGACAATCTGTCCCTGTGACGTATGTACAGCACCAGTCGTGCTGTCAACCCACGCACCCGGCATCTCGGCCTCCCTGTCCAGCAGGCTGAGCAGCAGCAGCTCCATCTGCTGTGCGCCCGCCTTGTCGCGCCACTCGCTGAACACGTCGATGCAGTCCGCCAGGTTGGACCCCACCACCACGCCCGCAGGCCAGCCGAACAGGCTGGACTCGGGCAGGTCCACCGACAGGATGGCGCCGGACATGGTGCACAGCAGCGACAGACGGCGGTCGGCGTGCAGGTGGTCGGAGGACATGTCCACCTTCCCGACCTGCGGGTGCCAGCAAGGCCAAGCAATGCGTTGCAACACTGGCTGCGGTCGGCAGGCTGTCACTCACGCTCTATTTGCATGCCAGTTCAGTCAACAGCGCCACATTTGGGGTCACATTCGGGCGCCGTGCCGCTGCGGTGTGCAGACACGTGCTGCATGCGGCCAGTGCCGCCTGCACCCGCTCGGTGCCTCCCCACAGCCTGCTGCTTGCGAAGGGCTACCATCCATTTGTGCATGCTACTTGACGGCTTACCACATCAGTCTGGTTTCAATAGTTGCAACCGCTGCCAAGCAATGGCTCGATGTGAGCCATTGCCCAGGACCGCCAACCCAGCTCCGACCCCAACCACCACCCTCGCACCACGCGCCCGCACACCTACCTCCACCACGTGCTGCATGCGGCCCGCGCCGTCGTCCCGCGAGCTGAGCCCCAGCCGCACTGGCACGTGCGCCCCGGCGCTGTTGACCAGGTGCACCACCCGCCCCGCACGGCAGCCGTGGGACGGCACCGTCTGGGGCTGGTCCTGCGAACACACACACCGCGCGAGTACCGGCATCTTTGCACACGTGGGTCGGTGGATGGGTAACAAAAGCAGTAGCAGCATGCAATGACTCAGCAAGGCACGTACGGTACAGTCAATGCGGTGGTGCAACATTGCAGAAGCGAGTGTGGATGTGGGCTGCGGGGAACCAATGCCTACCCGTAGGTGCTTGGTGGCGTGCATTGTGGCGAAGGGCTGCGGCAGCAGCTGGTCCAGCTTCATCTTAAGAAACCTGTCCAGGGGATAGCCCAGCATGGCCGCCACGTCCCACGTAGCGAAGGTGAGCGCTCCCTTGGTGTCCACCACCATCAGCCCGGCGTTGTTGCCGTCGGTGCGCCGCGCGTTGAGCACGAAGATGCGCTGCAAGTCCGTGCCGCCCATGCTCACGTGCACCTCCACGGGAACGGGGGGGAGGTACCTGGACACGTGGTAACAGGGGAAGGCGGCCAACAGCTAACTCCTCGCGCACGGTGCAAGCGGAGGTGAAGGAGGACAGGTGTCTGCACGTACGAGCAGACGAGCGGACTTGAGGTGTACCGCGTTTCCTAGGCGAAGGTACCGTTTCGTTCAGGACCTACTTGTGTGCGATGTGGGTCTGTACGGCGATCTTGCCGTCGGCCAACGCCTCCTGTGGCGCGTGCACGGCCTCCTGAAGCAGCGACTCGACTGTTGGCGTGTCGGTGGTCAGAGACTGGAACGGCCGCCCCACCTGCAGCGAGGGGACGACATGCGTGAGTCCCGTCCGCGGACAGGCGACCCATTGCAGGCAACGGCATGAGTGTCCAGCTCGCGGTATGCTGCCACCCACCATCTCCTCTGCCGCCATCCCCGTCAGGCTGGCAAACTGCGGGTCGGTGCACAGGATGACGCCGCCGGGGTGACCCAGGCTCGCAGGTTGTGTGCGTCCAGGGGCGCGGGCCGCAGGCAGCCCAGGAAGATGGCGTCCGCGCCCACGCCGGACAGCTTGGTGACGCAGATCTGGAGCGGGAACACGTAGCGCTCCTTGTGCAGCCCAACCACGTCGCGCACACTGTCCAGCATGTGCGGCTCGCCACCCTGCGAGGGGAGGGACGAGAGTGGTGAGGCATGCTGTCAGGTTGCCAAGATGGGGCTGATTGGACAAGGGGTCACATGAATACCTTGTTCACAGTGCTCCAAAAGTCGTATACCTTGTTTCTGCTGCTTTGCAAGCGAAGCGCCATAAGGCGAAAACTGACCGCGACAACTGCTGAACACATGAGCTGTCAATAAAGGCAGCTCCTGCGCCAGCCATCGTTGATTGTTGCTATTCATGACCGTGTTCATGACGATATTTATGTACACTTCTTTGCAGCCAACACGATCCCGACACGCGGAGGCGTGTCGGCCCCAAACGCCAAAGGGCACCCCCATAACAACATTTTGCGCTCGTACCTCCCCTCACCGCATCTCTCTACCCCCATAACAACCCTGGCCAGAATGCATGCGGAACATGGAACTACGCGTGCATGCTATGCCACTGTGATGCATCGCCAAGGTGGTTGCAGGCAGTTGCATAAGATGAAAGCACGGGAGTGTACGGTTGTCCCCTGGTGCGCCCTTGCCCAGTGGCCTGTGCTTGGGCCCCAAGTGACCTACCTCAGCGTAGCGACTCAGGTAGCCCGCGTGGCGCCCCGCGAATGGCTGAGGCATGATCACGCTCACATTCGCACCCTGAGGCCAACATGTCAGTAGGGCGATACTTGGCATCGCGCGGGAGTGTGGACTGCGGGCGTGGGTGCAACACGTTGTAACGACGTCGCGGCGACAGGTATGAGGTAAAAAAAATGGTATGGAGGGTTGACAGGTATGGAGGGTTGAGCAGATGCACGCTGGCTGAAGGACGGGGAGCACAACGCAGCACCTGCAAGCCCGAAGCTGCAAGCAGCCCTTCTGACGCTACCGGTATGCTGCAACGGACCGGCTAGGGCCGACGCACCTCCAGCTCAGACCTGAGGTAGCCCAGAAGAGGTGTGACGCACTGCGAGTGGCAGAGGGCAGAATACACGGAGGGCGGTAAGGCGCAAACGTCAGGGGGCCAGGGGAGCGACACCACCACCACCACCACCACCACCACCACCACCACAACGGCTCCGTGCGCTGACATGTTCAGCATGCACACATCCCTCGCCCTCCTTGTCTATCGCTTCGCTTACCGTGTTGCACATGAGTATGGTTCCTCAGCGTTGATGACGATGCACGCGTCCTCATGCAGGTCCATGGTGGTCAGGAACTCGGGCTTGTCGCCGCCCTGCAGGCCCAGGTCCAGCGACATCAGCACGTCCCCGCCGCCGTTCCTCGCCGCCTCCGTGTATGCCCGGGCGGCGGCCACAGGGTCGTCCCGCACGTCCTCTAGGAACTTGCCGTAGCAGCGGAGCAGCTTGCCGTTGGCGGGGTAGCGCTCCAGGACCCTGATAGGAAGGGGAGGGGAGCCAGTGGGGATAGCTTGTGCGACTCTTTGATGGGGCTACAACAGCAGCCGTTGGGGTACTTCACGTGCGCGCCCAGGTGCCCTCAAGCCCCTCCCCGCTCTCCCACCTCCTGTACACCTGGTGCGCCGTGTCCGCCTCCTCCTCCAGGTGCCGCAGCGCCCTCTCCACCGCCGACATGCGAACGCTGCTGCGCTGCATGAGCTGCCAGAACTCGCGCTGGGCAGCTAGCGCGGATTTGTGCACGCGGATGACGGCCCTGGGGATGTGGGGAGAGTGGTGGCAAGGGAACAAGGACGGTGTGCTGCTGTGCTCACAGAGAGGAGCATGGCGGCTGGACACACCGAGGCCATCCTAGATTGCACGGACATTTTGCCGGACCAAGTGGTCCGGCATGCCCCAGTCCACACCCTCCTGGGGCAACAGCCCGCTCTACCCCCGCCCCCTCCCACCTGTAGTTCCTCTTGAACTCTACGTAGCTCTGCAGGTCCAGCTGCCCCTCCTGGCCGTCCTTGAGCCGCTTGCTGTTCTCGATGGTGCTGAAGATCTGGTAGCGCTGCAGGGTGCTGGGGCCAGCCTTGAGCGCCAGCTGCAGCTGCGTGCGGGCGGCGGGGCCGTCCTTGCGCGCCTCCAGCACGAAGTTGGCGTACACCACCAGCAGGAACACGTTGGCGGGGAACAAGGCCATGCCACACTGCGCGCCAAAAAGGGGAAACAGATTTGACACAAGCTGCGTGTGTGCGTTGCGAGAGTTGCGTGTTGAGTACTCGCCAGGCAGCACCAAGGGTATGACATGGCTGAGGCGCGTATTCACCAAGGAAGCGTTCAACATGGAGGACCAGCCTGACCCTGACTGACCACATGCTCGCCCACCCTGCCCACCCCCGTACCTTGATGATCATCTCGCCCAGATCGGCTGATTCCGGAAGTACCACGCCCTCGCTGTCGAAGTGCCGCATGCTGCGGGCCAGCAGCTCCACCTCCTCTGTGTGCCGTACGTACGTGCCCGGTGGGTGTGGATGGTTGTGGGTGTGGGAGCTGGTTAGGAGTGCGGTCAAGTGGAAGCGATACCGGTAGTGCTATGCAGTGCAATGAAACCTCAGGAAGGCTAGCCCAGCATTAGGCTCGCATACAGCGGTAGGCAAGCAACGTGCTGGCCTGGAGGCATAGAACAGGCTGTCATGCCAACAAGTGTCTTTCACGTGCACTTGCCTGGCGAGGAGAACTTGTGCACCCTGTGCAGCTTGGCGTCGGGAGGGACGCTCCGGAACTTGGCCGCGGACCGCAGCTTGGCGTGCACGCGCAGGGCGGCGAGCACCACTCCCAGCAGCACGGCCGGGAAGACGCCGTACAGCACAACCTGCGGTACACGTACCCAGTCAATGTGCCATCCAACAGATAGGCCTGGCGTGCAGCACGTGGCTTGTAAGGTGTGGGTACTGCAGGGCGCTGTCGCCAAGCACCCCGCCCTCCCTGGGGCGCAAAGCAACGTACACAACTTGACACGTGTATTTGCTCCCTTACCATGGTCATGTCCCGCCTGTACGACTCCTCCAGGCGCTCCTTGCCGTACAGCAATACCGCGTACACGGTGCACGTGTACAGCACGCCCACCCAGTTGCCCACCCACAGGTAGTTGACGTACAAATTCAGGAAGGGCAGCTGTGGCAGGGAACGGAACAAAAGCAGCACTGCACTGGAACCCAAGATAAGGGTGCCCAAGGTTCGAAGGTAGGCGTGGGACAGCCATACGTGTGTCCGAGCGTACAAGCTACACACGCTCCATAAACACCGGCCTGCTGCTGTCTGAGGGGAGTAGCGGTTGCTCCTAAAGTCTGCCACGCAATAACCGGCCGATGTGCAAGGGTGGCTATGGCGGTGCGGTATGCTGTGCGCAATGTGTGCGGAAGGGAGTACCGGCACCGACTATAACGCACCGAGTCGACGTTATAGTAGGTGATGAACGCCACCCACACCACCAGCAGCACCGCCTGAACCTTGTACACCCCCACCAGCGTGTTGGCCGAGATGACGTACAGAGCCTGCGGGGTGGTGTGGCGGTGTGGTGTTGGTGTTGGTGGTGTGGTGTTGCTGGTGTTGTTGGTGTTGTTGGTGTTGTTGGTGCTGGCGGTGGTGTTGTGGTGTGGTCGTGTGTTGTTGTTGTTGTTGTTGGTGGTGGTGGTGGTGGTGGTGGTGGTGAGGTGTTGTTGGTGCTGGTGTGGTGGCGGTGTGGTGGTGTGGTAATACGCGGTGTGGAGGCTCGGCCGCGTGTGCACACCAACGACGCAACACCAGACGCGGTGGCGAGCGGACTGTAAATGGGCGTCAGTGGGTTACCGTATGGCCGAACTAGGATAGCAGCGTCGGCGGGTGCGGGGAGGGCGACGGCCATGGCTGCTTGTGACTGGAGTTTGGCCCATTTGGTTGGCGACGCTGCTCCTAAACACACCTGCAGCTGCACGCCCGTCCCACTCGCGCCCATTCGGCCGCGGTGCAGTTGCCCACCCGTGCACACACATGTGTGCCCTGGACCGCCCTACCCCCGCACCTTGAGCACCAGCACCTTGAGACGCATCACGGCGGCGGGGGAGGCCATGATCCCGTGGGCCAGGGGGTTCAGGTCGCAGCCGGCAACAAGCTGCATGTGGGGTGGAGTGGGGTGGTGTGGGTCGGAGCGGGTGGTAATCATGCACAGCTGGGAGGCCACCGGAACGGGGCGAATGTACGGTTGCCTATGCATGCCGCGTGGCAACGAATGCGGGGCAGTGTGTGGTGGTGGTGGTGGGGTGGGCGGAGCGGCCCGCTCCAGCGCACCCTGCCGCTTCCTTTCCCTTCCCGCTGACTCACCATGAGCGCCGTGCTGCAGAAGAACACAACGGCCGTGACGCCCGCAACCACCATGTGGATGATGTGCGGGCTGGAGAAGCACTCTGGGGGTGTGTGTGAGGGGAAGAGGTTAAGGCAGGCAGGGTGCAAAACCTTGGGGAGTCGGCGGTGCGACCGGGGCACC
>BQMZ01000121.1:0-132043 GCA_036984285.1 Chlamydomonas sp. KOR1 | reverse complement strand
GCCCATGCTCGGTGCTCCATGACCAGCGAGCGTACCCTATGCGTGCCCCATGCCCGGTGGCCCGTGATCGGTGCCCCGTGCCGCCACATCAGCAGGCTCGTAAAAATAAAAAAAACAACTAAATATCAAACCAAACACCATGGAAGCACCGTGGAAGCCCTCCCATGACCAGGTGACCCATGGGCCATGCCCCATGCCCGGTGCCGCCCCGGTGCCGCATGTCCGATTGCCCGGTGTCCTATGTGTGCCCCCCGCGCCCCCCAAGGCTCGCACCATGGAAGCCCTCCCACAGCGCGCCCGTTGCCTCCCGGATGACCAGCGCCGTTGACACGAACATGATGACTGCGCAGCACAGCACAGACAGCTCCGCCATGCGGGTGCGGCCGATGGGGTAGCGCTCGTGGAACCTGCCGGCAGAGCGGGATCACAGCAGTTAACAGCAGAAAATTCCCTCCTTTACCCGGCCCTTTAAGCGCCTAGCATAGCTGTCGAACTCTAAGCGGCGCGCACAGGCCGCAGCAGGGTACGTACCGGTACTGCAAACGTCCAGCACACGTGCCTTTAAGTCATGACACTGTGCGCACCCCACCTGGTACACCGCCACCGCCAGCACAGGATGGACACCTATATAGGAGCTAATACACTGCACCTGGACGACACGCCGTACACCCCATCTGGTCACGTTTTGGTCCCCACCTGGACACCTGGTACTACGCCACCGCCAGCACTGCCTGGACACCTGCCCCGTTGCACCTACCCAAACTTTATACATGATGATCAATTATTGATGATCACGACTTTGTGTTTAGCAGGGTTAATATTGATGATCCAGCCAAATCTTAGGCCGTCACCGCACCTGGACACCTGGTACTCCGCCACCGCCAGCACCACCTGGCTCAGCAGGTCGACCAGACTGTCAATGGCGGAGGCTAGCACCGCATAGGAGGAGGACATAGTGAACACCGCCACCTTGGTCACCTGCGGGTTGATTTGGGAGGTGTGTGTGTGGGGGGGCTTTGGGGATGGGGGGGGGACAAAGTACTAGTAACGCGAATGAAGTGGTAGGTGGGGGTGGGGGGTTGAACGTTGAAGGGGGTTGGTGTGAGTGTGGGGTAGGAGGAGGACATGACGCACACAGCCACCTTGGTCACTTGGGGTTGTAAGGGTGGTGGAGGGGCGCGGCGCTCGGGTGTGGTGTTCAGACGGGGGCTTTTTGCGCGGTACTCCATGGTTCACGGTTGTGGCCAGGGGGCCCTCTGGTTGTGGCAGAGCAGGCGACACCACGGGTTCGTTCCTGGTATGCATTTACCTCATTTACCATGGTTTGGCCAGGTGTGGCTACGGGGTTGAACGCATTGGCAGGGGAGTAGCGCTGCATGGTGCATGAGGTTTTGTTGCGGGGATGGTCATGAGTGGTAGTTGTAAGACAGGGGCGGGGGGCGGGGTTTGGAGGTATGCCGAGATTGCCAACGGAGGCGGGATGGCAAAAGGACGTTGCAACACGCCACACGCCAATTGGCGTGAAACTGTGTGTGCCGCACCCCATGCGTTCGTACAGGGGCCCGCCCGTCGCACCAGCAGCAGAATGTTGACGGCCCAGGATGCATTGATTCCAACGCGAACGCGTCTTGAGAAAGCGTCCGCGTTTGTCGGCGTCCCCGCCACTTCCACTGTGCGACGCGCATCGCTGGCTGAATGTACCTGCCAAGCGCCGCGTTCAACGTCCCGCGTGGCAGCTGATAATAGCGACTCCTGTACCAGCTCATCATGCGAGCTTGCTGGCTCCTCGTCTGGGCTGGTGGAAACCTTGGAGCCACCAAGCCATGTTCCCTCCCCTGATGCGTTGCGAGCTGGCTTTGCCGACCGCGCTGTAAATTCACTGGGTTCAGTCACACCGGCTGTTTGTCCAAACACAAGTTCTCTCGCGAGATTCATTTGTGCGGGCGCTTTGCCAAAACGTCTTGCGGAGCTGCTTGAGCCTCGCGGCTAAACCTAAAGCAAGATTCCGGCACATTGACAGGAGATGCCTTCACTGTCTCAGCCGCAGGTTCATAGTAAGAAATAAAGTACGACGATAACGGTTGGACAGGGGTTTCACTGTCATGCCTTTTCTGTCGCTCGCTGGCCCCAGGCACCAGGGGGCTCCCCTGACTGTCCCCGCCTTCCCCTTCACACGCACACCGTCCGGCACGTATGCAAAGAAGCGATGCCATCGCTTTTACACACGTGGTACTTCACAATTGTTTGACATCATACTCGTGTCTCGTCTCTCCCGCACACAGAAAAAGTGCACTATTGAGAGCTGGTTCCAGGCTGGTTCCGGAGCCCAGGCTGGTTCCGGAGCCCAATCAAATACCTCGCTCGACTGGTACAACGGCACTCGTCCGCCCGCCGTGTGGCCGTGAGCACGGGAAGGGCAGATTCTCATTCACGGTAAATATGTACGGTACGCGCAACATTCAAAGTAGAGTTAACGCAATGACTTCTTTTTTCATGGGCATGCATGGGCTTCAAGACATGTGCAGCCCGCGGGCCCATGCATGCATGCCCGTTGAGCCCATGCAGAAGTAGGGCAGCCTCTTGAACCCATGCACATCGTTGCTAAACACTTTCCTCCAACAACTGTGAATACCTGCTGCCATGCACATGGGGCTGGGCTCTGGAAGGGGACCAAAACTGTAAAACCAGACATACACCTGCGGTGGAGGGCTGGACCCTCCACCACGGTCGCCAGCTCATGGCACTGCAGCACAGCAGCTAACACACACGCCCCTGCCAGCCCATGCGGCCCTGCTCAACTCACATGTCCAGGCCCGCGGGCCAGCCCTCCACCACTTGGCTGACAGGTGGCTATGCCATGCATATCACAGAAGCTAATACACATGTCCTGGGCTGGGCAAGGCCCTATCAACCGTCATCTCGCCTGAGCAGTGCGCCTTCCTGCCCCTCCGTCGCATCGGGGCCAGCATCTTCTTCCTGCGCCACCTGCCGCACCTGATGCGGGTCCAGCGGCGGTCAGCGGTGGTCGCTTTCCTGGACTTTGCTAAGGCGTACGACACGGTGGACCGCGGCTTTCTGTTCGCTGCGATGCGGACCATGGGCGCGGACGGCCAGCTGGTCAGGTGGGCCGAGCTGCTGCTCACCAACACCCAGGCACGGGCGTGTGTGAACGGGCATGTGTCGCTGCTGGTCACCATGGAGGCGGGCGTGCGGCAGGGGTGCCCCCTGGCACCGCTGCTGTACCTGTTTGTGGGGCAGGCGCTGCTGAGTTGGCTGCGACAGCGGGACTGGGGGTCCGCCTGTCGCCAGCATGTGTGCAGCGCACGACAGCGACGCAGTATGCGGACGACACGGAGGCTCTGCTGCCATCATTTGCAGAGGTGCCAGCCTTCCTCCAATCCATGTCCCGTTTTGCCAACGCCTCGGGGCAGCGGCTGAATGTGGATAAGGTGGAGTTGTTACAGGTGGGGCGTCACTGCCAGCACTACCAGCTGCCGGGAGGGCAGGGCCAGCGCGGCCCCCGCTGCCACCGCAGCAACCAGCAGCAGTAGCAGGCATGCGGGTGGTGAAAGTGGCTACGGCGCTCAACATCCCCATCAGCAACAGCACTGCACCAGCGCCGCTGGACTGGGACAAGCTACTGGGCCCGGTGAGGCAGCGCATGCAGCGGCTGGCACGCATGCGGCTGTCGGCCTTTGGGCGGGCAGCGGCGGCGTCAGCGTACTGCTTGCAGATGGTTACGTGGCACATTGAGCACGCCGGCCCTCCCCCGGGGGACGGCATGCCCGACCTCGAGCGCAAGGCAGCAGCTCTGGTGGACCGGCGGCAGGGGCCAGAGGACCGGGTGCGATGGGGTGAACAGCGGTGCACGGGCATCCCCAAGTCCCTGATGCGGGACCTCCAGCAGAGGGAGGCTTTGGCCTGCTGCCGCTCACGGCGCATGTGCGGGCCCGGGATGCGTGCTGGGCAGCGTACCTTGCCCTGTGGTCGGTGGCGGGGGCCCATCAGCGTGCGCACCCATGGGTGACAGCCCTGTCCGCAGCCCTGCGGGCTCTGCACCCCGGTTTCGGCCTGTGGGCAGTCCTCACGGCCTACCCGAGGTGGCCGTTGCTGGGAGGCGCCCAGGTGCCGGCGGATGAGGACAGGGTGCTGCGGGGGCTGCAGCACCTGCCCGCAGCCCAGGACGTAGGCGAAGGCAGCCTGCAGCCGGGGCCGTGGTGTGCAGGGACGCCGCTCTGGGGCAACGTGGCCCTGCCCAACGCTTCAGCGGGGCTGCACTCTGGTGCCGCGGGGGCTAGAGCGTGAGCACCTGTGCCTTACCAAGTGCACGAAACTGCTCGTGGTAGGGGACCTGGTGCGTGCGCTGGACACAGCCCCGACGTCAGAGGCACAGCTGCAAGGTGAGGCGGGGAGGGCATGGCTCGCCACGTGGGTCGGCCCGCCGCCGCACTCTGCATTCCGCCGCCCTGCGGTGGTGCTGGAGCGCCTCAAGGAACTAGCATTGCGCATCAGCCCGGCGTGGCTGGACGCAGCGCGGGCAGCAGTTGCAGAGGCAGCGCAGGCGGCGAGCAGCTGCCTACGGCAGAGGCCATGGGCCGCATCATCTCTCGCCTGGGTTGGCGGGTGGGAAGTAGCGGCCATGTGGTCCCCCTGCGCAAGCTGACTGTGCGCATAGCAACGCAGCTGCAGCTACAGGCGGACGGGCTGCCGCAGCGCAGGGTGCAGCTCATCACGGGGTATGTGAGTGAGGCGTGGGGGTGGCCGGCAGGGAACGGGTTGCCCAGCTGGAGGGCCAGGTGCAGGGCTTCTTGGCGGGGCAGCAGCGGTGGAAGAGGGTTAGGTGGGAGCCGGAGTACAAGGAGACCCTGTGGCGCTTGGCGGTGGATGCAGTGCCCCTGGCAGGCAACACGCACTTGCGAAACAACCCCCATCCGGAGGTGTGCGGGTGTGGGGGCTACGGCGGGGCTGCAGGGCCGCCGGATTGCTCCCCCAAGCACCATTTCTGGGCGTGCCCAGTGGCGCGCGCAGTACTCCGTCAGATCGAGGGGTACCTGGCGGGCCCATTGCACTGCGCCCACGTCTGGCTCTGCACACCGCCGGAGGGCTGCGTGCAGGGCCCGTGGGACGTAGTGGCCATGGCAGCGGTCACAGCGATGGAAAAGGGCCGTGTTAAGCTGCGGGCAGCACGGAAGCCGAGGCTGCAGCTGCTGGCGAGCAGGAGGGGACGTGCTGCAGCAGGCGGGCATCAAGGCAGTGGCCACCTTTGGGAGGCCCTGCGCTCGTTTGCCGCACTGGGGTCCCCAAGCACGGGTGGCAGGAGGTGGGGCCCAACCACCCAATCCTGTCGGTGGTGGACGGGCGAGTGGTATGCGCCGCGCCGCTGGCCGTGGGGCAAGAGCTTGTGGCCGGGGAAGCCGCGGTAGGCGGCGCAGACGGGCCCGCGGCGGTGGAGCTGGAGGCTATGCCGCCCATGGCGGCTGCTGCACAGGGCTGAAAGGGCCAAGCGGCACGCTCTGGGCTCTGGCTGGATACGTGGCCAAGTAGCCAAAGGAGGGGAGCAGAGTGGCAGGGATGACGAGCCGCGAGGGGCTAGGGGCGGCGGGTAGGGGCTTTCTGCTCTAGGTGGGGGTTAGCGAGCTAGGGCACCGGCCCAGCTCGGGGTTGGGGTGCATGAGCATCTCGCATGAGGGTGGCGCTGCGCCTTCGGCTGGCGGTACCGCCAGCAGAAGAACAGTGTAGACGCCTTCCCAGGTACTGGCTGGCTAGACCAGCATGTGTGTAGCCAGGCGGTAGCCTTGGCGGTCGCGTGGGCGTGTGGCCGTTGGCTTCGCGGTCTGTGCTTGCGCTCCCTGCGCTGTTGGGACAGCGCGTGGCGCGGGGTGTTTTTGCGCTTTTGTCTCGCCCCAAGGGGTGGGGGCTCGTTTGGAGTGTGACCCGTGCGTGCGTTGCAGGAGCTGTTGGTTTGCGGGCGTGAGAGGCTGCCTAGGGCAACCCAGGGGAGCGTCCCCGAGGGCCACCTAGGCTTGTGCCGGCGTTTTTGGGCCGTCTCTCTGCTTGCTTGGTGGAGTGCTGCGAGTCGGAGGGGTGTGGCCTGCTGGGGCGTGCGTGCTTGTGCTCTTCTCGGGCTTTGGGCTCTCTGGTGGGGGGGGGGGGTACCGGGTTGGGGGTGCAGGGTGGGTACTGCTGCTCGGCAGCTGGCTGCGGCGCGTTTCTGGGGTCTGGGCTGGGGGAGCAGGGGCTCATGGGTTAGGGGCGCTGGGTGGGGGCTCTTTGCCTGGGGGGGCCGTCGGGCTTGCTGTTCGCGTGGCGCCGCTAATGTGCTTTTGACCCCGGCAGGGGGTCGGGCGGCTTGCCTGGGCCTAGGGCGTTTCCCGCGTGGCTGTCCGTTTCCTTGTTCTTGCTCCGTCCAGGCTTGTGCCCTGGGTGCGGTGCGCTAGCGTGTGCGTGTGGCCTCGCCTGTGCCGTCTTTCGGGTGGCTCTTCACCCTTGCGAGGGGGGTGTGCCTAGGGGGCGTGCCCTTATTTTGGGGGCCGCTCGCTTGCCTTGAGGACCCTTACAGGGCCTCCGTGCTGTGAGCCGGCTCTGCGGAGCGGCGTAGCAGTGTAACAACCGTACGACATGTCCCTCAACCCACATGCCCCAGTTGACCCACATGTTCAGGCCCGCGGGCCAGCCCTCCACCACGGCCGCCAGCACCCAAGTGCGGCTGTGCGGGCAACACCAGTACACTGGCGTTCGCCATTCCTGCTGCTGCTCCTCCGCTGTATGCAGGACACCGCCGTGCAAAACGGCCCCGCCCCGCTGGTTGGTTGATCCATTGCCTTTTGTGAGGGTTGCTAGGCACGACTGCAAACAGAGGCACGCACGAAACCGCCCTTCTCAGTACCAAGAGCCTTAATCCAAACGAGGTAACGAAGAAAGTGCGTCACACGCCTCACCGCAGCTTGCTACATACTTCGCATCCGTGGGCCAGCCCCAGCTTCTGCACCCCATAATCGACATTGCGTCGTCGCAAACAATATACTTTTCGAACTGAAGAACTTTCTCGTGTCCCTCGACCCAGCCAGCCGCGGCATTGGCATCTCACCAGCGGCACTACGTGATCGCAAACGCCAGGCCTGACCAGACGCCGTCTCACCCCTCAGCTGGGCCGCTCCTGCGTGCCGCCTGCGGCGCCTCCTCCCCCCCTGCACCCTCACGCACCTCCCCATGCCCACCCGCACCCGTGCCAAACCCACCCCCCGCTACCACCACCCACCGGCGAATGGTGTAAAACCCTTCCCTTACCCAGCACCATAACAGCCACCAGCGTCTCTAGAACTGTTGCAACACCACCACCACCACCACCAACACCACCACCAAGTCCACAACCACCCGACCGCTGTCACACAGCACCCGCCGCCGGCTCCCCCTGCGCCCCACCAGGCCCCGCCTGTCCTGCACCCCTTACGCCGGCCCCCTGCGGCGGTGCCTCCTCCGCCCTGCACCACCCCGCACCTCCCCACCCGCTCCCCCCGCAACCCCCGCCGCCACCGCCCATCGGCTACCCAGCGCCGTAGCCGCCCGCCTCGCCTCCTCCAGGAGCGCCAGGCAGCGGTTTAGTACCTGACGCGCCGCCGCCGCATCCGCCGCCGCCGCCGCGGCAGCACCGCCCGCGCCGCCGGCGGTGCCGCGGCCGCCGCCGGCGTCATCGCCGCCGTCACCGATGCCGCCGCCGCCGCCACCGCCGCCGCCCAGCGCCGCCGCCATGACCAGGCCGGCATCGTCGAGGGCTGCGCCGCCACCGCTGGCGCCCCGCGCGGCCGCCAGCGTCGCCGCCTCCGCCGCCTCGATCTGGCGCTTGAGGTCCTGCGGGGACGCAAAGACAAACGGGAAGGCCATGCATCAGCCGTACGCAATACCATGAGTGCGTGCACTTTACAGAGCACAAAGTGCCGGACAGGACCCCCCCCTGGCGACGCAGGACTCCCCTGACACGCAGTGTCTTTGCCATGTATGTTCAGATACACCCACGGCCGCTTTGCGCCGCCCCTTCCGCCTCCCCATCCCGCCCGGATGCAGGGACACACGGGAAGACAATGCGTCAGCAGTAAGCAATAGCGTGAATGCGTGCACTTTACAGAGCACAAAGTGTCGGACAGCCTCTCTTGCCTTGCACCGCAGGACTCCCCTGACACGCAGGCCCCTGCCGTGTATGTATTTCAGATACACCCACGGCCGCGTTGCGCCGCCTCTTCCGGTTCCCCGCCCCGGACCTCCCTCCCTCACCCGGACCAGGCGCGCCACGCCGCACGACCTGCCCGCCACCATCGTCGCTAGCTTCTGCAAACTCTCGCTGCCGCTGCCGTACATCTCGCCGCCGCCGCCGCCAACCGACGGCATCTCCGCCAGCTGACCCATGGGACACTGATGCCGGTCGGCCGAGGGAGGGCGCCCCTCGCTGAACGAGCCGCCACCGCCGGGTGCACCTGTGCCGTACGACTGGCGGGCGGTGAGTGCCGTAGACATGGAGCGGGCGAAGGCGGAGGGCGGCAGGGAGGTGGAGGTGGAGGGTCCGAAGGAGGGTGGGCGGGCGGAGGTAGAGGACATGCGCTGCAGGCAGGCCTTGGCGGGCTGCTCGAACACCTCCTGCATGCGGCCAAAGGGGGATGGGGGCAAGGGTAAATGTAAATGACAAAATATAATTGATGTATACTATTATGATTTATTTTGCGGGCTGCTCGAACACCTCCTGCAAGTGGGAGCGAGTAGGGAAGGGGGTGAGGGTATAAGTCATAAATAATAAGAAAGTTGTAGTAATATGATTTATTTGGCGGGCTGCTCGAACACCTCCTACAGGTGGAGAGGGGTAGGGAGGGATTGCCGGGGTGTCGGGTGGAGGCAGGGGGGAAGCGGTAATGGCAGGGCACAGCGAGGCATCGGCGCAACGTCTCAACAAAAGGCAAAGGCATCTCTGCAATGTACGCGTACAGCTATACTATGACTGCGGCACGATTGCGGCTTCGGACAGCAGCAACAGCCCGCAGGCCTTAAATCCGCCCTCTTTCCCTTGTCAGCAAACCCACAACCCACACCCCCAACACACCCGCGCACGTGCACCCTTGCACCTGCACCTGGTGTCCCCTACCCGTGGTAATGGCCCTCAGTTACCAGCCCCCTGCCATATGTAGTTTGGCACACTACAGGTAACGCACGCGCACCCGCACCAGGTCTCCCCTGCCTGCGGCCATGGCTCTAAGCGACCGCGCCACCTCCCACACGTCCTTAAAACACAGGTCCGGTACACATTACTGGTAACGCACCCGCACCTGCACCAGGTCTTCCCTGCCCGCGGCAATGGCCCTAAACGACCGCGCCGCCTGCCACACGTCCTTAATACACAGGTCCGGTACACACTACCGGAAACGCACCCGCACCTGCACCAGGTCTCCCCTGCCCGCGGCAATGGCCCTCAGCGACCGCGCCGCCGCCTCCCCTGCTCCGTCCACCAGTGCTCCGAAGGCACTGCCCGGGCGCGACAGCAGCGCCGCGGGCGTGTCGTACTCGACAACCTGGGGGGAGGAGATGCAAGGGAGGAGGGGCGCGTGGGCGTCAGTAACGCTGGATCAGCTTCTGAAGGACATGCCACCTCCATGGCCCGAGCTGACCCCTCGCGGCCCTCCGCCGCTCCTCCCGCTCCTCCCTACCGCCTCCCCGCCTTACCCTGCCCGCATCCAGCAGCAGAATCTTGGTGCACTGCGCAGCTAAACGACACCTCCCCTCCCCCTCCTTCGCCCCCACCTCTCCTCCCCCTCCCCCTCCTCCTCGGCTCACCCTGCCAGCGTCCCTACCCCGCACTCCTCGCAGCCTCACCATTCCCGCGTCCAGCACATCAACACGGTCCATCCGCCGCTCCCCCCCCCCCGCCCCCGGGTGGTAAGTATTAAGTTGTTTCCCGCTTTCCGTTGCCGCCGCTAACCTCGCTCTATGCAGGCCGAATGTTTCCGATTCCCCTTTGCCGCTTTGCGGTTACCCCCGCATTCCCACCCTGCCAGCGTCCAGCAGCAGAATCTTGGTGTAGTCGATGACGGTGTGCAGGCGGTGCGCGATGGTGAGCAGCGTGCGGTCGGGGAACTCGGAGCGGAGGGTGGACTGTGGAGGGGGAGGAGGGAAGGTACGTGGAAGGGAGCAGTGAAGGAAGCTTGCATTGGGGAAGGAAAGGCGGCTTCAGGAATGCATCGAAAATGGAGACCTAGCAGAGGGCGGACTGTGCCGGGGGAGGGCCAGAAATGGCATGGGTAAACGACCGATGCAGTGCAACGCGTCGTTAATGCACACGGCTAATACGCACCACAACCGCCCCCACCTCGATGAGGGCGTCCGTTTCCACGTCCGGGTTGATCTCTAACCCACTCGCATTGTTAATACACACAGCTAATACGCACCACCACTACCCCCACCTGGATGAGGGCGTCCGTCTCCACGTCCGTGTTGGTAGTGGCCGCAGTGATCTCTAGCCCACGCGCATTGTTAATACACACAGCTAATACGCACCACCACTGCCCCCACCTGAATGAGGGCGTCCGTCTCCACGTCCACGTTGGCAGTGGCCTCGTCTGAGGGGTAGGAGAGGACGGCACGCTCAAGAGTCAAGGCCAAGATTGATAGGAGCTGTTCATTATGATAGCCACGGCACCCGTGCTTCACCCGTCCTGACGCTTCCAGACTGCCCCTAACCCTCATCTAACCAGAGGCCCATCGCTCAGCCTTTAACTCGTTGCATGTGCGCTCCGCAGCATCCTTCATTTGTTTGTGTTTTAGTCATAATACCTTTGAAATTTGTATTTGGTAACATATTATTTTATTCTGTTTATTTATAAAGATAAACAATCTCGTCCTTCTATGACTCAACCCGCACCATCAATCTGCCTCCGCCCCCACAAACTGAGCCTCTCCCTTGCTCCTAGCTCCCATGCGACACCCGCAGGCCATAACCTCATCACGTTCACCCAGACCCGGCACCACCACCACCACCACCATGACCACCACCATTGCCTTGGCTGGGTTGAACAGCGCCCGGGACACAACGCCCTCCCTCCCCACACATGCACACACAGTCATGTCATGTCCCACACTCCTGCCCCTCAGCCCACTCACCCAGCCCCTGCACCTTGGCTGGGTCCAGCACAACCCGAGTAACGCATCCTACCCCGCCTCCTGCCCCCACAACACGCCACCCCCGTCACTTCAGAGGCACTCACCCAGCACCAGCACAACACACACATCCCATGTCCACTCACCCAGCACCAGCACTTTGGCTGGGTTGAGCAGCGCCCTGGCCAGCGCCAGCAGCTGCTTTTGGCCCGCGCTCAGGGGGGCGCCGCCCTCCGCCAGCTCCCTGCGGGGGCAGCGCCAGGAGCAAGGGAGACCCCGGGAACAGTCAGGGGAGACCCCGGGAAGAAGCAAGCGAAAGATCGAGTGTGTACAGCAGGGAAAGGCTCAGGGGGGGCCTACGTCGACCAGCCCCCTTGGGGGCAGGGGCAGGGGCAGGGGAGACCCATGGAGTAGTCAAGCAAGAGGAATGAGGGCGCAAGGGAAGTTTGGCTCAGGGAACCAGCCCTTCACTACGGCTGCCAGGTGGCTGCACCGTATCACAGAAGCTAATACACACACCCCTGTTCACCCACACGCCTTTGTTAACCCACATGTCCAGGCCCGCGGGCCAGCCCTCCACCACGGCCGCCAGGTGGCTGCGCCGCAGTGCCCCCCACAGCTCAGAGTCGGAGTGTGCGCCGAAGGGCGACAGGTTGGCGCGGATGGAGCCGGTGAACAGCACGGGGACCTGTAGAAGGGTGTACGGCGCATGTTCGGCAGGGGCACGGTGGATGCACGGCAGGTGCATGGGTTGCGACATGTGGGCGCGGATGGATCGAGTGAACAGCACGGGACGTCCGGACGTCGGGTGTACGGCATGCATGCATACAGGGCAGTGGGTCGAGGCGTGGATGCAGCAGAAGGCGTGAAACAGCTGGGTTGGCCTCGTGGGCAACCGCTCTGCATCCTGCTTCTTACAGGGGTCCCTCCCGGCCCCATAGCCCACTCCGTGGGCCTTTCCTCCCCTGTCCCCACCTATGGATGAGGCCGAGCCTACCCCATAGCAGCGACGCCTAACGCAGCAAGGCGCCCCTGCCCCCCGTTTTACTTGTAGCTTCCCCCCCGCCCCACCAGCCAGCCGGCTTAGCCCTAGCGCCAAACTCAGCCGCCCTAGACAACGATACTTTTGCCACGGAGAGGATACGCTGGCGAGCGGGAGAGCGGAGAGGAGCTGACGGAGCACGACACCGGCCTCGACACTGCAGTGGGTCCAACTTTTATCGCGACATGTACAGCTATTTCAGTATCGTTCTACTTAGTAACTTCTTTCCCCCCTTCCTCCCCCCGCCGTTGCCCCCACCTGGGATTGAGCCGGCCCCTCAGCGCCTTGAGCGGCGGGGTGTGTCATAATGCGATAGAACGCCTCCGCCCCCACCCCGCACCGCCCCGCCCCGCCCGCCCCTGCCCCCACCTGCGGGATGAGGCTGAGCCGACCCCTCAGCGCCCTCAGCGGCACACGTGAAATGTCGGCGCCGTCGATCAGCACCGCGCCGCGCTCAACCTGCAGGGCGTGGGGCCCCACGACAACTTAAACCACATGTAGCACAAAAGGGGGGAGGTGGAAGGATGCGGGGCCGGAGGAAGACGGGCAGGGTTGCGCCAAAACGAACCTGCCCATCCTGCACCAGCAGGGGCCGTCTGCCTTCATGCACCCTCGCCCCCACTACTGGTAGCCTCAGCGGTCCCCATGGCCCCAGCCCGCCCGCCCGCCCGCCCCATGGCCCCAGCCCGCCCGCCCAATACGCTGCTCCCTCTCCGCCCTCCTCTCACCTCCACCAGCCTGAACAGGCAGCCCCTCCCTACCACCAGCACCATGCCTACCCCGACCCCCGCCCTTACCACTGAACACTCTCTCCCTCCCCCCTCCTCTCACCTCCACCAGCCTGAACAGGCAGCCCAGCAGGGAGCTCTTGCCCGCGCCCGTGCGCCCAACCACGCCGACCTGAGGGGCGAGGGAAACAGCAAACAAGATGTTGTAGGTGGTCGTGAAATGCGCCCAACCACGCCGACCTGCGGAGGGACCGAGTACGGATTGCGCACACCTGCAACACCCTAACCTCCCCCCGCACCTTGTCCCTCGCCTCCGCCTTAAAGCTGACCCCCCGCAGCACCAGCGGCAGCCCCGGCCGGTAGCGCAGGTACACATCACGGAACTCCACGGCACCCTCCGACGGCCACCCCGCGTACGGCAGGCCATCAGCCGTACCGCCGCCACCGTTAGCCGTTGTGGCTGGTGTGATGGCGCCGCCGGACTTGCCCGCCGCTGGCGGTGGCGGCGGCAGCGCCGGCGGCGGCCCGCCCGTCCCGCTGCGGCCTCCCTCGCTGGGCAGCTCGCAGTACTCCACCACGCGCTCAACTGTACGGCAGTACGGCGGCATTACGTACGGCAGCATGGAACGTGCATGTACGGCAGGGTTCAGCACTCGGTGGCAGGTGTACGGTGTGCGCAGTGTGCTTCATCTGCCGCTCACTGGGGCATGCAAGTCGCCTGGCATGGCATGGGCGCAATCGAATGGGCACCACTGAATAGGCGCAATAGGATGAGCGCAACAGGAAGCCTATTTGGCATAATGTACCGGCTTGGCCCAAGCCCACCTGCGTTGAACATGTTCTCCGCCATTGAGGCTGTGCGCACAGTCATCGACACGGCGGCGGTGACCTGGAGGGGGGTGACAGGGGGGAGAAGCAAAGGGGTGAGGCGGACGAAGGGGCGACGGGGATCAAACGGTGACGTGCGGCGCGGCGTGATCAGGTGATCAGGGCTTGCCCGACCTCCCGCGACTGGGACATGCCACGTACGACTACTAGCACCACCTGCCATCCCTCTACACACACATGCATCTCGCCTGCAGGTGCGAAGCTGAGCAGCTGCCCCGCATCCTCGTCCCTCATCACTATCCTTACGCCCTCGTACCAGGCCTATTGTTACCCCACCCTAATACACACCTGCCCTGCTACACACCTGCAGCGCGTAGCTCAGCAGCAGACCCGCCTCCCCCGACCCAGTGCCCTTCTCCAAAGCCACCCTACACCCAACCCAATTGTTAACCCCCCCCCCTATACACACCTGCGCTAATACACACCTGCAACGCGTAGCTCAGCAGCAGGCCGGCCTCCCCCGACCCAGTGCGCTGCTCCACAGCCACCACACCCAACCCCATTGTTACCCCGCCCTATTACACACCTGCCCTAATACACACCTGCAGCGCGTAGCTCAGCAGCAGGCCGGCCTCCCCCGACCCAGTGCGCTGCTCCACAGCCACCACGGCAGCAACCAGCGCGGCGGTGGCGCCAAGTGTCTGCACAGGGCGGGGGGCGTTCGACGCAGTACAACAGGGGTCATTTCGGTGAATAAAAGAGCACACGGATTGCTCAGCAACCGACGGCCATCCGCATTGGCGCACAGCAGCAACGCTGCCGGGATCGGCTTAAGCTGCATGTTGCGATGCAGGACGTGCAACAACTCCAACAGCGCAGGAAGGGTATTTGGGGGAGGTCTTTCAGTGTACGGAGATAGCATGTACGGCGGTGCTGTACGACAACCTCGTCCCCAAGACCTCCATCTGCATGCTGAGCCACCTAATCATGGACTGGTTGATCAGGGCCATGGAGCCCACACCCCCAACCAACCCCCAACCACCTCCTGTACGGCAAAGGCTGTACGGCAAGGTTGCGCGCTTCACCTACGTACGATGTACGGCAGTGTTGTGCGACAGTTTCATAGTAGCTCACCTCTAGCCGTACGCTAAGCCACCTGTTCATGGACTGGTTGATGAGCGCCATGGAGCTCACGGCGTCCAGCAGCGTGGTGTTGCGGGACACGGCGCGGGACTGGGGGTGGGGAAGATGCGAGCGAAACAGAGCCGTTAGGTTAGGAGGAACCAAGTACTGGTGCTGGTGGGAGTGGGGCCATGTCGTTGGGGGGCAGGCGCAAGAAAGACCTGCCAGCGTTTGCGGCTCGCAGCAGTTGCACGTGTACGGCAGCCCCTTGCGGCTGCCGTGCGGGAGGCAGACCCTGCCAGAGGACACCTCCTGGTAATGCACAGCTAATACACACAGCGCCCACCTGCGCTCCGTATGCCAGGAAGGTAGCACTGCCGCCCAGCGCCTCAGCCAGGGAGGACATGACGGGGGAGCGGGCCACAGCCTCCAGGCGCTTGACCTGACGGGAAGAAACCAAACAATGGCTAACACATTGACTCCACGCTTATATACATTATACAAACCTACGCTACCTTACTGAAAAACCTTTCTGCTAAATCCCCCACCTGCCGCACGGACGCCTGGAAGTACTGGTACAGCCAGTAAAAGGCCAACATGATCACCACCAGGGCCTGTGGTGGGGGAGGAGGGTGGACAGGGTCAGTCCAGGTCAGGGTCTAGAAATACTAGGACTGAGCGTGGAGCGACACGATCACTGGGCTAGGGCTTGGAGAGGAGAGGAGTAACAACAACCAGCAGTGTGGTTCACGTGGTGGGCAGGCACAATCACCCAACATGCAAATAGTATGGGCATAGGAATCACCCAACATGCGAATATACAATCACCCAGGTGCGCTGTGAGTCATGTGACTGAAGCGCACCGTTGCCGTCGGTCAACACGAGCCCGGCCCTCGCCACCCACCGGCAGAGCAAAGGGCGCCACCAGGCCCACCAGCGCCAACACCGTCACCAGCTGCAGCGCGGACCTGAAGGCATGTGTATTAGCAAGGCAGGGTGTGTGTTTTATTTTGGTAAGGTAATGCACTCTACTGTTTCCCAAACTTCCCACCTGGTTGCGGTCGATGTCGGTGGTGTCCTTGGTCAGACAAACACTTGTAAAAGACAAGAATAATAATTTTGATTCTAATATTCTTCGTACTGCCCACCTGACCGCCATGGCCGCCATGGGCATGAGGTTGCGGTCGATGTCGCTGGTGTCCTTGGTCAGGTATATACTTGTCAATATACAATTATTACTTTGGTATTTCTCGCACTGCCCACCTGACCGCCATGGCCGCCATGGGCATGAGGTTGCGGTCGATGTCGCTGGTGTCCTTGGTCAGACATATACTTGTAAATATACAATTATTATTTTAGTGTTTCTTGCACTGCCCACCTGACCGCCATGGCCGCCATGGGCATGAGGTTGCGGTCGATGTCGCTGGTGTCCTTGGTCAGGTATATACTTGTCAATATACAATTATTACTTTGGTATTTCTCGCACTGCCCACCTGACCGCCATGGCCGCCATGGGCATGAGGTTGCGGTCGATGTCGCTGGTGTCCTTGGTCAGATATATACTTGTAAATATACAATTATTATTTCAGTATTCTCGCACTGCCCACCTGACCGCCATGGCCGCCATGGGCATGAGGTTGCGGTCGATGTCGCTGGTGTCCTTGGTCAGGTATATACTTGTAAATATACAATTATTACTTTGGTATTTCTCGCACTGCCCACCTGACCGCCATGGCCGCCATGGGCATGAGGTTGCGGTCGATGTCGCTGGTGTCCTTGGTCAGTCTGTTGACTATGCGGCCCAGGGGCGTGGAGTGGAAGAAGGACATGGGGGCCGACAGCAGCGAGGTCAGCAGCCGCGAGTGCAGCTGAGGGGTGGGGGGAGACAGGGAGATTAGACAAATCGTACAAGTTTATAACACAGATGATGATGCAAATGTGCTGCGGAACAGCAGCGAGGTCAGCAGCCGAGAGGTCCAGCGCCGCATCTGCTGCTACACCCACCTTGGCTGCTGCGCCCAGACCCATGCGCGTGGTGTCCAGTGTGTTGGTGCCCTGAGGGGGGAGGGGGGAGGAAGGATGGGTGTAACACACATGGAGACACGTGGCAGCCGGCACGCGGAGGCAGCAAGGCACAGCCCCGGCCCCATGCGCGTGGTGTCCAGTGTGTTGGTGCCCTGAGGGCAAATGCAACAAAAGTGTTCAACATAAGGATTCTAAAGCGCCAAGACGGTGTAGGTCAAAAGGCACAAGGGCCGGATAAATAGAGGCTGGGCACACGATGGCCGTGTTTCAACCAGTTACAACCCCTGATTATGCCGCTGCTACCTCGGAGAACTCGATCGTGCGCGTGATACAGCTGCGCACCCCACTCAAGGTCGCATGGGCGGATGGACGACACGTGGCACGCACGACCAAACGCGACACGCGACACCTGTCACACGGCACGCGTCGGCACGTGGCACATGGCACGCGCGCTCACCGCCACCAGCAGCTGCACGCCGCTCATGGCGGCGTACACCCCCAGGTACCACATGGGGCCAGTGTACGACACGCGGCGCGCTGCACACGGCACGTGTCACACGACACGCGCGCTCACCGCCACCAGCAGCTGCACGCCGCTCATGGCGGCGTACACCCCCAGGTACCACATGGGGCCAGTGTACGACACGCGGCGCGCTGCACACGGCACGTGTCACACGACACGCGCGCTCACCGCCACCAGCAGCTGCACGCCGCTCATGGCGGCGTACACCCAGGTACCACATGGGGCCAGTGTACGACACGCGGCGCGCTGCACACGGCACGTGTCACACGACACGCGCGCTCACCGCCACCAGCAGCTGCACGCCGCTCATGGCGGCGTACACCCCCAGGTACCACATGGGGCCAGTGTACGACACGCGGCGCGCTGCACACGGCACGTGTCACACGACACGCGCGCTCACCGCCACCAGCAGCTGCACGCCGCTCATGGCGGCGTACACCCCCAGGTACCACATGGGGCCAGTGTACGACACGCGGCGCGCTGCACACGGCACGTGTCACACGACACGCGCGCTCACCGCCACCAGCAGCTGCACCCCGCTCATGGCGGCGTACACCAGGTACCACATGGGGCCAGTGTACGACACGCGGCGCGCTGCACACGGCACGTGTCACACGACACGCGCGCTCACCGCCACCAGCAGCTGCACCGCTCATGGCGGCGTACACCCCAGGTACCACATGGGGCCAGTGTACGACACGCGGCGCGCACACGGCACGTGTCACACGACACGCGCGCTCACCGCCACCAGCAGCTGCACCCCGCTCATGGCGGCGTACACCCCCAGGTACCACATGGGGCCATGCACGGGGGGAGGGCCGGAGGGGTCGGTGGAATCCTGGGAGCCTGTGGCAAGCAGGGGAGCGAGGCAGGCATGGCCGCGACTCGTTCTTATTGAAAAACAGCTAATTAAATAAACCCACCCGTGTGGCAACCCTCGATACCATTCTTGCTGCACTAGCAGCTATGACAAATACCCACCCGTCCACGCTGCCAGCCACACGGTCGTCGCCACCCGCATGCCCTCCGCGCCCACAAAGCCCGCCATCAGCCACATGGCTGCGCCCGCCGCGCCGCCGGGCACGGGCGAGGGCATGGCGGCCAGGTAGGAGCCCACCACGGCGGGGGACAGGCCGCCCTGGCGGGAGGACTCGTCGGCCGTGATGCGGGACACCTGGCGGACGGGCGGAAGCAAAGGGTAAGCAGCGCAAGCTTCAGGGGGCCCGGATTGGGGTCGTATGAAGCTCAGAGGAACAGGCGGCACGTGGCCGAGGGGGTTGAGTACCCCGCTGGGTCTCGGAGTGTTAAGGGCGGCAATCGTAGGAAAGGGACACCAGCTTCACAAGGCATAAGCGGGAAGGATGAGATATGTTCTGGGGATCAAGAAGGTGTTGGCATCCCACAAGATGTTGGCAAACGGCCAAAGGGCATCCGGCTTCAGCGCTTCAGAGGCCTGTAAGGTGTTGGCAAGTGACCGAACCGGCGGCTTGGCTCACCTGCCCGGCGGATGCCACCAGGTTCACGGCGTAAGTAGGAGCGAGACGAGAGCTTCAGTGGGACTCAGAAGGCGTTGGCACCCCACAATATGTTAGCAAGCGACCGACCGAGCTGGCTCACCTGCCCGGCGGACGCCACAGGGCCCGGGGCGGCGGCCGTGACAGCGGTGACCGCGCCCTGCTGCTGCTGCTGCTGCTGCCCCTCCTTCTTGTCCTTGGAGCTGCCGTCGGTCCCGTCCTGCTCCTCGGCCTTGCCCTTGCCCTCGTCCGCATCCTCATCCTCCTCCTCGTCCCCGTGCTCCTGCACCACACGAAGGTGGTTGTGGGTGGCAGTTGTCACCAAAATCATTCGCTTGGATACACAGCCACCCGCCGCTGCAGCACGAAGAGGCGGATGTGACACGTCCGGACCCTCGTAGCCTTCGGGCCTCCCCACCTTGGCCACCTCCGCCATCAGCGCCGCGAACGCCCCTCCCGCCGCCATCAGCTGCTCCGGCGGCCCCGCCTCCGCCACCTTGCCGCCCGCCAGGTACAGCGCCACGTCAGCCTGCCGTACGTACTGCAGTTGGTTGGTGGCCAGTACGACAGTACGGCCGGCCAGCAGGCCCCTGGGGCGAAGTTGGGTCAAGGGATGGGTTATTGTGTGTGGGGAAGGCGGTGATAGGTTCTTGTGGGCCACGGAAGGCGGGTGTGTGCGTGTCAGCAGCTGGGGTGCTGGTGCATGGAGGCAACAGGGGCCCGGGTGTGTATTAATACTGCAATGGGGACGTGCACACACCTGATGGCCTTGGTGAACACCTGCTGCCCCACACGTGCGTCCAGGGCGGATAGCGGGTCGTCCAGCAGCACCACGTCGGCCTGGGCGTACAGGGCGCGGGCGATGGCGATACGCTGCTTCTGGCCACCCGAAACGTTGGTGCCGCGGTCGCCTGGGGGTAGGAAAAGGAACCAGCAATAGCGGCAGATGGCGTCAAGGCAACCCACCGCATGGTACCCACACGCTTGAGCAGTACACACACGTACATTTAATACACACCACCCACCCAGCTCGGTGAGGTCCCCTCCGGGCAGCAGCCGCAGGTCGGCGTCGAGGCACGCCGCCTCCACCGCCGCCGCGTAACGCTCGGCCTCGTACGGCAGGCCAAACAGGATGTTGTCGCGGACCTGCCGTACAATGGCACGTGCCGGAACGCGAGTGTGGTCACAGCACGGCAAGGCAGGCCAAACACGACGGTCTCGCAGACATGTGACTGTACATTTTGCGCTGCACATCGTATTTCACCCATGTTGTCTAGTTTACCCCGGTGTGAAGGGGTAAAGGAAGAAGGCCGGCGGTTGTGCAGCCACTGCACACCTCGGTACCGTACAGCTGTACACCAGTCAACCTCCCACCGTTGCGTTGACGATGAACGGGGCCTGCGGTACGTACGCCATGCGGCCCGCCACCCTGGGCTGCGGGCCGTACGCCTGGTGCGTCTGGCCCAGGAGCGCACTCAGCAGCGTGGTCTTGCCGCTGCCTGCGTGTTGCGGCAAACACACCGATGCCTCAAGAAGATAAACAATTAATGCATGTAAGGTGTTCGTTGGTTCAGCAGTGCACTCGGAACCGTGGTCTTGGCCCCGCCTTTTACCCACCTGTAATGTAGCTGGTTCGTTAGCGTTAGCCATAGCACCTAAAACCCTTCACAGCGAGCCCTTCGCGACGACGCAACACCTAAAGGTGTAGGTCTCGTCGACCGCGCATACTGCACCTTTAGGTGCTGGACGTAATTTATTGTGGGCCCACCACCACCACCAGCTGCCCCGCCTGCACCTACAGGCACACGACCCTCCCAGCTGCCCGACGAACATACCGACCCATGGGTCAATGCACCATAAATCTGTACACCGCCAGCCCACCTGTGGGCCAAAACACCGTAGCCCCTACGCCCCCCAAGCTCCGGGCCCCACCACGATAACCTGCGGCCCTGCGCAGGCTGCACCATGGGTCGCCAACGTACGGTATGCGTGATTTCCCCTGCCCCACGCACACACCCCTCCTGCTTAACCCACCTGTTGGCCCCACCACCACCACCAGCTGCCCAGCCGTCACCTCCAGGTTGACGTCCACGAGGGTGGGCGGCGAAGTGGTATCCCAACTGAAATCGCCCACCAGCGAGATAGCGGGCGTGCCTGGCGGGCGGCGGCGGTACGACACGTGTCATCATACGGGCGTGCGTGCCATTACGTGTAGTGAATGGCATGCCAACCGTTATCTCTATCACTAGATGAGTGGCGACAGCTCTCCATGGCATGCGGGCGAGCTACAAGGCACTTCAGACCCGACGCATGGAGGAGGAGCATACCAACAGGGTGCGAAGTGTGAAGGCAAACCTTCACCCCCAATGCACCCCACCTGGCGCTTTGGCCGTTTTCCAACAAACCTCCGGAATGATAGGATTTACTGTTGCACGCAGAAGGGATTACCGTCACGCACCCCACCTGGCGCTGCGGCGGGCGACGCCGGCGGCGGGTCGGCGGATGGGGCCCCGAGGAACTCCTGCAGCGACAGGCAACAACACACAATGGCATAAAGTCATACGGTACAGCGTGCATAGCGAGGAGGCAAGCGCCCCTTCTCGCCCCTTTGGGGCTCTATCAAATCTATCAAATCGCCCCTTTGGGGCTCTATCAAGCCCCTTTTGGTGTACCTAAAAGGAAGCCCCAGTCCATGCCCCAGTCCCTGTCCATGCTTGTCCGTTGTCCCAACATAGCGCGAGACAGCTGCAGCCCCGTGTTGTCCGCTGCCTTGTTGAGCCGCGTAATGCCAGGGGTCTCCCCTGCGTAACCCAGGGGGTCTCCCTTGCGTAACCCAGGGGGTCTCCCTTGCGTAAGACAAAAGTATCTCCCCTGCGCAAGGTCTCGTACCTGCAGGCGGCCCAGGCTGACGCGCGCCGCCCCCAGCTGCGCCACCAGTTGCGGCATGGAGAAGAGAGGGAAGCGCAGAATGTTGAACAGCGCCAGGCAGGTGAAGGCCTGGGGGTGGGAAAAAGAGGCGTCAAGGGGCGTCAAGGGGCGAGCGCAGAAAAGGGCAGCAAGGGGAGGCGGTGAGGCCATCAGGTGCCGAATGTTGAACAGCGCGAGGCAGGTGAAGGCCTGGGGTGTGGACAGGGGCCGTTCGGTGCAACGGCAGCAGGACGTCAGGCGCAGAGAGCGTGTAGCGAACTGGGGGTGCATGATGAAGAAGAGCGCGACAGGGGAGCGGGGGAGTGCACAGGGTGCGTAGGGTTGGGGCGCCGAGCTTGGCACGGCAGACTCTTAACCTTGCGCCCTGCAAGAGGCAAAAACGTTTCCTTTACTGCTACTAGAACCGTATCGTCCTTCCATTCGATCACGCCCTGCAGCAGTCAGAGAACCTTACATCACATTCTGCATTCACCTTTGCTGCGTCCAGCTGGTTCCCCAGCGCCAGGTAAGCGCCAAAGGTGGCCACCGGGATGAGCACCGGCACCGCCAGCAGCAGGAAGGTGACCACGGAGGACAGCACGGCGACCTGGTGGGGCAGCAAACACAACACGTGTACTAACGGTTAACACACATGGTGCTTTACGTGGCCACCGGGATGAGCACCGGCACCGCCAGCAGTAGCTCAAGGTGAACACGTGGGACAGCGCGGCGACCTGGCGGGGCAGCAGGTGGGTAGAGGTGGGAAGGAAAGCAGGGGACTCGTGTTGGGGTCTGCTGCCTCGAGAGGAGTCGCCGCACGACAGGTTGTTGGCTGGACGCCAGGGAGCCACCAGCAGGGGGAGGGACGGGGAGGGCCGGAAGAGTGGGGTGGGAGCGCTGTTCCCGTCGACGAGGGGCTGACAGCTGTGAAGGTGGCGGGCATGCTTACCGCCATCCCATTTACCGGTGAGGACAGAGGTACCGTCACACCTATCTTCGAAGGGAAGGACTAAGGCTCTCTGCGGAGAGAACAGCGGTGCCCTGCTGCGGTCCGGCTTGCGCAGAGCACCCGTCATACATCCTGAATGGTATCAATTGACAGAAAGAGCAGGGCACCATGCTTACCTTCCACAGCTGTGCGAGCTCCTTGGAGCGGGCGGCCTCGATCCGAGCCTGAGACGGGCAGGGCAATAAGCACGGGGGGCATTGGGAAGGGAGTGATGCCGGAGGGCGGGGATGGGGGCGGGCGGCTTCATGCAGGGGGTTGGCTCAGAGCGCAGCAGGACGTGCGGTGCTGGGCCGACTGTGCGGCGCACACGTGTGCACGTGGCCATTCCCCGTAGTGTACGGCACAACACGGGCTATGGTTAATCCCATGCAGGCCAACGACCATGCTAGGGGACGGCGGAGCAAGGAGGCCCGCCAGCGGTGTACGATCCATGCCACCTCAGTAGGGATTGATTGAGCGGCCACACAACCTGGAACGGAAGACAAAATGCCAAGATGCCGCCCCACTAACGCCCACCTGCCGGGGCTAGTATCATAATGCATCCATCTCATGCCCCCCACTTAGACCGAGCCAGGGACGCATGGGCCTGGAACGTGCGGGTGGGTTAACGTGTGCTGGCTGCAACCCTAAAGACCGCAAGCTGTGTATGTATCACTCCCACCGACCTGCAGAGGACCTTCCCAGGAGCTGCACTTGACCACCTCCATGCCTGCACACGGGGCAGGGGTGTGTGGCGTAAGCAGGGCCGTGTGGCGTCAAATGGGGCAGGCCGGTGTGGCTTCAAATGGAGCGATGGCGGTGGTAACTGGTAAGGTGTGCGAAGCGGTGCAGGGCAGGGCAGCACACGTGTGGTGGTACGGCAGCGGGGAACGGTGGCTTGTGGTGGTGCTGGTTGTGGGTGGTGGATGCCTGAAGTTACCCGGCAACGGGTTCATTGCACGCTAACCCACCCGCCATCGCACGTTAACCCACCCGTGCACCACACACTAACCCACCCGTGCACCACACGCTAACCCACCCGTGCACCACACCTTAACCCACCTGCCATCATCTCGGCCTCCAGCTTTGTGCGCTCGTCGGAGTGTGCAAGGCCAGCCTGTGGGGGCGAGGGCGTTACCAATACGACGAATAACTCTTAAACAGGGTCCTGAATAGCGTGACACACTTGTTTAGATATTTCCTATCGGCTTAAAATGCATAAAAAGTTGGCTTACCCTGTGTCGAGAGGCATGTTGCAACTTGTGGCACAAAATGGCCCCAAACGTCAAGTGCAAACGGCGCCGTGCACACCGTGTGCGGTATGCATGTGCTGCCTATGTTACTCTGAAACACAAGTCGAGAAATGGTGTTGCCTGCGTTGACCAGCCACGTGTTGACCGGGACCCACACGAAGTCCACACCCTTCAACCCACCCTTAACCCACACCCCCTAGCCCACATCCTTACCTTGAGCATCCGGTTGCTCACGTTGACCAGCCACGTGTTGACCGGGACCAGCGCCACCAGGCACACCGCGGCGGTGAGGGAGGCAGGGCCCAGCTGCTGACCCAGCAGCACCATGGCAACTGTATGTAGGGGAGGGACGTGTGTATTAGCGGTACCATGGACTGCTCGGGAGGGAGGGCGCGCTCAGCACCATCAGAGTCACAACCATGGATTGGGTGGTGGACCAGTAAGGATCGTATTCCCCCAACTCCATTGGCGCCAGGGGAAGGGATTTCCCCCGTCATTTACCTCATTTTACCATGGCAACTGGCGGGGAGAAAGGGTGTGCCGTAACGCGTGTTGATGTCCGTCAAAGGTGGTGATGGGGTTCCAGCTGCTGCCATGCGATGTGCCCAATGCAACATAAACAGATGCGCGTTGTTCATCACTGCGCAGAACGGCCCTGCTTGCCGGTCAATGGTCGTGAACGTGCACAGCCCGACTTCAAAGTCGGAACGTGACACGTAACCGTTCCGTGTGCCGTACGCGCCGATCGGGCATGCGGTCACTTCACCCATTGCACTGGGCCGAGGGTTGACAGTTACGCCCCAGGAACCGCACTATGCACCGATGCACTCACCGATAATGCGCACGGGGCTCGACACGACGCTCATAGCGTTTTGGCACAGGGACTGCGCAGGAGGGCAGTCGAGCAAGGAGGTTCAGCGAAGGGGAGCGTCATCTTAACAGAAGCGTAGCGCACAGCGGGGCTGACCGTGCTCACACGGAGCATGCAGGGTATTAAGCCGACCAAACGGGTATTAAGGGCACCTTCCACCCTGCTCCCCAAAAAAACACAGTCTTAAACCCTACTCAGCGTACAGGTCTCTTCCACCCTCTGCTCCCCAACAAAAACGCAGTCGCTTCGGTCCTTCCCCCCAGGCCCCAGAAGGGCCGCCTAGGGTATTAAGCCGACCAAACAGTGTGCATGGAGGTGGGTCGGCAAAGCGGGGCGTCGTCGTCCTCCTTAGTGCGGACAAGACGGCGAATAATGCTTTTCTGCAGCATGAAGGGAAATACCCGACCCATCCGTACAATATAGCAACTGTCCTGCATGCCGCATACGGAAACTGTCGTACCTGCAGAGACTCGGCGTCTGCCGACACCAGGCTGTACACTCGGCCGCTGGAGAAGGCAGAGCGGGAGGTGGGGCTCAGCCGGAACACCTGGGGAGTGTGGGCGATCGCGGCGACAATTGCGGCTGTGTACTTTGTTCAACATTTGGCACCTTGTGTTGCAGTCCAGGTGGTGGGGTCGGAGGGGTCGACAGCGGCGATGATGTTCGCGGGTTAGCTTGCCAGACATAACCAAAAACTCAACCGTGTTCTTCTCTGTGAATCAGAGGCGGTGGTGGCATTGGAAAGTCAAACGTAACAGCGAGCACAGCGTTTGTAGTTTGTTTGTGGTTCGTAGCAGCACACGTCGCGGCGTGTCGTACAGCCTCCCGCCCGCCCACCTGTCTGTGTACGGCAGCCGCCAGCGCCGCCTTGAGCCTGAAGCCCGCCCGCATGACTCGCTGGAAGTGCTGGTTGTCGGCCAGCACGCCGGCGGCGGTGCCGGCGAACATGAGGGCGGCGTAGCTGTAGCCCAGCCAGGCGGGGCCGCCCTCGGCCAGCACCTGCAGGGATAAGGTATCAATGTGATAACATGAGCACAATGTAATACACCTACAGAATGTGGAATGTGGACGCAAACCACAAATGCGGGCCCGTCAACAAGTACTACAAGGGTAGGAAGGGCAGGGTGCAGGGTGCAGGGTGCAGGGTGCAGGGGCATGGGGAGGTAGCCTGCAGGCAGGGCACGCGGGCAGGCGGGTCCACGGGGGCAACTCTGTGCCTTGCATAAGTACGCGCCCCTACATGCAGACGGCGGGCACGCCGTACAGCGCACCTCGCACCTCGCAGGAAGGTGCACTTTGCCATGCATGTGAACGGGCTCGTCAAGAGGGCGGACACACATGGCGTCCTTGAAGCGGTGCTGCGCTGTGCGTGTTGCACGTCTACCAACGCCCGTGCGCATGGCCCGCCCCGTGCCCCAGCACCGGCGACATCGCTCACCTTGAGCAGCAGGTTGAGGAACAGCGGGCCGATGAACTGCGCCGCGTCGTTCATGATCTTGAAGGGCAGGGCGCCAGCGAACAACCGCCATGTGAGGGCCCAGCAGCAGCGGCCCAGCGAGGCGGCCTGCGGGCCGCGCTTGGCCAGCTCGGAGCGCCACAGGCTGGGGGCGAAGAGGTCATACATTCAGGCTGTGCAGATGCGGGTGGGGCCAACAGCCCTTGGGTTCGTGTGCAGGTGGGGCGTGATCAAAGGTTTGGTACTGACCCAAGAGCTACTCCGCTAAATCCCACATCTTGGATCACCAGTGAGAGAACGTAGGTGCTCTGTCCACAAGCCACTACACAGGCATCTGCCCAGCCACCCCTCCATAAGGCACAGCACCACACTCGCACACGCACCTTTCAAGCTGCCCCTCCAGCACCTGGGTGCGGTCGCCAGAGCCCAGCTGCACCTTCTATCGCTAATACACACACCCTTAATACACACACGCACACCTGTCCAGCTGCCCCTCCAACACCTCGGTGCGGTCGCCAGCGCCCAGGCTCCAGATGTCATCAGCCGTCAGCGGAGAGCGGTAGCCCTGCCGCAGCGTTCAAGGACAGGGGAACGAGCACGCTGCCCATTCAGTAAGGCCAGAGTCTGCTCGACAAGTGCCCCGTTCCACTCAAAAGTGCGTTGTGCTTGCCTGCGCTCCACGCTGTGCCGTACTGTGCACTGCCGTACCGTACCGTACGGCACCGTACCTTGCTGATCATGGGCCCCATCCAGGAGAATGTGAAGTGCGACAGCAGGCCGGCCTTGTCCTCCGGGCAGTGCACAGAGGCGCCGACCCGCGGGTCGGTGATGGCGCCAGACGCGAGCGGCTATGGGGCGATGGGCGAATGTATGGGGCGCAGAGGGGTCAGTAGAAAGGTAAACGCAGGTGGCAATAGGTATGACCCGCGGGTCGGTGCCTGCGTCCCAGGCGAACGGCTGTGGGGTACCGGAGCATTGCTAGCACAGTGATTTCCCCACCAGCGCATGCGAAAGCCGCACAGGCGGTCAGGACAGGGGCAGGTACCACCCCACTTACCAGGTATCCCTCCTCCTCCACCGCCAGCAGGCTGCTGGCCTTGCCTTGCCTTGCCACATGTATGATCATAGATAATACCGGTATATATTCTTCATCATGTATGTAGTATCACCCGCAAAGAACCCACCAGGTAGCCCTCCTCCTGCACCGCCAGCAGGCCGCTGGCCTTGCCCGGCCGCCACGTGAGCGCCTTGAGGGCCAGCAGCAGCTGCGCAGCCAGGTAGGTGCCGTACAGCGCAACCAGGTAGGCCTCGGAGCCGCTCGAGGGCTGCGGGGACAGATGGGTTACGGCTTAACGTAAGGTATTACGTGGTATCTGTCGTAGGTGCCGTACAGCGCCAATAGGTAGGCGTCGGAGCCGCTCGAGGGCTGCAGGGGACGGGTGGAGTAGCCATGCGACAGGTAGTTTAGGCAACACAGGAAAGAAAGGGGGATATATGGGATTGGGGTGACCGCGCGCGTCGCAAAAGGTACCCCTTGGAGCCGCTCGAGGGCTGCGGGGACAGGTAAGCAAGTCGCATGACGGAGGAATGTACGTTGCCATGATGGAGGGTGAGTGCACTTCAGGTAGGTGCCGTACACCGCAGCCAGGTAGGCCTCGGAGTCACTCAAGGGCTGCGGGGGTTGGCAGTGACAGGTTCCTTGAGCAAGCGCACTGAATCAGACGCTGTAGACTACGTGGCAACTGCCTCAGCGCCTCAGGTAAAGTCTGAAAGCCGCTGGACGGCTGTGGTGGACGTGCATGGCACTTGCACCACCACCACCACCCTGCCACCGCCGCACCTGCCACGTGTCACTACCCACCTGCCACATGCCACTGCCCACGTGCCACATGTCACTACCCACCTGCCACGAGCCGCCTCCCTCGCCCTCGGCCCCGACCGGCAGCAGCAGGAAGCGCGGCTTGACAAGATCTGCGCTGGCACCCACCTTCCACGTGCCACGTGCCACCACCCACTGCCACGTGCCGCCTCCCTCGCCCTCGGCCCCCACAGGAGGCAGCAGGAAGCGCGCCTTGACCAGCTCGGCGCTGGCACCCACCTGCCACGTGCCGCCGCCTTCGCCCTCGGCCCCCACAGGAAGCAGCAGGAAGCGCGCCTTGACCAACTCCGCACTGGCACCCAGCACCAGGGCGAAGCGCACAGTCCAGCGGCCGGGCAGCACCACGTGTGGACCGAGCGCCTGGAGGGGCGGGTGAGGGAGGGGTCCTGGTATCGCATGTAGTTCGGGATTCGTACAGTGGACAGTGCAACCCCGAGCAGCGGCCGGGTAGCACCACATGGAGGGGCGAGAGGGGGCTCGTACATATGAGCCTTCCTAGCGGCAGCATGTACAATGTCAGCTCACAGTTCACAATTCGCAGTTCACAGTGTTGACTGCAACAGGTTTGGGTTGGCGCGGCGCGCATCCACGAGGTAGGGCGACGTTGCTCTGCCGTGCACAGCGGCACGCGCATGTATATGCCCACCGCGCAGGAGCTAATCATGAATTAATGAATTGTACTTACCTCGCGCAGATAGAGTCCCAGCAATGCCGCCCACCGTGCGGTCGACAGCAGCAGACCTGGGGGGATACGGGCGCAGGGTCAGCAGTGTCACCACAGAGCACGTCAGCGATAAAGTCAGCGAGCGAGGACAGAAAAGACAGGAAAGCAGCTGGCGGCAATATACAGGCATATAAGAAGACTGCCGCATGATGAGGAACGGCGCTGGCGGAGAGGGGCAGTGTAATGGCTGGAAAAGGTAGGGCAAGGTATGCGCTCAGGCGTACCCCTGGCACCGTCCCGCACTCCCGGCGGCACCCCGGCAGCACCCCCGCTGTCCCAACACGCGAAAGCCTCACCCGTCCATTCGTAAGGAGCCAAAGGTGCCGCGGACTCTGCTGCAGCAGCTCCCAGCCGGGCGCTAAGCTCCAGGTAGGGAACCAGCAGCCCGACTAGAATCAGAGCGATGGCGCATGCATGCACCCGCAGCGCGGTGCCGGTGAGCTTGAACCGCTGCGCCGATGAGGCGTAAGAGCGCCATAGCTGTGCCAGAACAACAAATATGGCGAAGATCTCGGCGGTACCTGCGTGGCCACGGTTGCGAGGACGCGTTTGGCAAATGGCACGTGTGGCAACGTTGTCAGGAGACGAAGGCCTGCCCGTTCTGCCCTCTTCACGGGAACAGCGGTGATTGCGGTAATGAACATCACATGATATTTTTGTTGGTCAAACGCTTACCGAGGACAACAACGTCGACGACGCAAGGTGTGAACGCGCCCAGCTCGTTCGTGAATATGCGCCTGAGTGTTGCGTCAGGGCTGCAAAAGCCCTGAAGAAACTTGCTGTCTGCCTCCGTCTGCTCCATTGCGCTTACCGCGCCGGGCATCTCGTCCTTGGCAAGTTAGTTTGCCAGGGATGGCAGTCCGCAAAGAGCCCTCGGTCAGTAGTTGTTTAGGAGTTCCTAAGCATATTCCACCATGCAGTCGCTGGCCTTACGTTGCGGCAAAACTTTCCCAATCTAATCTCCTCTGCCTAACGGTCAACCACGTGGGCAAAAGTGCCACGGGAAGACGGGATCAAACCTTTAGGGAAGAGGACGTGGTATCAAGCAAAACAAAATCTCATATGTCCCAAGGACTATTCATGGTGGCTGCTGCTGCCTTGCTGAAGCAGTCCAGCCCAAATGGGCGCCCGACAAAGCACCCAACTGCACGGGCGCTCTCCTGCCCGACCCGGCATAGCCGCCGCAGTTGCAGGTCAAAAGTACAAGCAAACACTAGATAGCAGGGCTGCTGCCGTAGCCATAAGCAGTGCAGTGTGCGAAGTAGGCATGTGTGAAGCCGCCGATGGACGCCACAGTAGTGTGCATGTCGTCGTGCACGTGCCAGAGCTTTTCCTCCCTCTTCGCGCGCGGCAGCAGTTGCCCACACAGGTCAGAGGCGCAAAACGCACTGAGGACGAACTGAAGTTGTGCATTCAGGGACCATCGATATCATCGTGCTGATGTACGCAGGCTTGGTACCGTACGCATGCATAGGGACGGTCCCACAGGGACGGTCCCTCCCCTCAACGGATCCTTCAATATTAACCCTGCTAAACACAAAGCCGTGACGTGGTAGTGCGGAACTTGGATCCTTCAATGCACAGGGACGGCCATGGGACGGTTGTGTGGCTGTGGGCCAACCCGACTTCCATGTCAAGGTGCCGTGCTGGTTCCGAGCACCAAGCCACCCGTGCTGTGCAGGGCAACCGGCAACGGCCAGACACGAGACGGTACGGCAAGAACGCAGCGTAGGATTTACAGCAGGAGAACACTTCTTTCGGTGTTCGTGCGGCGCAGTGTTTGGCGTCAGTTGCCGTACGGCGGGATGGGGCGGTACGGTACACAGTCTTCGTATCCCACGACCTCAAACGTGTGCCTTCACTGACCACCGACAGACGACCCGTTCACTGCCGTATCCGCCATCCGGGCTCCACACCAGCCAAGTTATTTTATTCAGTGTGCCAGCTGATCCGGCAGACAATGCAAGTGCGTGACGTGGCACCGAAGGCCAGCGCAAAGTGCACAGTGGCAAATGCTGCATGTGTTCCGTGATGCCAAGTCAACGAGCGAGCGCACAAGGGTTCGTTCTGTACGGCACCCTCGTGGTGGCCCAAGCAAGGGCATGGCCATCGCTGCCTAGCCCTCAGCCCAATCTGAATAAAGCCACATCCATGCAGCTATCTTCTGTTTGATTTGCAGTCAGCATGTATGGGGTCAAAGCATGTATGGTACAGGCATGCATTCGAGACGACTCTCGCTCACCCCATCGCTATCGCCGCGCGTGACATCATACGCACACACACTCCCAAGCCTACCGTACACGGGCGCATGCAGCCCCCAGCCTTCCGGTATCATCGGGTACGGCAGCTTGCTTCCAACGGTCAACCGCTAAGGACACACAAACGCACAGTCGTCATGTTTCCGATCGGTCTGTTGCCCCACTCTGCACAAGCCCATACCATGCTCGCATTCGATGGCCCCAGAACCCCCACAACCGCATTCACTCAACACGCGCTCTGCCATCGCTTGGCCACGCGACCGTAAACATTTGAAGCAACTGCCATGCAGCTCACTACTGTACGCTGTACAAGCGAAACTTAGAGCATATGCTTGCCTGCAACACCTGTCTACCCAGCTCAACCGCACCAACATCATATCACGTAACCACTCCCAAGCAAGTCATTCATTCCCTCCCAGCCCCAAGCCAACCAACGGCAGCAGCCCCTGGGCATGACTAGGCCATCGCCCGCATAGCCGCAGAGCTGTTACCAAGCACTGTACGACACCGGTACTGTACGTGCGGGTAAGTAGTATATTGTACCGCATAAAGTACCGTACCGGTGCCCCAGCTCCACGACGGTTCCCTCAGCTGCTTGTGGCCACTGCCGACCGCACAGAGCCAAACGCCACCGCACGACAGCGGTACGACGCTGCACGGTACGGTGCCGTGCAGCACGGGCGCTTACGCCCGGCTGGTCATGGCGGGGGCTGGCGGCAGCTCCATGTGGGCTCCCTTGCCGTCGGTGTGCGCCGAAGCATCGGCGCTGGTGGTGGGCGCCTTTGGCATGCGCTTGCCGCACGTGAGCACCATGAGGATCATCTCTGAGGCCTCAATGATGGGCATCACGATGCAGATGGAAGCGGCCACTATGCCCCAGATCATGGCGATGATAACCCACATGGTGAAGTAGCCCTCAGAGAAGACCTTGGCGGGCAGCGCCAGGATGGGCCAGGCGATGAGCAGGACCAGCGTCAGCGTGCCGCCGGTCATCCACGTGAAGCGGATGACGCGGTCGAGGGCCTCAGGGGAGTCCTCGTCGTTGGCGGACTTCTCGTGGTAGGCGCTCTCGGTCACGGCGGCGGGGATGGTGCGCAGGTGGTCCCAGTCGTAGTTCTGCGTGGGTTAGGACACGGGGGAGCAGTTAGGTCTCGCGAGGCAGGAGAAGGACCGCTTGCGCAGGCCAGCGCCATAGCATACCGTGGTAGGAACCCCCCCAATATTATTATACCGCGTGGTACTGTTTACTCTGTATGGTGCGGTCCTGTTGTTGCCATGCTTATTGTCGGACACGCACATGCAAAGTGCAGTTCAGGTTACTTGTCGTACACATGCACGCAGGTAAGATGCATGCAGTACAGGTAACCAGGTGCACGTGGCTCATATGAGCTGCAGCATTGCCCACCTGGGGGAAGATGTACGACAGCACGATGCAGAGGATCATGGAGAAGAAGAGCGCGACCAGGTTGCCGGCCAACATGGGGTAGTCCTGGCCGGTGGTGGCGAGGTTGATGACTCCGTCGTTGAGCTTGGCGGCGGTGATGAGCCACGTCATGATGGCCAGGGGCGTGGTGACGACGGCGGCTGTGCAAGCTGACAGGGCTGAGCACTTGGCCCACGTGAGCGAGCAGGCGATCTGTGGGTGGAGCGGAGGGCGAGGAGGAGGAACGTGTCAGACAGGGGGAGGGGACCGCGGCGCTTTGTCAGCCGTGCGTTTGACTTGCCTCGTTACGGCATGGGTTAGCGGTGACGGCACCACTGATGCAACGCGGTACACAAGGGAGAGCCAGGGCAGCCAGCCTTTCCCCTGGTGCGTGGTGCATCAGGGTGGCAAGGTGGTAAGGTGCTCATAGCGGTTGCACGAGTGCCCCAGCAGCAATTGTTGAAGGCGCAGCACAATCCACAAAAACCACGGTGACACAACACAACACAACATGGCACGTGCAACGCAGGAGCGCCCGGCACAACTGAGACAGCCGGCGCACGCTCACCCCCTGCCTGCCACCCCAAGCGGGTCATGAGACATCCAACCCAAGCCATCACGGTACCGGATACAAGAAGGGGGAGCCATCACTCACCGGGAACACCGCGCTGCCGATGACGATGCCCATGAAAAGGTACACCCAGCCAAGGGAGACCTCCAGCTTGAGCAGGATGACGGCCACCACACCCGAGATGATGGCGTACACGATGACCATGGCACGTGTCAGGGTCACCATCTGCTTGCTGGTGGCGTTCTTGTTGATGTACGGCTTGTAGATGTCGTACACCACGATGGTGGCCACGGCCATCTGCTCGGCGCAGGCGGTGGAGGTCACGGCCTGGGGGGCAGCGCGTGAGGGCGGCATGGGAGAGCACGTGAGGGGAGGGGAGAGATCAGTGCTACTATTGGTATGGTGCACAAGCCACAAGGTCACCGGTACGTGCACTGGCTCATAGCCTGCACGCCTTGACGGCACGTGTCTAGTGGAGCGGCGTGGGAGAGCGACGGCAGGGGACAGGTGATTGCGACGGATCTCAAAGTCAACGGCACTTGCACGCACTGTCTCAGAGGTCCTGCACGCTTACACGCCACGTGCCCAGTCTGTCGGCTGTCTGAGTAATGCAAGCCGGACTCCCTCCTTGCTTTCGAGTTGCCTGTGAGTTGCTTGTGCTGGCCTGTCCTCTCCCGTCTTCTTGTCTGTAAACCTTTCCACAGAAACAAAAAAGTGGACGTCGCTAACACACACGGTACTCACAATGAACAGCTGGAAGGCCATCAGGAATGCGCCGCCCTGGCCCATGAGGTGTACGGCAAGCGCAGGGGGCACCAAGCCACGGCTGGACTCATCCTTGGTGATGGGCAGGTCCAGCGCACGCGCGCCGAGGCCCATGGTGGTGGCCATGGTGAAGGGGATGGCAAACCAGCACAGGCCACCCAGCAGGTACCCCTTGTAGGTGGCGGAGGGCTTGGCGGCGATGGCGCCCTGCCAGTAGGACTGGTCCACGAACACGGTGCCGAAGTTGCCTGGGGGCGGGGTGGGGAGGTGTGGGTTAACGGAGTGTGGGTTAACGTGGCGTGAGGTGTGGGATGCGGCTGCTAGTAGGACTGGTCCACGAACACGGTGCCGAAGTTGCCTGGGGGCGGATGCGTGGAGCCGGTGAGTCAGGGCAATGTGTCAGCGGCTTCGTGCAGGGTTCGAGCGCTCGACAGGGGCGGGCAGCCATGTGGCAACTGGCAAGCCGCGCCTCATGCCGGCGGGAAAGCAGAGCCGCACAAGGCGCACGCTAGCTGCGCGAAATGGGGTCAGCCGCGTCAGCGCAGTCAAGAGCACTCATCAGCCGTCTGAGTTGCAAATCAAAATGCTAGCATGCATAGCCTCTCACCGATGATGTTGATGATTCCGAAGATAATGCCCGACTTGGAGAACATGGTGATGTACGAGCCACCCATGTTGTCGGCCACGGGGTGCTTGACCTCCACAGCGCGGAGGCGCTCGTACACCTTGGAGATGGAGCCCAAGTCCTTGTTGGTGGCATACACCTGCAAGGAAAGTACCGGTAGAGATCAATTACCGGTAGTATAGGAAGAGGACCCAAAGGTCAGCTGCGCGTGTCAACAGTAGTTACGTACTTATGGTGTGCGGATTGCCTGCGTGCATGGCACCATGCACCGCAAACCACTGCCGGTACAAACCCATGCTACAGCACCCATGCTGGACAGCGCAGACCCGTGGGTCAGCAGCCCATCCGCTGACCACATGTCCGTATCTCGGCTAGTTAGTATTTGGCTGCAAGAGCATGCACCCTGGTGCACTCCTTGCACAATATATGCAGTAGTGCCGCACAACTCACCTGGAACATGAAGATCAGTAGAGCCAGGTAGATGACAGTTACGTTGAGCCACTCGGCTATGACGGCACCCTTGATGCCACCCACGCACGTGTAGAGCACCACACCGGCCGGGATCAGGAAAGCGGCGGCGTAGACGGACACGCCGGAAAGCGCCTCCATAACGGCGGCGCCTCCAAGGATGAGCATGGCCGTGACGATGATGTTAGTCATGAAGCCGTACACCATGAAGATGATGTGCGCCACCTTGCCCCAGCGGCATCGGATGATCTCGAGGAAGGTGTGGATGGTGGGCGCCTTGCGCTTGATCTCGACGGCGAGGATGGCGAACAGCAGCACCTGCACCGTGGCGCCTGCGTGGGGTCAGTGGGGCGTGGGGTACGGGCATGTTCATGTCTTCAAAAGACACTGCTGCGAAGGAGGGACGCCGCAGGAGCGCAACAGATGTTGTACGGCAGATGTTGTTCGGTGGGGAGTGGGGTAGGGGTAGTCCATGGGAACCATGCCGGACAGGTTGGGGCAGATGAGGCATGCGCGCATGGCAGTACCAGTACTGTTGCAAGGGGTCGGGGTCTGTAACTGTAACGGTTGCAAGGTAAGCGAGGTGCTGACTACGGTAGCTAGCAGATGTGCAGCTGGGTCATGCATGCGAAACACGAACTGCCGGTTTCGGCGCTGCCTGCAATGGTGGGCTGGGGTGCTACATGCTGGGTGGCTGGCACGTGTGCTGGTTTCGGGGCTGCTCCAGGAAGCTCTGGGGACCCACCTGCGGCGTACCAGAAGGGCCCAGATACACCAAAGGAGTAAGCCACATTTGATGATTGGAGGAGAGTGGCAGCCCATGTCCACTTGGCCACGATGTCGCAGGCTGTAAGGCCGGCTTTGATGGTATGGCCAGCGGTTGCGAAGGATTCGGAGTCGCTGCCGAGACCACCGAACTTCCTGCAATGAAGAGGCGCAACACGGCGGAAGCGTGTTGCGGCAGCTGTGTGTTGCGATCGACGGGCATGCATCCAGAGTAAGCGATAGACTTGTGCTGTTGGGCATATGAGCGGTGGTACTGCATAGTTCTGTGAGCGGGCGCTGAGCTGCCGGAACGCTGCACCATACCGAACCCCGTCGCATGGTGGCGACCAAGACTGCCCAAACTTACTTGTCGAGCCACACGAGCAAGGTAGGAATGCAGGCGAAGACAGCGCCTAGACCGACAATGATGAACCAGCCAAGTCCTTGAGGCAGAGCGGTCTCTGGAGGCGGTAGTTCGCAGGGGAGCGACAAGCAGGACCATCGTCAAGGGCTGCCTAGTGTCCGACCAGTAAACGCACATATGGAGATCAGCGAGTCGCACCGGGATGCCAAATGTGCAGCATTATGGCACCTGGCCATACGAACGCATGGACCAGGGCGGTGTTTCCACATTCGTCGGTGCCATGACCCTTGAGCGCCGCTCACCAGAACCGAAGAACTGACACCTCCCATCGTATTGTGAGAACCCGAAGAGGTTTGTACATTGTTGAGACATCTTGCTCGACTGCGAGCTGCTGTCAAGCGCTGCAGCAGGAGGAGATGCCGACAAGGTCGTCTTACAGGAACGCGATTCTGTTTCGACACACTGAGTGTAAGACACGTTATGAAATAACTCACAGTGAGTGCTTTTATACCACCCACGCCATGGTTTGGGTCCTGAAGGGCAACTGTTTCCTTTTGCAGGTCACGCCGTACAAACAACTGCGAGCTCCTCGTAGGGCCAGCAGAGAACGCAGGACGCGTAAGTAAAAACAGTTTTTGAATTTTGTCTACTTGCGTTGTGACAGGCCGGGAGCGGGGTTACGTTGAGCATTGAGTGCAGTGGGAGTCCGACCTGGTGCGGCACAAGAGGCAAAGCGTTCGCGGAGGTTTCAAGAATCTGCATGATATAATAATTTCTTCGATAATGTGACTTCATGACGCCTTGCTCGCCCACGCACACCTGCAACGTTGTGGGGTCGGACTGTCCGTGTTCAGGGGAGCCCCCCTGCTTCACTTGGCTGCGGCCTCACGCCGGCTTTGTTTGAGTTCACGCCTTACATGGGAAGTAGTGGTTGGCAGGGGCGGCTGACTCGCTGGCCGTTGCTATACTGCCTGCGCATTCGGGGAGGCGCCTTGCCAGTTGCATCCAGCATGACCGCCAGTGACCACCCAGCTTTCCCCCTGGTGGGGTACCGGATTACCGGTGCGTGCTGCACATGGCGAGTACACCCTGGGTTGCATCAATATAACAGGCTGGAACCTGAACTAATCCGTTCGCGCTTCGCTGCACCCCTCCACATTGGCAATTGGACTCAATGGTAGAAGTGCTGTACTACTGTAGTAGGGTAGGACCAGGTAGGACACGAGAGGTCCCGTTCCCCGCCTGTTCTACGGACGACGTAGGTCCAGATGGTCACATATGTCCGCAGTAGCGTGCAGTACACCCGTTTGGCAACGGAGTGCGTTTGGTACCGTACCATATGCCACGTTGGCTAGTGCCGTGCCCATACAGTAACAGTAACAGTAACCATACGTTGCGTACGGCAGAAGTATGCACGGTGGCGGTGGAGTGGACGGTGCAATGGGTTCCTCCAGCCATGTGGGCAGGCGGAGCACGGGAGAGATCATGCACCCTCATGTACCTACGCGCCCATGGACCCGAAGCAGTGGAGCCCGCATCGAATTGCGAATCGCACAGTACCGTACCGTACGCCATGCCGTACAATGTTACAGGTAGTCTCGTGTGCGGGCCGCATTGGCCACGTACGTGTCATGCCGTGAAGCGGACGCTTGGTGGTCCAATGCAGGCACGGCACACGTGTCACGCACACGGGGGAACCTCCAGGATCCCCCGCACACCGCACGGAGCAACGCCATTTAGCAGATCACGTTGGACGGGGTACTCGGCGCCAATGCACTCGCTCCCACACGATACCGCAGCAACGCATGCCAGTACAGCACCTTGTGCCGAGCAGGGCGCCAACGATCACTGGGATGCGGCAGCCACGTGAAGATGACCGCCACGCAAACCACCGAAGTGGTGTACGACACTGGCGCTGCGCAGTGGCACCTGGCTCATCCGTACCGTATTGATACATTATTACAACTTCGCTCGCCGCAGGTCCACTAGCAACCTCCCTGAGCAGCTGGCATGAACCAAAGAGGACCACGTCAGGGCTGCATGGGCCACATGCGTGCCTGCACCACGTGTCATCATGCACGGCAGGGGTACATGACACGTGCGGTGCACGTGTCCATGCCGTTAACGGCAGAGCATAGCCTCATCGATTAAGACCTATCTAGCAGTACAATACCACGCGGACAGCGGTGCGTATGCATGCACCACGCAGCAAGTTCCGCGATTGCGTGCGTTTGGCAGACCCAGGCACGTGCCAAGGGCTGACACACACAAGCCAGGGTACCATCCCACATTCATCCGTACGGAGCCACAGTTCCTCCCACGGTCTGCCGCACCATGCCTTATTATTCCCCTCCATCTTCTTCCATGGATCCAAGTCCCGCTTGGGAGGAGTTGGCACCATCATCAAGCGTCAACCCTCAACCCTATCCTGCACAGTTCTGTACGTATGCAACAATGTATCTGCTTACTGCAGCCGTCCAAGAAATCGGTGCGAATGCGCCTTCAAATATAGTACATGATGATCGAAAGGATATGCGTACCGGTACATGTGCGCACCGTCTTGCTTGGTGCGGTGTGGAGTGACCGTGCGTCGTGCCGCCCAGCCGGGTTCACGTGCGGTGACCCAAGCACAAGTGCTCACGCCTTGCCTCCAACCAAGCCCATTGCGAACCACCAGAACGCATGCATCCCCAAAGCCCACGCCACAAAGCCGCCTGCCCCGCAGCCTCCGCAGTGCCGAGCCGACTCCGAGTCTACAGTCCGCCAGCACCTGTCAGTCAGCACGCTTCAGCCAGAGCACAGCCACGAGAGCACAGCTATCCAACAACGAAAAAAACTACAGAGTCTGTTCCCGAAAAGAAAGAAACTTGAATCCGGAGCACGCCTACATCTGCCTACACCTAGAAGCAGTGCTACAACAACAAGGTCCGCTGGACCGTTGCGTACGGAAATCCGTACGGCACACCGGCACACGTGCCTTACGCCCGTACGGCAGGGGCGGGCGGCAGCTCCAGGTGCGTGCCCTTGCCCTCGGCGTGGGCGGAGGCGTCGGCGCTGGTGGCGGGCAGGTTGTACTTCTTGCCGGAGAAGATGGCGACAAAGATGTCCGAGGCCTCGATGATGGGCAGGCAAATGCACACGACGGAGGCCACGATGCCCCAGATCATGGCGATAATGATCCAGAAAGTGAAGTAGCCCTCGGAGAAGACCTTGGCGGGCAGCGCCAGGATGGGCCAGCAGATGAGCAGGACCAGCGTCAGGACGCCGCCCGTGGCCCAGGTGAACTTGATCACATGGTTGAGGGCCTCAGGGGAGTCCTCGCCCTTAAAGTTGTTGGGGTCGGCGTTGGGGTCCACCTCGATGACGGGGATGTTGCGCAGCTCGGCCCAGTCGAAGTCCTGTGGGTTAGGGATGGGGGAACGGAAGGTGGGACGATGTCAGATTGAGGAACCCGACGCCGCCGTCCATGCATGACTTGCGGGGCGGCGTGCACACGCACTTAAAGGCTTACGAATGCACCGTGACCGGCATACGGTTAGCTGCTACGCATGCGTTGTGCGTCTGCTTCTGCTCAGCAGTAGCAGGTGCAAGGCGCATTGCGGCGGGTTGGTAGCATGTCTGGGACTGGTGCACACCATCGACACGTGTCCCCGCCCTTGTGCGGCACTCAACTGGCACCAACTGCATGCAAATCTAAGAGCAACACGAAAGCAAGGGGCACCAGCGCGAGCACGCACCTGGGGCCAGATGTACGACAGCACGATGCACAGGATCATGGAGAAGAAGAGGGCGACCAGGTTGCCGGCAAGCATGGGGTAGTCCTGGCCGGTGGTGTCCAGGTTGATGACTCCGTCGTTGAGCTTGGCGGCGGTGATGAGCCACGTCATGATGGCCAGGGGCGTGGTGACCAGGGCTGACACGGTGGCGGCGGTGGCGGAGCACTTGGCCCACGTGAGGGAGGCAGCAATCTGTGAGTAAGTGGCGTGGACAGGGCGTGATCAAATCATCAATCATAGTATCAATGCATCTATGCGGGTCAGTTGAAAAAAAAAAAAAAAAAGTTGACTGATGCTACACCCTTGGCGTCACGTGAGGGAGGCGGCGATCTGTGGGTGGGGCGTGGAGAGGGCGTAGCGGTGCGGGTCAGCTGCTTGACGCTACGCAAGTAGGTGCCGGCACCGAGAGATCGATGATGGGAGCAAGGCAGCTTCGTCAGGTGGGGACCGCGACCGGACAGGATGTCGTACGGCGCACCCCCTTCACCCAGAGAGGGTGCACGAGACAGCCCCTCACAAATTGACACACGGCGCTAGGGCCAAAGCTATGCAGCAGGGGTTCCTGATATCATGATTAAGAGGTAGGAATAAGCACCAACTCACCGGGAACACAGCGGAGCCGATGACGATGCCCATGAACAGGTACACCCAGCCAAGGGAGACCTCCAGCTTGAGCAGGATGACGGAAATGACGCCCGAGATGATGGCGTACACAACCACCATGACGCGCTGCAGCGTGATCATGGTCTTGCCGTCGGCGTTCTTGTTGATGTACGGCTTGTAGATGTCGTACGCCACGATCGTGGCAACCGCCATCTGCTCGGCGCAGGCGGTGGCAGTGACGGCCTGCATGAGGGCAGCCGGAGGATAGGACGGGTGACGCACATGGATCAGTTGGTGTACGCGTGCTAAAGGAGGCGTGTCAATGAGGGCGGGGGCTTTCGGCCGACAATGACAATCCTATCCTGGGAACACCGGTACAAGCATCTGGCTAATATTGCGCAGAACCCAGGCAGCACAATCAGGGTAGCAGGCGCACGTCGTTAAGACACAAGCACGTCCACGTTAACCCACGCACCATGAACAGCTGGAAGGTCATCAAGAAGGCGCCGCCCTGGCCCATGAGGTGCACGGCGAGAGCGGGGGGAACCAGACCCTTGCTGGCCTCAGACTTGGTAATGGGTAGGTCCAGAGCACGAGCGCCCAGACCCATGGTGGTGGCGAAGGTGAAGGGGATGGCGAACCAGCACAGACCGCCTAGCAGGTAGCCGCGGTAGGTGGCGGAGGGCTTGGCGGCAATGGCGCCCTGCCAATAGGACTGGTCCACGAACACGGTGCCGAAGTTACCTGTTGGTGGGGTGGGGAGGTGTGGGTTAGCGTGTGCAGCATGCAACCAGGCACTTTCGAGTCGTACACCACGCAGGGAGCAAGCTGCCATAGCACACGTGGCAGCGTAGGCAAGTGGCAGCGCAAGGCTGCTGCTGTGTGTGCGTAAGCCTCTCACCGATAATGTTGATGATTCCGAAGATGATGCCCGACTTGGAGAACATGGTGACGTAGCTGCCGCCCATGTTGTCTGCGACGGGGTGCTTGTTCTCCACAGCGCGGAGGCGCTCGTACACCTTGGAGATGGAGCCGAGGTCCTTGTGCGTGGCGTACACCTGCAGGGCGACACACACATGAATGACTCATTATTGGTAGTCATTCTTAGTGTACTGCGGAGTGCGCTGCGTACACCTGCGAGGCAAGGACAGCGGATTGAAGTACATGGCATGCCATGCATGGTATGGACCAACACAAGAGGGGCAAGGGTGCGACCCTGCAGAACCCAAGAGCAGGGCAGCAGGTGCATACCGGTACCAGGACCGGTAGAGCCTTCCTAAGCCGCTTTCTTCCGCAAGGTGGGCGCTGATCCTGTTGTCCGCGCATATGGGTACCGTACGGTGTATGCAAGCAAGGTTACAACCAGACGCACCTGGAACATGAAGATCAGCAGGGCGATGTAGATAACACACACGTTGAGCCACTCAGCCACCACGGTGCCCTTGAGGCCGCCAACAGCGGTGTAGATGACCACGCCAGCGGGGATCAGGAAGGACGCGGCATAGACAGACACGCCGGAGAGGGCCTCCATGACGGCTGCACCGCCCAGAATGAGCATAGCCGTAACGATGATGTTGGTCAGGAAACCGTACACGACGAACACGATGTGGGCGGTGGTGCCCCAACGGCATCGGATGATCTCAAGGAAGGTGTGGATGGTGGGCGCCTTGCGCTTGATCTCGACGGCAAGGATGGCGAACAGCAGCACCTGCACCGTGGCGCCTGCGTGGGGTCGATGGGGCGCGGGGTAGGGGCATGTTTTATGTCTTGCGGAGGACAAGCAGCATACCGTTGCTTTTTTTGCATTTTGTGTTACATGCAGGTGGTGTGCGAGGGATGCCACAGGAGCGCAACAGATGTTGTACGGCAATGCGCTGCCGGTACGGTGAAGTGCCATGATGGTTCGCTGTGAGCGTAGCAGGCGAAGACCAGACGGCAATGGGGCAGTGCTCAGGTGCGTCGTACTTTAATGCCACGTGTACACAACCCATATGGAAAGGACCACGGCATTGCAGAACACGAGGCACACAGCTGGAAGGCTTCCCGTCGCACCTGCGGCATACCAGAACGGCCCAGATACACCGAACGAGTAGGCGACGTTGGCTGATTGCAAAAGGGTGGCAGCCCATGTCCACTTTGCCACGATATCGCAAGCGGTGAGGCCGGCCTTGATGGAGCGCCCGGCCGTAGCAAAGGACTCGGAGTCGCCGCTTAGGCCGCCAAACTTCCTGCATGGCGCAAACGGGATTGGTGCCAAGCGTGATACGAGGACCCATTCAGAGGTAGAGCAAGCTGACAAGCAGGCTCCGGAAGCGAAAGGCTTTCGCATGTGCAGACTGCGCAGTGTCGGCCGCGCAAACAATCCTACGGGAAGCCCTGCTTGCCTGTCAATCCAAATCAGAGCCGTCGGGACGCAGGCGAAAACAGCTCCAAGCCCGATAAGGATGAACCAGCCCAAGCCTTGCGGTAGAGCGGTTGGACCTGAGTGAAGAGCCCGAACGTGAGAGGCTTAGAACCCTTTCGCACGCAGAAAGGCATTACATGCTCTTCTTAGGGAGGAGACGATGCCCCAAAGGCTTACCGTTCCCGAAGAACTCGCATTTCCCGTCATATTGGGTGAGACCGAATAGATTTGTGCACTGGGCGGTGTCAGACATGTCTGCGACTGCCACTGACCGCGTGCACTGGTATGCGGGAAAAGTAAGAACGCCGCGACTTTGATATGTTCGCGCGCTAAGCAGTTGCTTGCGCTGCGGTGGTGAGACTGAGGGGCAACACAAGTCGGTCACGAAAGTATTTCCGCATGACTGCCACACCCCCCACACCCCTTTTATGTCGGCCACACCACGGGGTTCCTGGGAGTCCTGAAGTACAACCGCTGCAGGAACACCGTTGCCTGCAACTGAAAGACCAAAAAGCCGCTTGCTGGCATCCTACTGATACAGGTCGCATTAAAAACGCTAATTGGACCATGTTATGTTGCTTGCGAGAGGCTGTCTGTCGGTGGCTCGAAACCGTCGAGACAGTTTGAAATTTGCCCTTTCATGTCGGTGTACGCGTGCGGACGGTGCGGTACGCGTGTGCCAGATGCTATCCATTTTAGTTATCATATAAACCTCACTGTTTACGCTCGTGCTGGGTAAGCGCGGCGCTGTGCCGTGGGGCCCCTGCGCCTTGACTTTTTGGCACATTGGGTGGGGCCGGGTGTGCTACCCACTCATTGGAACAACGGGAAGTGGCTTAACGCCTTGCGGCGTGACATGCCAATGCACATGCACGCTGGTCAGCCTCTGGTGCGCGCAGTTTGGCGTTCTGAGCTAGCACACGGCAACGCGGTGCAGCAGCGAGGGGTGCTCCCCGTGCGTGGGTGCTCCCCAGCCAGTTGGCCCGGGACACGGCGTCACAGACCACCAAGCCCCTTACTATCAAGGCACAAGCATCAGTATACGATATGCGATAGTACAGAGTCGTTCCTGACACTATCTTCTCCCCATGGGCGAGAGTGCCGTCTCCCGTGTGGGGGCGAGCAGCAACTGCGGTGACGTGACTTCCTGAAAATCAGTGGTAGCATGGCAGTCACCTAGCGGCGCTTTACTGGTTGAATGGGCCCAAGGGCATAATATCATCAGGCCGGCGAGCGCTCCTTTTCGCTAAGCACGCCGCAAGGCTCAGGATGGAACAGAAAAAAAGCGAGGAAGGGGGGAAGGCTGGTAGCCAGCAACGGTGTATGCAGTGTGCCGGGCCCTCTAAACCTGTCCACAGGATTGAACACCTGAAACATCGTGAAGCAGCTCTACAATCAGCGGAGCAGGCTGCAGTGCGGCGCTGCGGCCAGCGCCCTGTGCCGTGTCTGTGGTTTGTGCCTTACCCTGTCTGCCCAGGCTGCCCTGCCCTGCCTTACTGCGGACCCCAACTCCCCAAGGATTCGGTACTGGTATGTATGCAGTTGGTGCATCTGCAGCTCGGCACCAAGCCTGCGTGCGCCCAGTAAGCTTTCTGGCCAGCACTGCTGGCCCTTGCGAAGCAGGCTTCTTGCCGCTTTGCTCCCTGTCCGACCGTTCAGTCATACCAGAAATCATCAGCTGCAGCACGTCACAAGAATGCACCATGAGCAATGAAGAGATTTTGCAGCGATGCCGCATATGCAAACTGTGACTGCCAGAGGCAGCAACCCGTGGCTGGTGTCCGTTGCCATGCCAACGAACGGCGGCGCCTGGCTGATCAAAATCCGCAGCGCTAGAGCGCAGCATCTAATGGGGTGAGACTTAGGGACCGCAGTGACTTGTGTGCAATGTGGGCATTCCTACACACAAGTGTTCGTGCGGGGACGGACTTCCTGGCCTTCGGACTGACCGCGGATGGTGTGGCAGGTTGGACGGGTGGGTGCCTGTCCCTGCCTGCGAATTGGCTGGCTTGAATGTCCTACGACTTCTTACGCACTTCTTGATTGGCGAAGGTCCTGTTACCTGGGATGTTCAGACCTAAGCTTGTGGTTGCCGTCACCAAAAAGCGGCCCGCCAGTCGATCCTCGTCCTGCACGTGCATCGGGCCGGCGAACAGCACCCAAACCCAAACCGGCATGCAAATGCGCGAATGCTAAATCCTGCAATGTTGTTCAATAAAATAAGTCTCAGTTATTGGTCCCCTTGGCTCCGATTCCCGTGGCCCCGTAGCACCTGCAGACCAAGTGGTCCTGCAGGAGCGGTTGGCGAGAGCCCCAGTCGCTGGGGTTTGGGCCGCTCATGGGTTGGCCCCAATCTGCATCGTATATCAGGACTCAGCGCTGCCGCAACAGGATGCCACGAATTGTTGACGAACTGTGACTACAAGGGCACCTGCGTGCGTCGCTTGCACTCGTAAGCATAGTCAATGGCAAGTGCATTTCGCGCCCTGCGCACTCAGGAACTGCATGAGAGTTAGGCGTTGCCCGTCGCGCTTGCAAGGCGTGGAATGCAAAGCAACTGTTGCTTCGCTTATGTGTCCTTGGCCTTCGCGCCTGGCGATATGTGCTCTCATGCTGTTGCTCTTTGTCTCAGGCCCCAGACCTCACAGAGCGCCCTTCACCTTGTCTGTTCTAGGACATCTCCGAAAGTACTGCGTTTAATGGACGTATCGGGGCGCTGTTGCTGCTGGCCTAGCACTTGGTAGAATCGTGGCACGGATGGCTGGCAGGGGTGCCCAGCAGCACACCGAGTGGCCGTGCAACCCAGACGCAAACACTGTTGCAATGTGCCGTGCAGTTGATCGGACACGAGCACGCATACGTTCCACGCGGAGATGTTACTCTGCCCACGCAGGCCCACGTCGAAGTTACACACGCTACAGCACGCTGTAAGCATGTGCAAGGGGAGAATGCGCGAACGAGGAAGCACACACCAGCGGCCTTGTGTTTGCTCGTAACTGTGTCACGCTTATTTCGCCAACAACCGCACCGCATCCGCCACACATGCACGCGGCCTGGTGACACTGGCACGTCGCTTGCTCCTACACGGTACACGTCCCCACCAGTCCCCACGCACGTCCACACCTCGTCGCAAGCCCTCAACCTCCTCCCCTCACTCCGAGTGCCACAACGCCGTAGCGATACGCATCTCCCCCTCCCCAGCCAGCACATACATCCGGTGCTTGCAGCAGCCCCCGTCCCCGCCCCGCTTTCCCTCCGCCCCCGCCCCGCCCTGCCCCAACCGCCTCGCCACCTCCGCCCCCGGCCCCAACGGCTGCCTCACCTCCAGCACCCACTCCCTCAAGCACGGCTCCTCCCAATACACCTCTTGCTTACCCACCAGCTGCCCCCCTCATACCCCTCCCCACTCCCCCGCTCCCCCTCCTCCTCCCACGCCCCCCAGTCCTCCCCCTCCCACCCGCCCGCCGCGGCGTCCGCACCTTCCCCCAGCTTCCCAGCCGCCAACGCAGCCAACCCTGGCGGCGAACTCCCTTCCACACCCGCCCCCGTCCCTGAAGGCCCTGCCCCCACCCCCGCACGTGACCACGGCGCCAGCCGCTGGCCCCGCCCTGCCCCGCCCTCCGTGTCGCTGCCTCCCTGCTTCCCACGTGCCATGCCACGTGTCACGCCGCCACGTGCCGGGCCCGACCCGCGGGTCGGTCCCGGCTGCGGGTCGGGGCACCTTCCCGCCAGCAGGCAGGCCAGGGCATCACGTGCTGCCGGGTCGGTGACCCAGGCGGCGGGGCGCATGACGGTGCGGCCCTCCTCAAGGCCAGGGGCGCCCTGCCGGATAGGGAAAAGGGAAGAGTGAGACCAGTTTGGTTTTCACACGGGACCCCTTCCTGTCGGGGTATGAGGGGAAGTGGTTAAGGGCGCGTGTGTGAGGTCCTCAAGGCCCGGCCCGCGCTGTGCGAGGGCTCGTACATGGGGTTCACAAATGAAGTGAAAGGCAAGGACCAGCGCGCGGGGACCTGGTGGTATGCCGTCGGCGAAGTCACCGGCAGGGCAGGTCAATGCCCTCTGTTCAGGCCCAAGGTTCCCTGGAGTGTGTGCAGAAGTGAGGCGTGAGTGGTAACGCTGAGCAGACCTCCTCCAGGGCCACGACGGGGTGGGCAGTTGGCAGGGTGGGATACGGAGTGCGTTGCCGGACTGGCGGCACAGGCGAGTGCCTCCCTCCGATACAGCTGTACGGCAGCTCAACAGCTGCCGTACGATGGCGTGACCAGACCCGTACCCATTCCAGATCTGCAGCGTTGCCGCCATGAGGTCCGCTGCCATGTCCGGCTAGATGCAAATACGTGCAGGCCCGACACCGTACTGCCGTACAGTGCCGTACCGGTAACCCCGTGCAATTGAGGTAACGCAAACCCCCACCTGCAGCGTCGCCGCCATGAGGTCCGCCGCCAGTTGGCGGTTGCCGGGCAGGCGCCGTACAAGGCTCTCAGCCAGCACCACAGCCTGAGGGGGGCCGGGGCGGCGCGGAATGTGTTTACGGGGGCGCTGGCAGCTGCACTGTAAAACCAGCGGCGTCCCATGCCACCCGTCCGTTTGAACCGTATTAAATACGGTAGCCGGTGCATACGCTGTCGCCCATGCTTGCCAATGCGTCCCACGCCGTTAAACCGCACGCAGGGCTGTCAGCACTCCCTTTCCAGGTGCTCAACACTCGGCCCGCAACTACTGCACCTGTACCCCGCTCACACTGCTTGTCCACATGCTGCTGCCACCAGGTGACAGTAACTCCGCTGAAACACACCGTACTAGCTGACCCACACGTTGTTAACCCACAACCCGTAAACCCACACCCACCTGCTCCAGGTAGTGGGACTCCGCCAGCTGGTACTCCAGCTCCGCGTCCTCCCACACCTCCGTTAACCCACATCCCGTTAACCCACACCCACCTGCTCCAGGCAGTGGAACTCCGCCAGCAAGTACTCCAGCTCCGCGTCCTCCCGCCACCCCCGTTAATCCACAACCCGTTAACCCACACCCACCTGCTCCAGGTAGTGGAACTCCGCCAGCAGGTACTCCAGCTCCGCGTCCTCCCACACACCCCGTTAACCCACAACCCATTAACCCACACCCACCTGCTCCAGGTCGTGGAACTCCGCCAGCAGGTACTCCAGCTCCGCGTCCTCCCACACACCCCGTTAACCCACAACCCATTAACCCACACCCACCTGCTCCAGGTAGTGGAACTCCGCCAGCAGGTACTCCAGCTCAGCGTCCTCCCACCCCACCAGGCACATGGCCTGGGCCGCCGGAGACACGTGCTCGCCTGCCGTACCGTTTGCCGTACGGGTGTGCGTGCCTCCCGTGCCGGAGCGCGTGGGGGTTGCGGAGGTGGTCTTGCCGGTGGGCGCAGACGCAGGCGCGAGGTCGTTGTGGCTGGGGTGGGGTGGGTCGTGGGCTGCAGGCGGCGCCAGGCTGCAGCCACGCTTGATTATGGGTGCCGAGATCCTGTCGGGTGTATCAGCGCGGCCGAGCATGTGCAGGGACAGCAGTGGTGGTTTAGTAGGCTCGCTTCGTGTTTCACGGTATGGACGTTGCTCAAGCCGTGCCGTAAGCATGGCCACGTGTGGTGATGGGTGCCAAGATCATGTCGGGTGCATTGATAAAAGGTGCCGAGACCTGTCTGGCGTATCGACCAACAGCGCGAGGTCGTGCGGCTGGCCTGTTGTCCATCAAGTGTCAATGAAAACGTGCTTAATCTTGCAGTCAAAGCATGGCCCACGCATGCAACTGCAGGTGCGTTGGCATGCACCCGACTACCTTTCTGGCTCCTGGCCGGCAACCCTCGCAAGCCCACTTCACACCTCTATCCAGGCTCGAAAACCACTTTCATAACCCAAAACCACCTCCTGCCCAGCAGTCATTCCCAGTCCGCCCCTCGTCATCCGTACCAACCACCCCGGCCAACCGCTACCCACCTGACGTACTGCCGCAGCAGCGCCGCCACCGGCGGCAGCGACCCGCCCTCGCTCGCCGCCAGCAGCTGTACGGCAGCCGCAAGTGCCGTACCCAGTAGCGTGTCGTACAGTACGGCGGGCGGCAGCGTGTCCAGCTCGTGCAGCACGCGCTCGCCCTCCAAGGAGGGGTCCTGGAAAGTTGGTTTGCGGGAGTGCGATAATTTCATTTGCCAAATTGTGTCACACGTCGTCGCTCAAAAGGGGGCGCAAGCGGCAGTATTGCAGGAGATGCGAAACCCCGGAGGCAGCAGCATCGGCCCATGTCGGTCAAATGCGTACACAGCAGTAAAACACCGCGAGTGGACACTCCCTGCACCAGATCCCAGCAGGAACAAAATGCCGCAGTGCGGCTCTCTCCCCTCCACTGCCTCAAACCACACACCCCCACCACCCCACCCGGTTACCTGCAGTGGTTTCTGTCTCCACGCGTGGCACGGTGCCGTACTGTCCCACAGCACGTGCCATGGGTTGGACGGTGGGGTAGCACCCCCGCCACCCCTCCCGCCGCCGTCCACCCCTGGGCCACCGCTGCTGTCCGCAGCGGGGCAGGTTCCATGCGCCAGGGCGGTTGGAGCCATCCGGGCCGACAGGCCGGGGTGCTGCTGCTGTTGCTGCTGCTGCTCAGGTCCGTCCCTCACGCCGGCTGGGCCATCGTGCTGCTCCCCACCGGGCCCCGCCGCCGCCAGCACGTCCTTTGGCGAGTGCCATGATAGGAAATCGACAAAGCTGCACCCGGGGTTGGCGGCCTGGGGAGGGGAGGGGCAGGGCAGGGGCAGCTGCGTATGTAAAAACGCTCCGCTCCACACCTTCAAGGCTGGTCTTTAGCCGGGTAAGTTTGTGCAAATGGCTGGTGTTGCCTCTGCCAGGGCGTGAGCATGAGCATGAGCAGGGTAGGGTACAGACAGTGCATGGAGGACTTGGAAACTGACGTTGCATCGTTCGGTTGAAGGCTAGCTTGCCAGCCAGCCCGCCGACTGCCAGCCCACCGTTGTCCGTCCCCCAACACCCCGCACCTTAAAGGCCGCCATGTCCGAGGCCAGTTGCACACTGTTGAGCCGCCAAGCCAGCTCAGAGCCTGGATGGGGTGAGAGGCACGTGGGGAAGAGGGTGGGTCTGCTTTGCACCTCAGCGTCATCTGCGAGTCGGGGTTCCGCTGGAGTCCAGTCTGGCGTTCCGTCCCCCTACTCCATCTCCGACTTGCCCTGTCTAAGACTGCCTCACCTACGCCCCAAACACGCCTCTTCCTCAGTGCGACCAGCTGATCCGTCCTTTCAAGGGGGTCGCTCATCCATCCTTTAACCCCAACCCCTCTCTTGCCCTACTCCACAAACCCAACCCATCCTACACCACACTGCGCAACACCGCACCGTCTTACCCTACCCTGCGGGTGCATGGCCAGCCGCGCCATCGCCGCCTGTTGCTCCCCACCTTCACGACTTCATGCACCTAAGCCACCCTACCTCCACCGCACTACACCGCACCGCGCTGCCCCACCTTGCGGGTGCACAGCCAGCCGCTCCATTGCCGCCTGCTGCTCCAGCATCCGGTCCTCGCTGAGCAGGGGAGGCGCCTGCGTCACAGGCACACGCAGCGCAGGCCGCCGCGCCCGCGCCGCCGCCGCCAGCTGCCCGCCACAGCCGCCCGCATCGTCCCCGTGCTCCGCCGCCGGTAGCGCAGCCAGCGGCACGTCCCCCCTGCCCCTGCCACCGTCTCCTCCCGTACCATCAGCATGTGCCGCCTGTCCGCCGCCATCGCCTTCCTGCCCCCCTTCCCAGCCCTCAGGCCCGCTGTCGTTTGCCCCAGCGTCCCATGGGTCGTTTGCGTCCCTTATTAGGTCATTCCTGCCCTCCAGCCCGCTGTCGTCCCCAGCGTCCCATGGGTCACCCACGCTGTAAAATGACTCGCTCTCTGCACCGCTCCGCGCAGATGCCAGCGAGGTCAGAACCCGGCCCGCCGCGCCGCCAATGGAGTTGTTGGAGTTGGATCCCATGGGGGAAGAGCTCCGTTGCCTTGCCCTCGACCCGCCGCCGCTAGGCAGCTGCTGGCGCACGTGCTGGTCCAGTTGGGACGAGGAGGAGGAGGAGGGATGGACGGCGTTGGTGACAGGGCCGGCGGCGACGGCGGTGGCGGCGGCGGCCGCCCTCCTGTCTGCGGCCGCCCGTGTGCGGCTGCGGATGACAAAGCCGGGGTCCTCGGGGGAGACAGGGGAGACTCCCCTGGACTGGGTGGCAGGCGGTTTGCCTTGCTGCTGCTGCTGCTGCTGCTTCTGTAGACCCTGCTGCTGTAGACCCTGCTGCTGTTGTTGCTGCTGCTGCTGCTGCTGCTGCTGCTGCTGTTGTTGCTGCTGCGTCAGGAAGGAGTCCAGGTGCTGGATGCGCGCCCGGGCCTTGCGCCTGTGAGGGGTAAGCACGTGTCGACACGTAATTGAGAGGCAAGTGAGAGGGACATGCGGCGCCTTGCGCCGCTTCTATGGCTTTTTCCGCAGGCCGTGTAGCAGATGCAGTGCAAGATGCAGGTACGACATGCAACCAGCTGAGAAAGCGCGACGGCAGCTCCCTTGACGGCGCCTCCTTTGCCCCTTCGCAGTGTCCCACCAGCCTTTCCCCTCTGCCCCGTCCTGGCGTTACTAACACTCTTACCCGCCTCCCCCCTACGCAAACCCCTTACCTGTAGATGCACACGTCCAGGACCTGTGCACACGTGGCCACAGGCACGAATTGCAGCTCAGTACTGGCTTAAGTTGGACAAAGGTTAGGATTGGGCGCGTTGGTGAACTGCAAACTCATGTGGCACCTGCAGACCGCACTGAGCCTAAGTTTGTGATGCAGGGTGTCACATGCAGCTGCTGAACCAGATACCACATACCAGAGCGTGCAATCATACCCACACCTGCTTTTGCCCACAGTGTAACATTGGTTCACCTGCACCCACACTCGCCCACCCACCCACCCACCTGCAGCTTCTGGTGCAACAGGCAGCTGCTCAGGTCCGGCGGGGGCGGCTCCGCGCCCAGCGGCGGCGCTAACCGCTCCTCTCTGTCCCCCGCCTCATCCTGCTGCCCCTGCCCCTGCCCCTGCCCCTGCCCCTGCCCCTGCCCCTGCCCCTGCCCCTGCCCCTGCCCCTGCCCCTGCCCCTGCCCCTGCCCCTGTCCCTGCTGCGGCCTCTGCCGGTGGTGCGAGGTGCCGCCGCCGCCGCCGCCGCGCACCCCCTGCCGCCCGCCATTTGCTGCTGCCCGTACAGCCGCCGCCGCCGCCGCCCGCGCTTCCTGCACCAGCAGCCTATGAATGACGCCGTCCACGTCATCCACATTGTCCGCACTCCCACCGTCCCCTCCGCACCCATCACCGTCCAAGCACGTGCCATCGGTCTCCACGCGTACAGCCGCCCCGACCCTAGCCCCAGAGCCCCACGGTCCCGCCACCGGATCGCCCGGCAACGCGCCGCCGGCTCCGGCCCCTGACCCTGCCCCTGCTTCCGCTGGTGGCCCCTGGGGCGCCATCCTGGGCAGCTGCCTGTCCACCTCCCAGCACCCGAATCGAAGCTCGCGGACGAATCTGGCGCGGTAAGGGCCAAGCAGGGGCCACACGCCCTTGCGTTTCCAAAGAACAGGGCGTGCAGCGCAAGGCGAGACAGACGGCACTGGAGCGCTGCAGTGGGCACAGCACCCATAGGCACGCCCCCTCCCGCCCTCACCGCTGCAAAAGCCAGCCTACCGCCCTCGAACTCCAAAACAACCAACACGAGCGACATGCACAAGTGACTGTCGCATGAAAATTGGCACTTAACCACGACCCAAGCATCCTTACCTCTGCCATTTACTTGACGCCCCGACCCACCACGCAAAGCAGATGCACGTCGTGTGCCCTCACCCACTCACCTCTGCCACAGCCACGCCACGGCCCTCGCACTCCCGCTTAACACACGTTCAACATGCAAAAGTGACTGTCATACAGAGATACAATCAAACCACCACCCAGGCCTTCTGCTCACCTCTGCCATAACCACGCCACTGCGCGTGCGTTTCCGAATAGCAGTGCGTGCAGCGCGAGGCGGGACAGCAGGCCCTGGAGCGGGGCGGTGTGCGAGTAGGGGCTGGAGGCAAAAGGGGAGGCGCCGCAGAGGGGCGGGCCGGCGTCGTTGGCCCCGCCGCCGCCGCCAGCAGAGCTGCGCTGTGAAGGCGGCGGCAGCGGCGCGGAATAGCTGAGCAGGTCTTGGAGCACATCCTGCATCACGTCTGTGGGTGGGGGTGGATGAGAGCAATGTCGGGGGTAGTCCTCTCAGTGGTGAAGAAGTGGAACAGAGCGTCAGAGCTGTCAGGGCGTGGTGGGCGGGGGTCGGGCATGCCACAGTTGTTCCCTTCTGAACGTTCGCAGACGCGTAATATCGAGCAGCGCTCGCATGTCGCCAGGGTGACATCCGCCGGCCCTGCTCGCGAAACACTATTGCTTCCATTATCACAAGCTATTTCTGAAGGCCCCGCGGCCCGCCGACGCCCACCCTCACACGCGCACACGTTGCCACACCAACATTAGGAAGCGATACACCGACATCGTTCTGCTGACTGTGCACCGGTACATCAAATCAACTGTGCTGCTGCCGTTCCCCACATCCATCCACAATCACATGCCGGCGGCGCCGATGCGACACACCTGCCGCTGTTTCATGTTTTAGTTGACACAGCAACTGCATGCTACAGCAACTGCGCCGCTAGCTACTCACATGCCGGCGGCAGCGGCGGCACCCTCCACCCGCGCTGCTCCCACCAGTCGGCTGCTGCCAGCTGCCCCACCTCCGCCGCGCCACGTGTCACGGAGCGGCCGGTCAGCAGCGAGGACAGCATGACCGTGAAGGAGCCGGGGCCCACCTGAAGAAGAAGCAGAATAAGGTTAAGACTTAGGGCAATTCATGGTGCATTGTAAATAAGACATTTGGCCAAAAACGCCAGTCAACGGCCGGTCAGCAGCGACGACAGCACGACCGTGCAGGAGCGAAATATAGGTGGGCGATTTGGTGGAGAACATATCATGGCAGTTGATGAAGTACGCCAGTCAACGGCCGTTCAGCAGCGTGACCATGAAGGAGCCAGGGCCCAAATACGGAGGACAGTGGTGCAGGTATCACAGAACCTAGGTAACATAAGTTCCGACTATACGGGCCATGTGGTGGACGAGTATACCGGTAGTACGACAATAAGATGGCTGCGGACCCTCACCTGACTGCTGCTGGTGATGGGTGTGACGGTGGGCGGTGGCTGGCCCCCGGGCCGTGTCCATGCGTCCGCCGAAGCCGCGTTCCACAGCCAGTCGGCGCCTGAAGGGCATATTACAAGTGAACTTTTATGCCTTACTTACCAGTGTATGCATAAAAAAATTTAAACTTCATATGAAACATGCGTTTGGTATCCACGCGTCCGCCGCCGCCGCGTTCCACAGCCAGTCCGCACCTGCGGCGAAGGCAGGGAGCGATGCAAAAGGAGGTGTGATTTCTCTCGCTCGTGTGCAAGGTGTCGGCTGGCCCCCGGTCCGCATCACATATTTTCTCCACGCTTGGGCGGCAACCCTCGTGAACAGGCAGTGCACTTGTCCCGCAGCCACTTGGCGTCAGGGGTTCTGAGGGGGGGGTTCGTTATCTGATGGTCACGGACAAGCCCGGGACGGCCGCGCAACTGCGCAGGTCCGCCTAGGGCAGGCGTGCCGGCGTGACAGTTCCCGGCACTACACCAGTGTCCACGGCTACTACTTGATCACGGGGCCCTCTCCCCGGCGGCCGGTCAATCCGGACCGCGGCCCTGAACACGACACAGGGGTTGCATGATACGTTTGCATGGCATGGGTGGCGTTGCTAATCTGGCAGCACAACTCCACCCTTACCCGCCCGCTGCAGCTCCACGTGCCTGAGGCCCTCCCCTACACCAACACCCCTAACCCACGCAGTAGCCCGCCATACATTTAGCACTCGGCATTTTGTGTTACACTCCAATCCCGGCGTTGCGGCCACATCACCCTTACCCGCCCGCTGCAGCTCCACGTGCCGCCTCGACCCATCCCTCGGCCGCAGACCCACTAGCCCTCTCAAGCCGCCAGCATAGCCGCCCGTGCCGACCTGAGGAGGAATGGGGAAAACCCGGCAGTAGCGATATGAACCTTCTGATGAGGGGTGTAGGGAGGTTCGCAGTCATACCGCCCGCCCCAGCAGCTGCTGAAGTAGCTGACCGTGCTGTAACGTACGTGAGGAGGACAGGGGAACGCCCCCGGGCCCAGGTGCGGCCGACACGGGACGGCAATGTGCTCGACAGGTACTGCAAGGGCGGTACGGTTGGTACGGCAGTACGGCGTACGGCACACAGCAGAGGCCGCACCCTCACCTGCAGGGCGTGCAGCAGCCAGCGGCTGGACGGGTTGGACGCCTGAGGGGGCAGGGCCGATGAGACGGTTACAACCTGGGCGTTGGCGCCTGTACATTGAACTCCTACAACTCACAGTCTCAAGGCCGTCGAAACCCAGCCCCTCCAACCACACCCTCTCAGGCAACGTCCAACCCCTGACCTAGCATTACTTATGGCAGGTAGAGGTAACCCGCCTGCAGCTGCAGTAAGGGAGTCTCCTCCCCAGCCCACCCCATCCCCCCCCTCCCACGCCACATCCAACCCACCGCCCAACAGCCCTCCGCACCCACCCGCTTAACCCACCTGCAGCTGCGGGAGGACCTCCCCTGCTCTCAGCTCCACCCCCTCCCACGCCACATCCAGCTCCAGAGCCCCCACGGGGTCCAGCTGCACAGCCCACGGCTGCCACGCTGACCCAGCGTCCCATGGGTCGCTCGGCCCGCCGCCGCCGCCGCCGCCGCCTCCACTTACGCCCCCGCGTGCCCCCGCCCCAGCCCCTGCCCCTCCCCCGGCCCCCGGACTGCTGCCCCCCTCAGACTCCCCCTCCCCGCCCTCCCAACCACCCTCGCTGCCGCCGTCTCCGCGTGCGTGTGTATTAGCTGCGTGGGTTGTGCCCTCGGCGGGGCTGCCGTACGCGCCGTCCGTACTGCCCCGGTGCACCCAGGCATCAAGCGGGTGCGACCGCACCCTCTGGCTCTCGCTCTCTGCTCCCTCCCCATCCTCCCTTCCTTGCTGCCCCCATCGCGCCATAGCCGCGGCGCCGGTCTCTCGTACGGCAGAGCCGCCGCCGCCGGCGGCGGCGGCGTCTGCCCGTGCGGCGCGCGCCGCCCTCGCCCACCGCGTCAGGCGTGCGCGAAGGCGGGCGTCAGGGTACGGCACGCGGTGGGCGAAGCAGGCCGACCACGTGGCGGTCACGCCACGTGGCAGCCGACAGGGGCCGGCAGCCTCGCCCTGGCGGGGCCGGAAAGCCGGAGATCAAGGCAATTTGATACCTTGTAAGTCTTGATTGCAAATTGTGTGATGGTAATAATGACGGGGGGCGGTATCTGATGATCACGGACAAGCCCCGACGGCCGCGCAACTGCGCAGGTCCGCCCAGGGCAGGCGTGCCTGGCGTGACATTTCCCGTCACTACACCAGTGTCCACGGCTATTACTTGATCACGGGGCCCTCTCCCCGGCGGCCGGCCAATCCGGACCGCGGCCCTGAACACGACACTAGCTGTTTGCAAAGATGTATGGTGAAGCTGTAGGTCTATACCCACACACGGTGCCGGAAGCTGTAAGGCAGGTGGCTCAGGGATGGCGGTGTGCGCCACTTCCAGCCTGCCAATGGAGCTCGTGCGCCAGGGGCGGGGGGGCTTACCGAGCTTTTGTACCTTACCCCCATGTGCCCTAGTTTCTGGACCGTGCGCAACGCCCAGAACTGCTGCTAGCCCTTTGGCAGTACCAGCTACACTCTGTGTACTCCTGCTTACCTACCCCAACGCCATGCACGCCGCCCCCGGCCTTACCTACTCTTGTTAAGTGCTGAGCAACCGAGTGTACATGTATGTGTCCTTCCCATGCCCATTGATGAGTGATTGGTAATTTGATTTGATCGATTGGTGATTGAGGCACCCGTTGAGGACCCACCTGTGCGAGGGACATGCACGCCGCCCCCGCCCTTACCCGCTCCAAACGAATGTACCTGAAATCCTGAATATGTCCTTCCGGATGCCCACCGATCATTGATTCATTGATTGGTGATTGTTGAATTGAGGACCCACCTGCGCGAGGGACGTGCACGCCGCCCCAGCCCGCGGCGCAAGAGGCATCAGCTGCTCGCCCAGGGCCGCCAGCTGCCCCCGGAGGGCCGTCAATGCCTGGTGTTGGATCCAAGGGAGTAGGCGTGAAATTGCATTCAGAGGCACCCTCATTGCCGTTTTCACCACCTGGGAATGAAAACCAAACAGGCCGGAACGTGCTTGCAGGGCCCGCCCCTGCCTCCCTTGGCGGGCTGCTAGTGTCTCACGTCAACCTCGTGGGCCGAGGCCGACTTCCCACAGCCCCGCGGCAAAACACGTGTCGCCCCACCTTCCCGCACACAATTACACGCACCTTTGGCGGGCTGCTGATGTGCACGCTGTCCGCCCGCAGGTGATCCCTGTAACCCACACCACCCCAACCCACGCGCCTTTGGCGCGCTGGTGATGTGCACCCCGTTCTCCCGCAGGTGCTCCCTGTCACCCTCCACCACCCCAACCCACACACCTTTGGCGGGCTGCTGGTGTGTTTTGTAATATACTACTGTGACCCCGCAACTGCATTCGTACACACCTTTGGCGGGCTGCTGATGTGCACGCTGTCCGCCCGCAGGTGCAGCGTGCCCGCGCCAGGCACCGCCGCCAGCCCCCAGTGCGCGTCACGCAGCCCGTCGTGCACTGGCAGCAGCAGCGGCAGCGGCAGACCCGAGGCGGACAGCGCCAGAGCTGCAGCGCCCAGCAGCGTGCCAGCCTCCGTCTCGTCCTGCGGGTGATTGGTAGGAAGTGGAAGACAAGTCAAAGATACGCGCTTCAGCTGGAAAGGTATATTGGAGACTGGGTACTGCACGCTCACTGTGCCCGTGCACCGGCCTCCGTCTCGTCCTGCAAATACAGTAGGCAAGAAGACAGCCATGAACAATTGATACATCAGCGGAACAGGATGTGCATACCGTTGGGTGCCCTCCAAGCCTCGCATAGGCAGCACCACACAAAACGCTTGCTCTCCATGTCCTGCGCCCACGGCCCGACCCATACCAGCGTCCCACCCACACCCGTGCCCCACACACCGTCCCACCCACACCCATGCCCCACACACCCGCACCCACCAGGAGCTGCGCGTGAAGCTAGCCGGGTGCAGCACACCCAGCATCTACCTTTTCACCACCACCACCACCACCTAACACACACCCGTGCCCCACACACCCACACCCACCAGCAGCCTGCGCGTGAAGCTAGCCGGGTGCAGCACACCCAGCATCTACCTTTTCACCACCACCACCACCACCTAACACACACCCGTGCCCACACGCCCACACCCACCAGCAGCCTGCGCGTGAAGCTAGCCGGGTGCAGCAGCAGGAACGCGTCCAGCCCCAGCCACCGCTGCAGTCGGTGCTGGTGGGTGGGCAGCCACCAGGGGAGGGCCCCCGGCCGCCCGGCAGGCTGCACGCCGAAGGCAGCAGCCTCCGCCTCCACCCCCGACCCCGCGCGGGCCTGCTGCGCCCCCGCACCCGCGCGGGCCTGCTGCGCCCCCGCACCCGCGCGGGCCTGCGCCTCCAACCCCGCCCTCGCGCGACCCTCCGCCTCCACCCCCGCACCCGTGCGGGCCTCCTGTCCCTGCGCTTGCGCCTCTGGCTGCACCCGCGCCTGCGCCTGCGCCTGGTCTGAGCCTCTCGCAGGTGTAGCTGCGACCGCGGCATTGGCACCAGTTGATGGTGCCAGCTGGGCAGTGTGCAAGTCAGACACACTACCAGGCCCTGACGGCTTCCCCAGCTGTTGCGCATGGAGGTCCCTCCCCTGCTTGCCCCCCTCAGGCGGCTGTTCCCCGCCAGGCATCGCCCCTCCCCGCCCCTTCCGCCCTCCTATCCCCCCGGCCCCACGCCCCTGCGCTCCTTGCCGTACCTCCTCCTCCTCCTCCTCCCCAGTTGCATCCCACCCCGCGTCCCACTCCCACCCGTCCTGGCCCCCCTCCCTCGCTCCCCTGCCTGCTCCCTGCCCCGCACCTGCAGGCCCACTACCCCTATCCTGCTGCTCCACATCCCCCACCCCGTCTTCGCCCTCCTCCCCCACGCCCTCAGACCCGCTCTCCCCCAGTAGCTCCCGCTCCCCCTCCGGTAAACTGTGACTCCTCATAGCCCGTAGCCCCCCTCCCGCTCCCCCTGCCCCACCACCCCCGCTGTCTGCCGCGCCCCCGCTGCCCTCCCCATCCTGCTCCCCGTTGCCGTACAGCCCCTCCTTGCTGTCGTACGATACCAGGTCACCAATGCGCTGCATCACATCCCCCATATCCAGCTCCACGCCCACCTCCCACCCTGGAGCACCGTCCAGGTCCCCCCTGCTGCTGCTGCCGGTTCCGTTCCCGCTGCCGCCGCCACCCTGACCCAGAGCAACCGCCGTGCTCCCTGCCCCTTCCCCCTCCCCCTCACCCGGCCCCGCTGCTGCCCGCCTCTGAGCCCCCGCGGCGCCCACCCCGCCCTCGACCCTGCTCTCAATCCGCACCCCTGCAGCCCCACCCACGTCCCCTGCTGGTGCTTTTTCCTTCGCCCCGCGTGAACCTGGTGCAGCGGGTCCGCTGCCAGGGGCCCCAGCAGAAGCCGTTGACCCGCCCCCACTGCCCCCCTCCTGCTGCTGCTGCGGCGGCGGCGGCGGCTGCGCCGCGGACTTTCCACTGCCACCTGGGGAACGTCAGCGGCGGGAAAGACAGCACTACGGCGTGACATGCGCCTCATTGGCCCCGCCGCCCTGCGCAGGTGCACCTGCAGCACATGCAGCCTCAGCCCACACGATAACCCGCCTGTCGCCAACAGTGCCCCATGCAGCCTGCGCCGTGGTGCTGCTGCTTGCCCAGCGCCATAGCCAGGTGCAGCAGCAACCCACACCGCAAACACACCTGCAGCCGCCGATGCCCCTTGCAGCCGCCCAGCCCGCTGCTGCTGCTGCTGCTGCTGCTGCTGCTGCAGCAGCAGCTGCCTGCCCAGCGCCGTGGGCAGGTGCAGCTGAACCCACAGTGAAAAGCACATGCAGCCTCAGCCCACATCGTAACCCACCAGCAGCAGCCGATGTCCCTTGCAGCCTCCCAGCCCGCTGCTGTTGCTGCTGCCTGCCCAGCGCCGTGGGCAGGTGCAGCTGTAGCACGTACGGCTCGCGGCGCCATGGCAGCCTGTGCGGTGGGGCACACGGCGGGGTATGGTTTGTACACCATGACCAGCAATGCTGGAGATGTTGTCAGCATGAGCATACGGCGTGGCGCTCAAGAATCACTGTCACACGAGCTTGCGGCAGACACGAGCCAAACATGATGCCTATGAGTTATTGATACGATGCAGAGTAACCCGTCGAAAACAAACCTGTCCTAGCGGCTTCCATTATTAGACTGGCCATGATCGAAGCTGATTGGTGTCACGCTCGCACCTGTGCTGCAGGCTGGCCTGCACCTTCACCTGGCTGAGTCCACGCACGTACCTGTGCTGCCCACACGCATGCCGACACCGGTCCCCGCTTGGCATCTCTTTTGACCATGGACGCCACGCACCACACATACCTAAGGGCTGGCGCAAAGACCGATGCAGCTTCCCTTTCGGCCCGGCCCCACGCACCTGTGCGGCAGGCTTGCCTGCACCTTGACCTGGCTGGGACCACGCGCGTACCTGTGCTGCCCACATACATCCCGCCCGGTTTGCTGCTGCTGGAATCGCCGACGGCCGAGTCTACCTCGCTGCCAAGACCCACGCGGCTTTTGCCTTGAGCTCGGCTAAACACATCCCGACACCGCTCCCCGTTTGGCATCCCCTTTGGCATCTCGTTTGGCCATGGACCCCACACACCTGTGCTGCAGGCTTGCCTGCACCTTGACCTGGCTGGGCTGCTCACGGATGCGGGCCCGGTAGCCGCGAGAGATGATTTCGGACAGGCCTGAGGTGTGGGTGAGGAGGGGATGGAAAGGGAAGGGCAGCGGGGTAGAGCAGGAATGAGGGGGGGGGTTGTGGGGTACATGGAGCTGTCGAGGGCAGCGGCTGGCATGGGTGCGGGACCAAATGGGCGAGGAACCAGCACATTGAGCTGAAGACAAGACGAGTTGCCATGCCAAGGTGCGTAAGGTCACGTGCAGATGAGAGGAGTGCCACCTAATCCAGGTGTGGGTAGCGGCGGGCAGGGGGGCCAGCAGCCTTAGCCGGGGGTGGCCAGGGGATCGCGCCTGCAACACCTGTACCGGGCCTCCCTACTCACCGGTTCGCTGCCATGAAACCAGCGTTTGCTCGATGGCAGCAACAAACCTGATTACGAATTACGAATGACGACGTCAAGTTGTTGCGCGAAACGAAACGCAGCGATTCGCTTAGGTCGCGGCTGTGGCAGGCCAAAAGCGGAAGGCTTCCAGGTACGATCTGCGCATGCGTTGTTCGTTTTTTACCTTTCAAGCTGCGAAGCAAGGGTGTAGTCGTGGAACTGCTCTTCGGGACGCATCGGCGCCTATGCTGACTCCTGCGCCTAGCCCTAACTCCCGCACACCGTGCCCGTGCTGTTAGTTATTCACATCACTGCTACATAACACATAGGGATGCGTCGTTTCGCTTCCGCGACGTCTTGTCCTCCGAAGCCACGCGCGGCAGCTACCTATCACGTTGAATCCGCGTCAAAGAAGTTGGCTCCTGCTACGCTTTCAGGTATGACGAGTACGAGCGTTTCCCAGTAGCGTCGCATGTATGGATATGGGCTACATACGACAGGGCTCCGGAGCCAGGACTGAGCAGGGGAGGTGCAGGCGCCATGCTGTTTGCAGGGCGCACTGGTTGCGTGCCGACTGCAGGGCGTTGGTGGACTGCGGGTGTTTGCGTGCCATAAAACGCTGACCGCCCAACTGGCACTTATCATGGATACCCTCTGTTACATTTCAAGTGGTATGGCCGTACGGTTTGGCTTGCCGGATCCTGGTACTACCCCATCAGGTTCAGGGAAAGGCCACGCAGGCTCCCGCTGTCCCGCACCCTCCCGTCTCTTTACTTGGAAACATTTCCAAAAAAGGTTGACGTGCTGCTCAACCGCTCTGTCTGTACCATCCTTGCCGCCCCACCTGCCCTTACCTTACAGGTGCCGCACGCACCTGTCCTACCCAGCTCGCTGTGCATGCCGTTCGCACCTTCACAGGCTTCCTCCCTGCCCAAGTCGATGGCCTTACATGTCCGACGTCCTTTGCCGTATCCATGTCGGTCCGCACCTGCACTTCCCAGGTCGCCATTCCGTTCGCAGGCTTCCTTTGTGCCCAACCACTGGCCTTGCATGTCCCCTGCCGTGTCCATGCCGTCCGCACTAGGTCCACGTGATGGTCCCTGCACGCGAACTTACCGTCCTCTGTGTCCCTGCGGTACACGTGCCCTACTCTCTATAATCCCCACAAGGGTCTCCGTGCTGTTTACGGGCTCCATCCGCGCCAACCTGTCGCCTTTCACTGCGCACTCCTACTCTGAGCTGTGGGGGGCGTTGCGGCGCAGCCACCTGGCGGCAGTGGTGGGCTGGTGGAGGGCTGGCCCGCAGGCCTGGACATGTGGGTTGACAGGCCGTCCTGTGGAGTTGTCGTGGCGATTCAGGGTGGTGCAGCCTTGCCCTTGCGCCCAAGTCGTTTTTCGGGCGCCTGGACTGAACTGCTCCACATGTGATCGCTTCACCGAGGTTTGCTGATGTAGACTCGTGACCTCCCTTGCCGCACCTCCTGCAGCGAACTGACGGATGGGGGTAGGGTGCTCCCATGAGCCACCGCCCCTTGCCTTACTTTCCCTCCTTGATTGTTTTCTTGGTCTCCCTTGCACCTGGTCCTGCCCTGGACAGAAGTGCCCCGGAAGGGAGCTCGCAGCGAGATACCGGCGCGCCCTGAGCAAAGCAACCCTCCCTTGCGACCCCCAGCCGCTTGCTTGATTGACCCAGGGGTCTCCCTTGCACATGGTGCTGCCCTCGGCTGGAAGGGAGCTGGCCGAGGGCGGCGCCCCCTGAGCCAACCCTTGCCCTCCCCTCCCCCAACCCATTCTTTTACGAGGTCTCCCTTGCCCCTGCCCCTGCAGGAGGCTGGCCTAGGGCAGGTGAGCAGCGCCCGCCTGAGACAACCCTCCGTCCTATGTGACCCCCCTACCTCTTGCTTGATTGTTCCCGGGGCCTCGCCTTCACCTGGTGGATCCTACTCCCGCAAGCGGCGGGCGGCGCCCCCCTGAGCCAAGCCTCCCTTGCGGCCCCCATGCCGCTTGCTTGCTTGTTCCCGGGGACTCCCCTGACTGTTCCCGGGTTCTGCCCCTCCACCTGCAGGGAGCTGGCTGAGGGCGGCGCCCCCCTGAGCCCAGCTAGCCCCTTTGTGCTCCATCCGCCTCTTCTTTGACTGTTCCCGAGGCCTCCCTTGCACCTGCTGCACATGCAGGGAGCTGGCTGAGGGCGGCGCCCCCCTGAGCGCCGGCCAGAAGCAGCTATATAGCTGCTGGCGCTGCGCAGCCCAACCGTTGGGCTGCCGTGTGACAGAAGTGCTATCGCTGCCGTGGCGCTGGGTGAGTGGGGACGCTGCTCAACCCCGCCAAGGTGCTGGTGCTGGGTGAGCGGAGATGGATTAAGGGACGCGGGTGCGTGACAGGCTGGCGCTGGGTGAGCAGTGGGGACCCCCTTGTGGGGACGGGGGAGAGAAGTGCTGCTGAAGGTAGGGTGCGAGCGGTCCAGCCACAGTTGGATGCGGTGATGGGAGGGACAAACGCATGTTCCGCAATTCAGCATGTGTATGTTCAACCCAGCCAGAGTGCTGGTGCTTGATGAGTGATGAGGTGAGGAAGAAGGAGGTGAAGTGCCATGCTAGCTATGATTGGGATCCCGTGGAGGGCAGAGAGATACCGGTATGCTGTTGTGGGGTGAGCGCCGGGACCTTCCGGGAGCTCGAGCTCTGGACATGGATGGCCGAGGAACGCGTTATGCGACGTACGCAAAGCTGCAACTCCCTTGTGAGGTATTACGAACGTCTCTCCGCAGTTGGTGTTGTGGGTGAGCACCACGCACTCGTTGCAGAGAGGTGTGAGGGAGGCCTTGTGCGCAACGAAGTTGGGTGCGAAAAAGCCGTTGGCTGGTCCAATCACCCAACGCAGGGGAACCCTGGCTGCAAAACCATCCCCGCCAGTGCAGGGTAAGTTCATGCACCCAACTTTTATCGAATGAATGGGTTTCTTTTGGTCAGAAGTTGGGCCCATGCCCTCGATGGTACAATTTTTTCGTCCTGTTGCATAGGGTAACGCAGCTCGCCATGACGCGCAGTATATATATGGCATACATAATGTGCATACAACTTGTGAACGAAAGATATCATGCGGCATGCATAGACGAGGGAAACGACAAGGCGCTCATATGATATGCACGGAGCCGAGACTTTGGCTTGGGCACAAGGCACCGCTAAGCATTCGCATTGCTTTTGGACCTATATTCCAGAGCTTCGTTTGTACATGTACATAGTGTACCTGTGTACCTGTGTTCCAATGTACATGCATGAAATGCGAGGGAGTTACGTGTTGTTGCACCCGTTCGACTGGGCATTTGTGTCGGCCCAAGATACGACTTGTGCCCCCTTATGTACGCAGCGCAGATGATAGGTTATAGAGCTGCTTGCACCCGAGAAACGAGATGAAATGGATGTGTGCGACAGGGTCACCAGTATAACTGCACGAAGTTTTGAGTGCGGCACAACCTCGCGGCAACAACATTATATGCAGCGCTCGCAAAAGGCCCTGTCATTGGTAATTGTTACTTCAGGCTAGTGTGACATGCACTAGTAGCACTGCACACGTGTCTGAACCGGTGAAACGTTAGCAGCAGTTCACAGTGCCACTTGCCCAGTATGTTCGGAGGCATTGCAAATGAGCGGGCTTGTATGCATGTTTAACCTTTGTGACATCGATTCGGGAAGTTCGTAGCGTGAACACAAAATAAAGTGGGACCCTGGGGGTTTGCCAGACTCAACCGCCATCGTAGGCCTAAAATGCTGGCTCAGCAGCAGAAATAGTAATAACACTGTTATATGTTATTCCTGGATCTCACGGGACATGGAATTTCCTCGGTGCGGAGCAACCGCAAACCGCTGCAGTGCGACTCTGTGGCTTTGCAGCCCTTTGCAAATGCGCCACAGTACTGTGGCACCCTCTGTCTCGTTCTATCTGGAATGAATGCAGTGAACAATAGCAGTGAAGGAACCTCTTTCAAGTGTCATTAGCACAGCAGCAGGCGCCCAGCGTGAGGCTTCGCACTTGGAGCCGGCTATGCAAGGCTCGACATGTCAGCAATTGTGCTCGACAACTGTTGAACGTCGGGTTCCTGTTGAGGTCCACGACGTGTACCAAGGTCCATGCGCGGCTCATGTCCAACGGGCACAGTCGGAGGACAGCAACTCATCGCTACCAGCTGTACCACAGCGGTCGGACAATATGCTGGACAATTTTGGGGAAAAGCTGCCCAACCTCGTAGTGGCCTTCGCACATGAGTCTGTTGAGGCGCCGAGAGCAGCAAACGGCGTACTCCGCGAGCACTCATCGGGCATTGAATCACACGAAAATATTTCATCAAATTTAATCGGGGTGGAGCGGTCCGTAGGGCTTTCGTCCTGGCCGTCGACGATGAATTGCATGGAGTTGAGCTTTCCGGCCCGCCACAACGCTGCGCGGCCGGCGCAGCAACCACGGGACCAGCAGTCATATATCAGACAGGCTCTGGAGGAGCAGCAAGAGCACCTCCCCCGGCGCCCCGGCCAGGCCGGCACGCTACAGCTCGACGAAGGCAAAGCCACGCAAAGGCAACTCACCAACGCCGGCCCAAGCCTCCCAGCGACCGACCTCGCCCCGACAGAGCCCATGGCAGGAGGATTACGGACAGCCGGGCTGTCCGCAATGCTGTCCGAGCCGCTCGCAGAGCCTTCCCCGCCCCCACCCTCGGGCTCGTTGCCCTTGCCCCCAGCCGACCCCCTTCTCCACCCCCAGGCCAGGGCCCCCACCCACACCGAGCGCCTCAGCGACTCCGGCTCTGGCCTCGCACCCCCCAGCACAGGCGCCGCTCGCGACCCCCTCTCCCCCCCTGCGAGCCCCACATCGCTTGCAGTAACAACGGTGCCACTAACCGCCAACGGCGTGCCACCCACTGCCCCGCTGCCTCCCGGCCCCACACCCGCCGCCACCCCGCACCCGCCGCCCGCGGCCTCCCTCGGCAACGCACCACCCACCCGCATGCAAACTCGCTCCGGCCACACCGCCACCGCGCCACGTGCCTCACCTGCATCGTCCCTGGCACCGCTGCAGCCCAAGCCAGCGGCGGACGATCGTACCGGCGCCAAGGCCAGCGGCGGCGGCGGCGTGGACGCTGCCGCTGGCTGCACGGCTGGCGGCGCCGCCGCAGCAGTGACAGGCTCAGCCGCCGCCGACACAGGAGCCGCCGAGGCTGGCGGCGGCTCAGGAGCCGCACTGCCTGCAGCCACCTTGGCTAGCGGCGGCGCTGCCGGGGCAGCCGCCGCAGGCTCAGCCGGCGGTGGTGGCGGTGTTCGCGAGATCCTCGTCGCCAAGGCCATGACCAAGAGCGATGCTCGCACGCGGCGGCTCATCCTGCCCAGGCTCTCGGTGGAGGCCAAGCTGCCAGAGGTGGGTTGCCGGGCTGGGCTGGGAGACCTGACGCTGGTACGGTGTGGCGGCAGTGTGGGATGTATGGGTGGTGGTCGGGTCTGCAGTGGAGGCCAAGAACGAAGGCACAGGTGGGGACCATTGGCGGGCATAGTCCGGTACCTATCTGTCTGCGTTCCAGTGGTTACTGGGTGGGGTGGGTGGTGGATTGGGGTCTGCAATGGAGGCCAGCACGCCGGAAGTGGGCAGTGTCCTGGCCGTGGCTAGCGTAACGTGCTGCACTCGAGTGGGTACTGGGTGGATGGGTGGTGGATTGGGGTCATTAGGTCCAGGCTCTCGGTGGAGGCCAAGCTGCCAGAGGTGGGTGGCCGGGCTGGCCATGACTGGTACACTTTGCTACGGGCTAGTGTGGTAGAGTTTGTACATTTTGGTGTAGGCCATTGGGTTTGGGGGCCTGGTGGGTCGGGGTCTGCAGTGGAGGCCATAATGGAGGTGGACACTACCCTGGCAATGCTTCTAGCCTTCTGCTGCAGCCTTGCCAGTGGGTGCGCGTGGGTGGGTGGGCAGCTGGTCGGGGCTGTAGTGGTGGCCAAGATGCCGGCGAGGACGGGCGGCCGGGCTGGGTGTGGTGAATTTCACGCCGAATGGCGGTGCCGTGGCATTCAGCGGCCGGCGCAGGTAATCTGGTTCTGGGTCAGCAGCCCAGGGAAAGCAGTGCCCCGTGCGTGTTGTCCGTAGGCGGGCGACCACGTGCGGGGACGGGAGTAGGGTTTGGGGACGCGTTTCGCAAGTCCGGTAGCACGAACGTGGAACTTGCAGAGCTTACACAGACGGGAGGTGTACGATGTGTACGGGTGCTACTTGCCATGATTTATGACTCGGGCCAGCTGACACGTGTTCCTGTGTGCCGCCCGCAGGTGGTTGCCCGCCAGACACAGTCGATGGAAGCGCACGACGTCAACGGGCTGCGCTGGCTGCTGGTCATTCGGGCGTGGCCCAACGGTGGCAACATCAAGCCCGTATACGTGCTGGAGGTGCGTGCGTGGTAGGCAATACTACCCGTACTTGTTCTTTGTTTAAGATTCCAGTGTCTACATTCGGGCATGGCCCAATGGTGGCAACGTCAAGCCTGTACACGTGCTGGAGGTGCGTGCTCAGCAGAGGCGGAACCAACTTACCCTGGACGTGTGCTTTATGCCATCTGTCCACCTCGGAGCCTGCCTGGCAGGAAAGCACTACCACATACCTGATGCCCGAAATGAATACCTAGCTGTATGCAGGCCCACGTGTTATGGAGCGCTGAAGCTCGGCATGTGATGCCGTTGGCAAATGCCGCTTCCCTGAAACTCCCATGCCCTGCCTTGCCTGCAGCACTCTGGATGTCGTACATCACGCCCACCTGCAATCTGTCAATGCACCCCGCTGCTTGTCTGTGTCTTACATTCCTCACCTTCAGCAGGGCGTATCGGTACCCACCCCCGAGCCTACCTCTATGTCCTACCCTTAGCCTTCTCCCCGTACCCAATATAACACTCGCATACCTGACTTACGAGCTGAATCCATCAGCATGCCCCACGCTTGCCTTCCTCCCCGAACTGTTACAGCACTAACCTGACACTGCCTATCCCGCTGCCGCTCCATGCTCCCGTACTCTTCCCCGTACTCTTCCCCGTACTCTTGCCTTCCTGCACCTACCTAGCGTAGCACACACATACCTGACTGACTCCTGAGCCTGCCTCGCCGCCTCACCCTTGCCGTCCTGCCCCACCTTCCACAGCACATCTCCGAGTTCGTCAAGGCCTACAACGTCACGGTTGGCGACGTGGTGGGCATTGCCCGCAACCCCGACGGCAGCCACAGCATTGAAGTCAACACCCCGGACATGACGGAACACGCGTTCCGCAACGCACCAGGGTTCAGGGGACCGCGCCGCCGCCGCCAGCAGGAGCAGGACGAGGCGGCGGCGGCGATGCAAGATGGGGAGCAGGACGGGGAGCAGGAAGGGGAGCAAGAGGGGCAGGAAGGGAACGCCCAAGCGGCGGCTGCGCTCCGTGACACGCCGGGCGTCAGGGGGCTGCGGCGTCGCCGACAGCAGGAGCCGGACGCCGCCGCCGCCGCGGCGGCGGCGGCGGAGGCAGAGGGCGGGGAGGAGAGGGAGGGCGAGGGGGCGGGAGCGGGAGGGGGAGCCACAGCGGTGGAGGGAGCAGCTGAAGGAAAAGGGGCTGTGGCGGAGGGGGAGGAGGGGCAGGGGCCGGTGGGTGCTGGGTTGGAGGAGCAGGGAGGCGGGCGTGAGGGCAGCGCTGCTGTGAAGGCGGAGGGGGAGGTGAGGGAGTGGGTGGGGAGCCAACAGCAGCAGCAGCAGCAGCAGCAGAAGCCGCTGCTACTGGTGGGGCAGGGACAGCCCCGGTCACCACTGAAGGCGTCACCACAGGCGTCGCCGACGCCTCAGGAGGCACCACCGCTGCCTGCACCTCCACCGCCACAGCCACCTGCGATGACGAAGGCGGCCCAGGAGCAGCGGCAAGAGAAAGGGATGCTGCTGCAGCAGCAGCAGCAGCAACAGCAGCAGCGGTGGCAAGGCACTGCCCCACGTCCGGCATCGCCACAGGGCCCGCGCGACGACAGCAGGCAGCATCAAGCAGTAGCCATGGCCCGGCCCAGGAGCCCAAGCTGGCCCCTCCAGAGCTGATCCAGCAGCTGCTGCGCCTTGCCGCACAGCAGCAGCAGCAGCAGCAGCAAGAGCACCGCTCTCCCACCGACACAGAGCATTCGCCACAGCACGTCGCCCCGTTGTTGCTGCACACAGGCGGGCAACCCGCAACCTTGCCAGCTGGCGCGGGGCGGCCGTCCGCCGACGCCGACCCTTGGGTCAGCCCCCGAGGCTCGGCAAGGGGTGACCCACGGGTCACCGGCGCACCTGCTGTCCTGTGGGTCGGTCCACGTGGCGCTGGGCTTACAGCTGACCCACGGGTCGGCCCCCGCGGTGCTGGGCCCGCTGAGGGCCCACGGGTCAGTCCGCCCGATGTCGGGTTGCCAGAGCATGGTGCGCACCGCGCTTTCGCAGCGCAGGGTGCGGGACAGGTGCCCGGGCCTGAGAAGGGGGTGACGTCTGTGCACTGGCAGCGGAGTGGGGAGGAATGGGATGCCGAGCAGAGGGGAAGGCGCCAGAGTAGTGGGGAGGAGTGGGACGGCGACCGACAGTGCGCGCAGCGGCGGTTTGCTGTGGGAGGCAGGGTGGAAGCGGGGGAGCCCTTTGGCGAGGAGTGGGAGGCGCAGGGCGCGGTGAGTGTGCAGCGGGGTACGGTGCGCGAGGGGCTCACCGGAACATGGCGTGTTGCCAGGTGTCGTGCTTTGGACTTGGAGGAGGGGTGCTGCTACTTTCGCATGGCTATGCACAGTAGCACAGCTGTGAGTGCGTGCTGTCCGGCAAACACCGCAGTTACAGTGTGCCAAAGGCCTTCACTTTCATATGATGTTATGATTATTTGCTTTTATATGATGTTACCGGTACATGATGTTACCGGTAAGGTAACTCGCTGCATGCACTGACCTGTCCGCCCGCCATGCTGTGCGTGTGCTTCCCCCGCAGCTGCGGCACGTGCTGCAGGCGTTGGTCCAAAGGCCCCGAGTTGGGCCCCAGGTAGAGGACGGCCAGGGGGCCCAGCGGCGGTTTGCTGTGGCGGACAGGGCGGAGGCGGGGTGCCTCTCGGCTGAGGAGCGGGACGCACAGGACAAGGTGGGTGTGCCGTCGGGCGTTCGGAACGGGGGCTTTCTGAAGGGGACAACCTACCCTACGTTACCTTTCATTCACATGCCTTTGAAGACGGTTTCGTGCCTTCGGAGGCACAGGACAAGGCGCACTGCGAGCGCAGGGAACAGGGAACAGGGCCTTCCTGAGCGGCTCAGCCTCGAGGTTGTCCCCGGTGGTGTTTCCGTGCCTTGGATGGCGTTGCTGCAATGAGCTTGCTTCCGGCGTACAAACCCGCAACTTGCCCACACCCCATCCGCCGCAAATGCAGCATTTTGACCTATGACACAGTATATATCGCACCAAAGCGCGTCATGCATTTTGTCTTTGCCCTTGCCGTCTCATTGCCCTGCAGCTGCGGCACGTGCTGCAAGCGTTGGTCGACGCGCGCGTGGCCAAGCGGCCACGTGTGGACCCCGAGCTCGGAGGAGGTGGCCCGGAGCACGATTTCACCCTCGCCTCCCTCCCCGACCCCGCCCTTGCCTCCGCCCCCGGCGCTGCGCCTGCACCCATCCGCCGACGTGACATGGACAACACTGCCGCCGTGCTGCCACACGGCCGGACCCGGCACCACCAGCAGCAGCAGCAGCAGCAACCGTTGCTGCTGCTGAAGCCCCTCCAGAGCGACAACGGCAGCCTTCCAGCTTCGGGGCTGGGCACACGTGTCGCGGCACAGGGTCAGCGCGCAGACGGCCGGCACGGTGGCTGGGTGCTACCCTTGAACGGCGGCAGAGGCGGGTGTTTGGACGTGCCGGTGCTAGTCCGGGACGCCGCTGCTGCTGGTGGCGCACCTGCATGCCTCGACCTGCGGACCCTTGGGGGCCTGTTGGTGGGCGGTGCGGCGGGGGCAAGGCTGGGGCGGGATGGGGAGGGAGAGGGAGACGTGGAGGCAGTGGCGGCTGCGTTCCGACAGCAGCTGCGCAAGCGAGCACGGTCGCCGCAGAAGGGGCAGGAGCTGCAGGAGCAGCAGCAGCAGGCCCGGCTTGCAGTGCGGGAGCAACCACCGGAGCGGTGGCAACAGCAGTGCGCACGGCGGAGAGAGCAGGAGCGGGAGCAGGAGCGGGAGCAGCAGGTGCTGCCAGTGCGACAGGAGCAGCGGCATGTGCTGAAGGAGCCGCAACGGCCCGTGGAGGAGTTGGGTGTCGCGGGGGCCGAGGAAGAGGCCGAGGTGGCTCGGGCGGACCTGGCGCGGAAGCTGAGCGCGCTGCTGCAATTGGAGTTGGGCAGGCAAAGGGAGGAGGCGGACCAGCAGCAGCAGCAGCAGCAGCGACGGGACCGTGTCCTGCAGGTGCAGCTGAAGCGTGAAAGAGAGCTGGAGGCAGACTTACAGCAGCAGCAGCAGCAGCAGCAGCAGCACCGGGAGCAGCAAGGGGGTGGCGGCGTGTGGGAGGTCTGCAGCTTGGCTGGCGTCAAGCGCCGCCATTCCGATCGGGCCCTGCTGCCGCAACAGCAGCAGGAAGTGGAGCAGGAGCAGGGATGCCAGCCGCGCCTGCTGCTGCAGTTGCTGCAGCAGCAGGGGCAGAAGCAGCAGCGGCAGGGCGATCAGGAGCAGGAGGAGCAGCTGCTTCTGCTACAGCTGCTGCTGCAACAGCAGCGGCAGCAGCAGCAGCAGCAGCAGGACCTTGTGGCTCAGCGCCGTGCGGCGCCCCTGCACCAGGCGTTGCGCCCGATTGGCCGGCAGGAGGAGGACGAGCTGCAGCAGCGCCAGCCACGAACGATGCAGCAGGAGCTGCAGCAGCAACGACGAACGATGCAGCTGCAGCAGCAGCAGCAGGTTGCGTCGACTTCGGCTGCTGTCGGCGGCACCGCACCAGCACGCCCTGCGCCCGGCGGGCCGCCAGGACGCTGACTTCCCTAGGGCCCAACTGCTGGCGGCGGCGGACGTCCCTAGGGCCCAACTGCTGGCGGCGGCGGACGTCCCCAGGGCCCAACTGCTGGCGGAGGACAAGTACGCGGAAGACTGCGGCGGCGAGCGATTCGTGCGAGGCGATGGCAGTCACAGTGGCGGCGGTAACGGTGGCGGCTACGGCAGCGGCTACGGCACTGGAGGCGGTGGCGGCAGCTACGGCAGAGGCAGTGGCAGCGGCACTGGAGATGGCTACGGCAGCGGCGGCCCCGGAGTGCCAGCCCGACCCCGCTATCAGGTGGTGTCAGCTGCGCCAGGTGGCAAACTGCAGGTGCTGCAGCTGCAACAGCTGGGAGAGCAGCTGCAACGGCCACAGCAGCGGCAGCAACAGCAGCTGTTGGTCCTCGGGGACCGGTGGGACGGCCCCCCGCCAGCACGCGCTAACCCACAGGGAGCACCACCGCCGCAGCTGCTCGCTGTCGACCGCCCGCAACTCCGCACCTCCGTGCCCTCCGTTCATCCACACCCCCAGCCCACGGCGCCCCTGCGCACGCATGTACCAACTCAGATGCAGATGGTGCAAGCGCACGTGCCGGGCCACAGGCCTACGGTTTATTACGCGGTCGCGCAACCCGGCGGGGCTACGGTAGAGGCGGCGTTGGCGGCGGCCCTGCCCTGCGCGGCGATGCCGTACAGTACGATGCTTCGCATGCCGGCCGTACCGCGGGCGGCCCTGGGCCCGAGTGATTCGCCGCTAGGGGCCGCTGTGTGTTTTAGGGGAGGCTCTTGAGGGGTTGTGACAACTTCCTCGCCGTGGAGGCCTTGGAGGCTGAACGGCCAGCTGTGTGAGCTGTATTGGACGCTGTATGCTGAGATGGTGTACGTGCCGATGTTTGGAAGCCTGTGTTATGGTGGTGGGGCTGGTGGAGGTGCAAGGAGCGCAGGATGGGCAGGGATGAGTCTACGGGCCGCTTGGGGTGCAGGAGTTGGCGGCGTCAGCAGTTTCTAACGAGCAAGCCGCTGTGAGGTGTTGAGGATGCCTGATGCAGTGGATGTTGTGGGCACGTCGGCAATTTTGCCCGCACTTTGCGGGCCGTGGGCACTTCGTTGAAGACCTCCACCGTTTTACCCATGTGCTACACCAGCACACTCTCGTGAGCAGTACTGGTCTGCTGGGCGCTGGCAACCTGTCCGTGCTGGGTATACAAGAAGGTATGAGATTACATTTCGCTAATACATCACATTGCCGCATGTACGGTAATGCTGCAATTCCTGGCGATGGCCAATCGGTTGTGCGAGGACGAGTTGCGGTTGGTGTGTGCCAGTGGGGTCGTTTGTGGAGGTGGTGTGTTGTGAGCCCCCACTCCTGGTGCTGATCGGGTCTTGAGATGTTGGATTGTGCGTATCGGTTTACGGAAGTTGGAGGGTCGCAGACTTCCAGTGCCTTTAGCAATGAATGCGATTCAGGGGAGGCCTGCCTGCGCCCTGTCATGTCGCGTACAGGGGAGGCCTGCGTCAGGTGCCTCCTGGTTTGCGCCCTGCCATGTCATGCGCGGTGCATGTTGTTCACGAACGGGGTTCTTGTGGGTGCCGATTTGGCATTGTTTATTTGTTACATTCCAGCATGCAATTGGACGCCAGCAATGTGAGGCAATCATGCTGTGTGTACTCTGTACCGATGTGGGGCACGGCGTTGGTACACGGCTGAGGGTGTGGAATGCACGAGAGGGGAAGGAAGTGCCGGATTTAGCACGTGCTAACCAGGTGCCGCCGGGACCGGTAGCTGCGCTGCTATCGGCCGTTGCGGGAAACGTGGACGCATCGTTGCGGGACACGCAAACGTAGCTTGCTAGCGAGCACAACGACTTCAAGTATATGGCAGGGTGGTCCGCAGCATTGGAGAAGAAGAAGAGGATTGCGTTGGAGGCGGGGTGTGGACGGAGGACTGGCCAAGCTACCTGTATTGCGTCGAGCAGCATCAAGTGCATGGATTGTGATGGGCAATGCGGGGCGGTTTTGACACGTGGTGGCCATGGTACGAATGTAAGAGCTAGGGACTCCAGGGTTCACGTGAAGGACATGAGACACGCTACCAGGTAGGTGACCGGCTCTGGTGGCGGGGTGATGGCCCTCGGACACAGCAGCATGTGCTGGGGTACGGTATGGGCGGAGGACTGGCTAAACTGCTGCTTCAAGGGCATGCGATGAGCAGGGCGTGGAGGTGCTGACAAGCTGGTGGCAAGCTGTGTGGTGGCAACAGTATGCCCTCGGCCACCCAGTGCGTGTATGTGCGAGGGTGCGCTGACAGTGGTGCGGTGCGCAGGCATGTCGCAAAGCATCAAGGGCACGTAAACAACACGTGGAAGAGGTGCTTGCATTTGGCAATATGTGTTCCATTCCCGGCCGTGTGGCTACACGGCTTGCACATGGTTTGGTGGCAACAGACGGTGCGTGGTTGGCTGGTCGCGAGGCGAATCGCCAAGCCATTGCAGTAAGTGGGCCTGCTTGGACGGAGGTTGAACACACGAAGGGGCACGTGCCGTGATGAGGACACGTTGCGGCCGCTCCAACTGAGCGGCACGTGGCTGCTTAGGGGCAGGTGTGAATCGGACATTGAGGCAAGAACAGGCGGCATACATTTGTATTGGATACCAGTGGCGATGCAGTGTGCTGGGTACCGATGGAATGTGTACGACATATACCGGACCCTTTCCCGTCCCCCTGGTAGCTTTGGTGGCGTTGCGTACATACAGTGTACGGATGCAGTTGCGGGGTCACAGTAGCGTCGCAGTGTGTTTTAAGGAACGGCTGGCTGTTATCCAGGTGGTTGGCGCGTACGGCAACCAAGGCGGCAATAATTACAGTTACAATTACAGACCCCGAGAGGGGGCATGTCCGGAGAGCCAGGGGGCCATAAGGACGAGTAGTGCAAAATAATAACTAGTGTGCGGGGCGGCGGGGCTTATTCGCCAGTACCCACACGCCTCACAGCCGGCCGAGCACGCCGCTGGAGGATACGATGCCTTTCTTGCCATACCTCGTCCAGGAATAATTGTGCCGTGCGGGATGTGAATCATGGTCCTGCGGCAGGCATGCCGTTTGCGGGCGTGATGAGGCGGTGTGCGCCATGCAACGGCAGCTTGTTCGACGCATGAAACGTCGCAGTGTGCATAAGAATTAAGTAATATGACGCACGTGCGCGCAGAGCGCAGCTTCAACAACGTGTCCTAGGATTGCATCTTGTGAGCTGCGCGCCAGGTCACGCGCTGCGTGTACGAATGAGCTGGTCGAGTCGAGCGGCCATGAGATGCTGAATACAAATCTGCCGGATTCGCCCCGTTTTGTTGTGTCAGTGAGTCAGTGTTACACACCCTAGCTGGCGGCTGCACGCCACCCGCCTGCGCTCAGGACCCCCCGGTCCATACCCCTACGTACTTCGAACGTCATCCCTGGCTTACTTTGTGCACAGGTCCTCAGCTGACTGCGCTCCATCCCCCCTCCCCCACCAGTCCCCCCTCCCATGCACGTCCTCTACCTCAAAGAACGCCTACCGTAGCCTCCCATGTCGTCCCCTCACAGCCCCCACAGCTGGACCTCGCCAGTGCCCCTCAACGGGCCCTCAAGCCACCAAACAACCGCGACTCCTCCGTCCACAGTTACAGTTACAGACCCCATGGGGGGCACGTCCGGAGAGCCAGGGTACCATAAGGACGAGTAATGCAATCCACAACCCCAGATGGCGGCTGCACGCTGCGCACCTGCCACTACCGCGTTGCTCTTGCCCCTATGGGGCAACGACAAAGCGAGAAGGGGGTAGTAGTGTCCCGGTCAGTGCATGCCCCCAGTCTGCCCCAGTCAGTGCTATGCCACAACATACACACAAATGCCCAACATGAGGAAGTCCTCATTCCCAGTACGGCAGAAGGTGCTCGTGGCAGCTCGCTCGTGGCTCCGTGTGTACCATACTTCACAACTTCGCCTCAACTGTAATAGCGGCATTTTACCCACACTGCCCGCAGCAGTCGTCATTTCCACCATCACCACCTCACCACCCCGTCGTCCACCAAGCCCCACGAGCTCACTCCCAGCCAGTTAAAAGCCCCGAGCAGTGTCCCGGTCTTCTAGGATTATCATGATTATGACGGCCATTTGGGCTGGTGTCAGGATTTTTTGGGGCAGAATTCTGACCAAATCAGAATTTTCAAGAGGTTTTGCCCCCAGGATTGGCCCAGAAATCCTGGAAAATCGATGTACGATTGTCAGGATTTCCAGACCCGAAGGCCCCAAAATTATGAACGGTCAGAATTTTCCGCCAAAGAAGACCGGAACACTGGGGGGCCCCGAGCGGCAGCCCCTGCCTCTCATCATATTCTCTGAGCTTGCTGCGTGGTACCTAAGCCCTTCTGCCCCCGATAGGTCAAAGCCCCGCCCTTGCCTCCAGACACGCAGCGCGGACAGGCTACCCGCCTCGCTCATCACTCCCAACTCGAGTCGCCGACCGGAAGCCCCCGGCGCGCTTCGCACACCCTGAGCTGGCTACCCACACTGCACTCAGTACTCATGTCCACTTTCCTCCCGCCCCCCAAAACTTCACGACTTCACTCAAAATTGAAGTCGCCGAGGGGCATCCCTCGGCGCTCTTCGTACTCTCTGAGCTGGCTGCGCGGTATCAGGAGGCCGGGGGCGGAGGGGTCCGTGGGATCCTTGATCGCCAGCATTGGGTCGGCCTGTGGGACGCACAGCAGAAGACAGGTGTATCAGCAGTGTGTGTTGACAGCCCCTGCAGTGGGGGTAGGCTAGCTGCCAAAGGGAAAGTACGACACGTGTTGAGGTGCCAGGGGCGACACACTCGACTGGTACAGGGTTCAGGATTCCCGTTCCCAGTTGAAGGCCCCTGGTGGGCTGAGGCCACGGCTGTTCATTCATTTATTTATTCATTCACTCATTCATCTATTTATTTATTTATTCACTCATTCATTTATTTATTCATTCACTCATTTATTCATTTAATTAATTACCGTACAACACATGCGCGCTCACCTCATGGTACGCAGCCATGCAGCGGTCGCACATGCCGCTGCGTTCGGTGGCCGCACCAAACATGTGTTGCGCATTTTGTGATACATCCCAGGCGGCGTGGCCGCACGGAGAGGTGCATGCGGGGGGCGAGGGGCAGGGGCGGGGGCGGGGGCAGGGAGGAGGGGTGATCGGCGACGTACAGGCAGGGCGATGCGAGCCCGACTGCCGCTGCTCCTAAAGGGTGTGGGCGGGGGCCCTTCCGGGGCACGTCAACGGGTGACTGTGCAGCGGGCAGCTGGCAGCACCCAGGCGTCTGCGGCTGCAGGTGCGACATCCAGCACCCAGGCGTCTGGTGATGCTGCCACCGCGAGCCCGACCGTCACCGCGCCCACACCCTGAAGCCCACCGGTCGCACCCAGAACGGCACGAGCGGGACTTGGTAGCGCGGGCGGTTGGTGGGCTTGCCGCTGATGGGACTGGTCCCTGCCGTGCGCAGCGCAGAGAGTTGCCAGGAGGCCCTATGGAGATGAATTCATCTATCGCACGGCACGTGTCTGCATGTGCCACGGCGCATTTGTACGTGTCGGCAGCAATCCTGGTCCGCATCCTTTGCCAGAGTGACCCATCAGACCTCGGGCGCGCACCGGTACTGGTGCCCACCAGGGTGCCCTCTCTGCTCGCGGTCCCGCAGTTACGGCGCCCACCTTCCCGCCCTGCACCCTTAGCATCTCCAGGTCTGGGCTGTGCGCTGTACGACCAGCCCAATATGACCCTCTGTGCATACCTGACCGTACTAGATGGTATTAGACTGGTACATATACCTGACCGTACTTTTAAACTTCAGTTCCAGGCTGCGCACCATGCGGTACCCCACGTTTCACCCTTTGTGCCTCCAGACCTTGCACCACCCGCCGTCATCCACCACCCCCGGCCCCCGTCCATGAACCAGTTGCCCTGCCCGCACCCACGCACGACCCACGCACGCCCAACACACGACCGACGCATGAGCCACGCGCGACCCACGCACGACCCACGCACGTCCCCACCTGATGAACCACTCTCGCATGCAGATGCGCACCCGCTCATCCCTGTCCGCCAGCATAGCGGTGTACTCCGCGCCTGCAACCCGGAACACAAGGGCGGGTGGTACATGTCCTGACACACAAGTCATAATACATACAGGCCATGAAGACCAGGTTCCGCTCGGGCAATGGCGCGGCCTCGTGTTTAGCCTGAGTACCGTGAAAGTGTACAGGTACAAGGATACAAAGGGCGGGAGATATCCAATATGCCCCAAAAGCGAGCACGGTGGCAGCATGCACCCGCTGCCACGTACGCAGCCTCTCCTTAGCGTTCGAGGGCACGCACTGTCGCACTGCCCGACAGCATTAACTTGCTACACCCCCGGAACCCGCATCCCACGCACCCGGGCCTCCCAGCCGGAAGCGACACGTGGGGCACGTGTCGTGTTCTGCCAGCCACGTGCCGGCGCAGTCCGAGTGGAACACGTGGCCGCACGGCATGCCCAGCGCGGGGGCCTCCCCTGTCACAGCCTCCATGCACAGCGCGCACTCCACGCCGCTGCCCACCGTACCGGACGCGAAGCGGTGGAAGTCTGCATCCAGCGGGGGAAGGGACGGAGAAGCACCCCAACCTTCAGGTTAAGAAATAGGTTGTGCTGTGCTAAGGCCGAGGGAGCCCATACAGGCACCTGAATGTTGGCCTGGGTCTGTGGTGGAAGTGTTGAGTGAAGTGCACCGGACGCAAAGCGGGGGGAATCTTCTTTTGGGGGACCATGGAAGAGGTGAGCGGCCATCAAGGGTAGGGTGGTACAAGCCCGCACCCGCCGACCCACCGACCCACCCACTGTGCCGTCCCCGTGGCAGCAGGGCTTGAGCTGCTCCAGCATCTCCACCATGGTTCCGGGGCGCAGCTCGCACATGGGGTCCATGCAGCGGCTGGGCGGCGGCACGTGTCCGGCAGCCAGGTGGGGGGCCACGAAGGCGGCCCGTCCCCGGGTGTCGTCTCGCATGGAGGTGCGCACGCCCAGGATGTCCGCCACAGAGGGGTGCGCAAGGGCTGGGGGGGCCAGGGGGAGGGAGGAGGGGCCGGGGAGATAGGAAACAGCAATCGGCAGAAGGCTTCTGTGGATGTCCGGTAACCGTCTCGGCCGTACGTACCGCCGACGGCTTAACAGCCCCCACACCTCACCTGCCCGCAGCTCCTGCACAGTTGACTCCATCGTCCATGGCAGGCCCCGGCGGGCAGGGCCCCCACGTGCGAGATGCCATTTCGGTGCACCACAAGCACCCCTGCCCTGCCTTGCACAGCCCTCGTCACCTGCCACGGCTCCCATGCACGTGGGCTTGCACACACAGTAACTCAATCCCCTGCCCCGGCGGGTAGGCCTGGCGGCAACAAGTCCTAAGCACCCTGCACAGCCCGCACAGCCCCTGCGCCTCACTTGCTGGCAGCTCCGCACAGCCGCTGCGCCTCACTTGCTGGCAGCTAGGAGTGGCATGCCACGTGTCACGTGTCACGCGCCACGTGCCGTGAGGGTGAGTAATACGGGGCGCAGCCCTGCCCGCACGCCTCACCTGCTTGCAGCTCCCGCACGATGACGTCATCGTCCAGGGGAGGCCCCGGCGGCGGCGCGAAGGCGCTTCTGGCCGGCAGCAGGTTCTTGGGCAGCAGCAGGAAGCCCTTGGGGGCAGGACCAGCAGCAGCAGAAGGCGGCTCCGCTGCCGCCTGTGTACCAGGGGAGCCCCCTGCCACCCGGCCGCCCTCCAGCAGCACCACCTCGAGTCGCGTGCCGTTGTGCCCCACGATGCGGCACAAGCGGCCGTTGAGCGCACGGCCCTTGTCGCTGGTCAGGTGGCGGATGACGTGCACCTCTCCGCTGTTGACGTAGCCTGCAAAACGAGGGTCAGCAGTAGTCAGCAGATGCACTGGAGGGTTGCACTATACAGAGCGATTACAAAATTGATGTTAGATAAGTCAGCGGTGTCCTTTTTGCAAACTGCGCCTCTCCGCCTGTCCCGGCTGTTGGCGTTGCCTGCGGGGTGTGGGCTAGCAAGCAGTTAATGCTCTTTTTGATATGCGTTACGGGGTATCGGAGTCCTTTTCTTGGTTTCTTGCAACGGGCGCTGCAGGGCCAGGGGCCAGGGGCTAGGGGGGCCAGGGGCCATCGGGGATGGGGCTCCCTTCGCTACACACCGTGCCGCCAGCGATCCTGAGGATTCGCCGGAAATGTTTCTAGGACCGGTCTGCACAGAGTCCACCGCAGCCCGCCACGGTGCACGGCATACGAAGGCACACTGCTGCAACGGACGCATGCTGTTTTATCTGGTGCTGCCCAAAGCAACCCACGTACCCACCCTTCTGCACCCACCCATAAGGTTATGAAGGACCATGATGCGGCGTTTGGTCTCCAGGTCCATGCCATCTCCGTAGCCAGCACCGCCGTACTCGTCCATGGCAGCGTGGTTGTACACGTGACCACGTGGTTGCGTACGGCCCGTGGGGCCGTCAGGTGCGGTACTGTCCAATTTACCGCCTACCGTTACTGATCCTCCGTGCTACTTGAGCTAGCCTGCGCTCCGTTTCGGTGAGGTAGGGACGGGTGTGGAGCGAGAGTGAATTCAGAGAGGGGGGAGATTGTGAATGTACGGCTGTTGACAGGGCGATGCTCGTACCGTACCCCCACCCACGCATCCATGGAGTTGGGAGTTGCATGCCACGTGCCACGTGTCAGTGTCACGCGCCACGTGCCCATGCAGGAGTGAGAGTGAGTCAAGGGGATGCACGCAACGCCATATCATACTCCTAGCAGGCACGTGCCGGCACAGATGCACAGCAATCGTATTGTTCAGCAAGCGTGGAGGGGTGGGACTGGAAGCTGTCAGCAGGCTTCTACGGAGGCTTTTCAGAGGCAGCTTGAGTCAGGGAGAAGGAGTCCCTCGATCAGCAGCTATGCCTCAAAATTAAGGTTATCGAGCGAAGATCGCTCCATGCAGCTGCTACCCCTGAGTGCCGCGGGCACACATACTTCCAAACCCCCCAAGACAGCCCGGACTCTCACACGCACACGAGCCGCATCGACGATGTTCTGGTCAGCAACGCCACCCACGCACGGCTGGCCGAATACCTTGCCCTCCTTGGCTCCACGGCAGCCGCACACGAGACTCCTTACGAGACAGTTGACCGCGTTGGACCCTCCATGGACCACCGCGGACTCTCCATCCGTCTCCCGCTTGCAGGCCTCCGCCTCCTGCCCACACCCCACGCTGAACCTGAACCCGACCCCACCGAAGACCGCCGCTGGCGGGAGGTGGTGCTTCCAATCCCCACCAGCACTCTGAAAGCCGCGTCGGAGGCCATCCGCAAGGCCCTTGCGCCTCGGGTGACCCTTCTGTCGCTCAGCCAGCGGCCCTACGCGGACCTAATACACCAGGCAGTGCGGGAGCTGCCACAGCTGCACGGCACTCCCGCGTGCAACACCCGCATGCAGACCCTGCGCACCCAGCTTGCTGACACGGATGTTAGCACGCAGGGAGACAAACTCCTGGACCTACTGCAACAGGCCTTTAACATATTCCTTACCTTCTGCACCCGCAAACCCCTGAACACCGGCCGCCGCCACACACCCCGCACCAAGAGCAAGCGTCTGGCCCGTGAACGCCGCCGCCTTCTTGACCTGGAGGGTGAGCTGGACGCCCTAAAACAGCGCATGGCAGCCTTGCGCAGTGGCACCCCACCGCCTCCAACAACATCCCCCGAGCCCCCCCCACCGGGTGCGGTGCCCCCCACACCCCCTACCCCACGCCACCCCAACCCCCCTCCCCCCACCTCCCCACCCCCAACCACCTTGCCGCACACTGCCCCCTCCCCGCCCACATCACCAAGCCCCAATACCTCCCCGGCTACCCCCCTGCCCCCGCTCCACCCCCTCCACCCAACCCCACCGATACATTGGAGGACTTGCTCACCCAGCGTGCCACCACGCTAGCCACCTACCGTGCCCTGAAAAAGGAGCACCGTGCAAACCTCAAGACTCACCGTAAAACCCAGCAAAAGGCCTCCAAACGCCGCTTCCAGCGCATGCTCGCCAAACAACCCAAACGAGGACACAAGGCCATCTTTGCACCCGATGCCCCAGCCCAAACGCTGCGGGCCGTCCTGCACCCCGCCACCAGCCAGGTTGTCCATACCACCGACGATATCAATGCTGCCCTCTACCACTACTTTAAGCGCCTCAATACAGCGCAGTTTGGCAACCCCACGGGCCTCTACCGCCCTGAAGACGTTCCCCGCTCCGACTACCCCATAACATCCCCCAATGCCCCTGACCCCCTCGAGGGCCTACACCGCCCATGCAACCCTGACCACTACGAGCTCCTCAGCACCGCAGCGCAAACCACCACCTTCGAAGGCTGCGTTCACAAGCTAGCGCGTGGTAAGGCGCCGGGCCCCGACGGCATCCCTAACGAACTGTTAAGAACCCTGCCGCATTCCCTACGCCGGCCGCTGCACCAGCTACTGCTCCTCATGCATGCCAAAGGCGAAACGCCCGCCACGTGGACCACCTCCAAAACAGTCCTCATACCAAAACCTGGCGTGGCTGACCCGACGTTAATCAAAAATTGGCGGCCCATCGCTCTTGCCAACACAATCTACAAACTTTGGACCAGCATGCTCACCACCTGCCTTGCCACCTTCAACGCCCAGCACAACCTCATATCGGACGCACAAGGCGGCTTCCAGCGCTTCCTAAACACCGAGCGACAATACCAACTGCTAACCAGAGCATGCGAGGACGCACGCCTAAACCGTCGTAACATCTATGTCCTCTACGTCGACTTCTCATCCGCCTTCAACACAATTGACCACGACCGGTTACTCCGTCTCATGTACGACCAGGGCGTGCCGGACGACGCCGTACGCATAGTGCGCGACCTCTATAGCCAGGCCAACACCCATATCAGCACAGCACACGGGCGCACCGCCGACATCCCTATACAACGCGGCACTATCCAAGGCGACACACTGTCCCCTGCGCTTTTCAACCTGTTCGTCAACCCCCTCCTACGCTGGCTCCAAGCTGGGGGCAGGGGCAGTGTTCCGGTCTTCAGAATTATTATAATTTTTGCGGCCGTTTCGGCCGCGGTTCAGAATTATTTGGCCAGAAATTCTGAAGGATTTAGGATTTCCTTAATCATTGCCGTGGAAATTCTGAGCAGTACCATCCGAATTCTGGGGAATGAAGGCGAAAATTATTATCAGGTCAGCCCCTCCCATGACACCAGGTAGACCCTACCTGTGCCAGAGGCCGCAATATATGCCCCCCCTCCGGCAGAACGCTAGCCGGCATGTAGGCAGCGCACGCGTGAGCGCTGGGTAGCCGGGTACGGTTCCCCAAGTGGGTGCGCAACTAGCTAGGAAGTAGGGCTGGCATCCGCTTAAGTTGCCAGACGCCAACAATGATGCCCGCTGAGGGTCGCACCGTACCCCGTAGTGAATGGAAAGGGGTGGTGCAGGACGCCTGATGGTACCGTTTTTGCTGTTGGCCTGATACCGGATATGGCATCGACCGCAATGCTGCCTCCGTCCGAAGATAGAATGCAGTGCTCCTGCTGTTTGAATGTTCCGCAGTCATTGGGGGGTCTGGGGGGCTTGCCCCCCAGAAAAAAAATGGAATCATAAATTTTCAGGCCAAAATTATGAGCAGTACTATCAGAATTTTGACTCAAAAGGCCGGAAATTATGAGCGCTCAGAATTTTCCGCCAAATAAGACCGGGACACTGGGCAGGGGCTACCGGTTTGGCTGCCTCACTGACCCTCAAAACGACCAGTACAACCTCTCGTCCGCGGCCTACGCTGACGACCTTGCCATTGTCACCAGCCGCCTTGATGACCTGCAAGTGCAGGCACGCAAACTTGCACTCTTCGCTGACTGGGCTGGCCTCCAGGTAAACCACGCCAAATGTGTGGTCACGGGCCTCCTGCACCACACTTACCCCCAGGCAAACGCCTGTAACCCCAACACCGCTCACCTGGCCAACCTACAGCAGCAGCTCCAGGGCGCCATCCGCATAGGCCGCACCCCAGTCCCGTACGAGCCCCCCACGCACGCGTTCAAATACCTGGGTGTCCATATCCCCCTGACGCTCAACTGGGGTGCACATGTTGCCGCCGTGCTTGACAAGATCCGCACAAAGGGGGCTGCCCTCATCGCCTCCCCCGCCACCCCCGACCAGAAGCTGCGCGTCCTGGACAGGGTAATCGTACCGGCAGTGGCATATTCCATGGCCGCCGCCCCCTACAGCCGAGACGACATCCGCCTCCTTGATGCGGCGATTGCCCGCATTGCCAAACGGTGCTACTCCCTCCCAACATACTTCCCAAACCGCATGGTTCACGCTAGCGCCCGACAATTCGGCCTTGGGCTGCCGTCCCTCCTCCGACCCTACCTTCGCAACGCAAGCCGCGCCCTAGTCCAGTCCCTCAACGACACTGGCCGCCTTGGCCATGTCACACGGGCCGTGCTGCAGCAACAGTACTACCACGCAGCGCATCTGAAACCGCACGCCATGCGAGGCGAGTTCAACAGCTACTCCACCCTACGCCTCCTCACCCTCCTAGCTGACCACAAACTTGTTATTACTGATCGCGGCTCCCCCTACACGGCCCCGGTCAACCACCTGACGCACCTCCTGAAAACACACTGCCCACCGGCACCCCCCGCCCAGCGCACACTACTCAACTGCCTCCTCACCCTCTCCGAATTGGGCCTCAACCTTGGCAACCTCCGGGAGCCCTCCAACCCCGACTACCTGATCGACACAGCCGCGCTACGCCGCCATGCACACGTTAATGGCATACCCATCCAAGACCCACACCTTCGCGCCCTCAACCGCCTCTGTCTTACCCTCAACCCCATCACCTCCCGGCGCGCAGCACACAGCATAGCGCCCCTAGCCGTTGCACTGCGCCGGCGACCCTCTGACATATCCCTCAGCCTGCTTGCCGGGGCCCCGCCACAACCCCTCAACCACGGTCAGACCAACCTCCCACCCCCACGCCGTCCTACCCATGCCACAGCACCGAACCCTGGCACCACTGCCCCGCCCACACCGGCCGCCCCCATCCCTGCCCCTACCCCCGCGGGCACACAGCCCCTCCCCCACCCGACCCCCGACCCAACACCTACTCTCCGCTCTGCCGCCAACGTATGGCTCACCCCCCGCCGACCCCTCCGCCGACGCCGCACGACAGAAGCCGCCAGGCCAGTACCCCAACCACCCACTGATGAACCCACCTCGGATGAATCTGCCTCCGACGATGATACCCCCGCCCTTACTGCCCTCGCCTCCCTACGTGGCCCCCAGGCCAATCCCCCCGAAGTCCCGATCGCAACCCCAGTCCGTGTGCGTGCTCCCAAACGTACAAAGGTCACCCACCCGACAACCATACCGAACACAAAACCCCGCAAGAAACGCAGCGCCCCTCGGGGCAAACCTGACCAGCGATGGGCTGCGACAAACACCAATACTGAGCTCCCCACCACCAGTGCTAGCTACGCTCGCGGTCTCCCCTGGCAGGCGCTTGCCACCGCCAATGGGCCACACCCACTACAAGCACAAGACCCGAAGCATGACCCCACCGCCCGGCACACCGCCATGCTTTCTGAACCCTTCCTCACCAAACTTATGGCTGAGATCCCCCCGCTTGGGCGAATTGCCAACCCCGGTGGTCACTACCCCCGCCCCGAAGAGTATATGGCCCCTGAACGCCGCCCCGGAGCCCGCCGCCCCACCCACGACTGGCGCCTTGCCGCCTGGCAGCTGGGCACAGGCCAGCTCCCATTCACCGGTGCTAACCTGAAAAAGTACGTGGACATCATTCGTGCGCACCTCTATGCGGACATGGACATAGTCACTAGCATCGAGAGTGGCCCCCACACCAAGGCAAAGGAGCACATTTACCGTGTGAACTGGCAACCACACATTACCCTGTCCGCCCTGGTCCCCCTGCTGCAAACACACCTTGGCCTGACGGAGGCCCCACATACAGAAGACGTTGCACCCCTCAGAGGCCCGTTTGACACACCCATACGGCTGTGCCTCACCACGTGGCCGGTCTCGGACTGCAAACAGGATGTCCTAGAACGGGACTTCCCAGCTGTGCTTGAGGCGTACGACCCCGATCGGACCCGCCTACCGCCTCCGGCTCGTGATGCCCACCTGACCAACGCAGAAAGGCAAGGCTTCTGGGGGCCCCCGCCCGGCCCCGACCAACCAGCCCAACCTGCGGCGGCCCATGCCCTCCACTCGTACTGCATATTCGACGTGCAGCCCTGCAACCCCGACACAGACCTTGACCTCCCCCTGTCTGACGCACCCACCTATCGCGCCCAATTGGGACTCCGGCCTTCCCGGCATGATCCCGCCCCTGTACCTAATGTCTCCACGCCCATGTACGTGTACCACCCAGACGGACGGTGCGCTGGACAAGTTTCCCAGTCCCGGTTCATAGCCCTAAAACACCGCTTCCGTCACGCTGTCACAACCAACCCTGACCTGCTCCGTGAGCACGGTCTCCCCAACTCCTGGCAGGAAGCCTTCTTACCCGCTCTCACCCACCTGCTCACCCGCTACCAACCCAGCCGTCACACCCACAAAAAGCTGGTCACTACCCAGGGCGAACGCCGCCTCCCCCCAGGTCTGCGCTGGGCCCTCTTTACCTGCTTTGGGCCGACTGAAGTCACCGACCGCCTCTCCTCACCCCTGAACACCAGCATACACGCCTCACGCTACTACACCCCTTTCCGCGGAGATGCACTTTTCGGTGCTTCGCAGGACGCCTTCTCCGTACCTTTCCACGGCCTCTCCGTTGCACACCCGGAGGACAACCCCGACACAATTCGTTCGGCAACTCCTTGCATGGGCCACACTCTCGGTCCGCCCCCTTACGCAGCCCCCCACACTCCCGTCCGGGGCCACCCACCAACCCCCGACAGTCACCCTTCTGGTTGTCCCCGGCCACCACCGAGCCCTGTACGAACCCCACATTGACTCCGAAACCGTACACCTGGCTGCACGCGTCATCTGCCACCCTAGGCTGCTACAGGCAGCCCATGGACAGGACCTTTACACGCCCGCTAAACCGGAGCCATATACCATTCTTGCGGTCACTGATGCTGCCGGCCGCGAGCGGTACCAATCCACCATTCTTCCCGAACTTCGTGCCCGCCTGGAGGCAGTGGATGTCCCACAGTACCACCTTGAGCTCCTTCCTCCCCGCCCTGAGCCCCCGGGCCGGCGGCCCACCGCCGCGGGAAAAGCCTCTTGCTGGGCCCAACGTGCCATGCGTGACATGCACCGGCGAGCGCCCCCAGCACCCACCCAGACGGTAGCCGCCCAAGACTTTTCCTGCACCCACCTGCCCCCCCACGACCTTCGGCCCCTGTACGAAGCCAACAGCCCCTACCAGGCTACTATCCCACTCCGTTTTGCCACCAAGCACTCGCTTTACACTGATGGCAGCCGTACCGGCGACCGCCGGTCACCCAGCCTTGGTGCTGCGGTGTGGGACGGGCACACTGGCAACACCCTGCACGTGGACCCCAATGGCCTTGACTACACCAACACCATCACGCGTGCAGAGCTAGCCGCCCTTCTGGCAGCCCTAGACCTGCTCCAGCAGCGAGAACAATGGCATGCCGACATCTTCACCGACAGCGTGGCAAGCATACACCTGATCAAAAAGTACACCGACTGCCCTGAGCTCCTACGGTACAGCAAACACCGCGCCCTCCTGCACGAGATTGCTACACGTCTCACTGATCGTGCTCACAACGGCCAGAGCACGCACATCCGTAAGGTCCCTGCCCATGTGGGCATCCAGGGCAACGAGCTCGCAGACCAGGGTGCAACGGCTGTTGCCACAGGAAAAGTTGCACCGACATACGTCTGCACAGCTGATAACGAGCCGTACCGTCGCCACTGGTGGGTGGCCCGCAGCGATACCCAAAGAGCCGCCTCCGATCTGAACCGCGGAGTGCTGAGCCTGCTTGACGAGGACACTCATGTTGGGTACAGCAACCCCACGGTGTGGACAGAGCTGGTCAGAACCAAACTCCTAGCCCCTGGCGCCCTCAACATTGACGTCAGCACACATACCCTGAAACACTCCACAAACCACCGGCAGAAACAACGCCTAGTTGCATGCCTCACAGGTACCTTGCACTGTCACTCGGGGAACGGCCCAGCTTCATACCTGCTTCATTACCGCTTGTTCGTACCTGGCTTCGTACTGGTGGTTCATAGCTGCTTCATGTAATTCGCTTCATGGCTGCTTCATGCCCGCTTCATTTCCAAGTCATAGTGCGGTCGTACTGCTATGAAGCGGAACTATGAAGCAGGTCTTAAGCAATCAGGAAGCGCTCCCGTTACAGTTGTTTGTTCCCGTTATACACATCCTCAACCTGCTAAACACAATACCGTTATGCATACGTGCACACCGCCACTCAACTCACAATGCCAGCTTGCCCACACCAGACGTCTGGTCAAAGCTGCAAGGTACGCCACACGAGTTTGAGCACACAACACACGCACCAAACCAGAACCGAACGTCCATACTGCCAGCAGCACCAGTACACCAACCCAGTACCGTACGCTAAGGGTGGTAAACTTGCTGCTCTTAACAGGCCAACGCCTGATCCACTTCATGGTAGTCGGTCGGTCACCATTTATTGGCTGCCGCAGTACGGCATGGTGGTTCCTGCAGAAGTGGTAACACGCGATGTAAATGCGCAAGTAGACTCAGGTACAGCCAGAGCGGGCTGATAGCTGAACTGAGCTGCAGGCTTACCATGTGTACCATACATTATACTGTACACGAACTTCGCACAAGAGGACCTGCAGACATAGGAGATGTACGTCAGCGGGGCTACTGTGTAAGGGAAGGCCCACACTACCGTTAACTGCACCAGTTCTGCGCAGGGCATGTTGTGTGGCTGGCAGCAGTTAGCCCACATGGCAGGGAGGACGTTGGAGCCAGGAAGCTAGCTCATGCTTCCTTGTACCTATGGTACTGGCATGCAGGAAGACAGTGGTCCTTAGTGCAGCCCGTTCCTGCACACACCTGAGCACAACTGCGGAGCGCTCTGGGCCCCTGATCACGTTGATAGCTCTCACCTTGCATTGTTGAGACACCACAAGCTTCACAGTGTTGGGAACAGTAATTGCCAATAAACGGTAATCCCCAGTTAAAGAACCTGCAATCCACGTGAGCAAGCAAGCACCGTTATCCTGCATGTAAGCAACTATGCATGTCTGATTGGGTGCAGTCAGCAAAGGAATGCATACCTGACGAGTCCCAAGGGGTAAGCAGCAGCGGAGGCCAGGTTCGGTGGCGGTCTGGGGCCTTACGCTTTTCCCTGTCCTGCAGAAAAGGACCAAACAATAGACATCTCACCGCTTTGCGCTCAGGCCATGCGTAAGGGTGTTCAAAGCGTTCCGTACCCGTACCTCACAGCACACCCCAGGAAGCCAGCACCCGGCCGGAGAGGCGCAGCCCTCTGCAACGCCAACGCATCTCCATGCTTGAATTGCTGACGTGTTGAGTTGCTACTGATGTATGCTGAACTGTATACGCGTGAGCGAGGGAATTGCGACCAGATCGCGACGCAATGCCCTGCTGACGCTTGCGCGCCGGAAGAATACCATGCACCTTCTAATACTTTTGGCAGTAAGTCCGTGTTCTATTGTATCTGAACCGGCATCTTGAGCTGCGCACCGGCAAAGCAAATTTGAAACGAGGCTGGCCAACAAGGTCAACTAAATGGAGGTAGAACAGCACAAGTATGATAGGAAGTATGTAGATATACAATTCGTGTTGTTTAGTTTGTGCGCTGGGGAACAAAGGGCCCAACATCAAGTCGGAGCGCATGCAGGGTGCAACCTCGAGGTTGCACCCGCCAGGGGAGTTCCCAGCGCAACCTCGAGGTTGCACCTGGGTGCGGTCGCGCTGCACAAAAAGGCAGGGCGCTGTATGACAATATTCTTTACTTAAAAGAAGATGCAGCTGTATTCATTTAGCATCTTATTTTGTCGGGCGCGTTTAGACTGGGCGCTTGTGGACTTTGAGCCTGAAGCCCCGGCGCCCTACGAGTGTACAAATGCCAATTGTGTGCATATATGTCCGCTTAAAGTCAATAATTTGTTAGCGATGACTATGCCTGTGACCCTGCGCTTCCAGTCCTTGTGCCGTTGGCGCCAGGGGAGTGCACCTCCGCAAGTGCCCCTGACTGAGGCGGACGTGACCAAGCTTGGGTGGATCAGACAGTGTACAATTGACAGGATGGCTTGACATGCACCAAGGCCAAAGGGCCCTGCATCCTTAGGTTCTCCGCCACCTGCCCACGTGCTGCATACTGTATGCTTCATGTCTGCTTCATGGTGGGTTGAGCCCCATTGCACCCAAGGGTCCCCCAAGCCCATCCCCTGTGGTGTGTGTCTACGTAAACCGTAGTAATAATACATAGAGATTCTTTATAGGTGCAAAACAGGCTCAAAGGAGGTAATAGACTCTGCTTCATGGAGGGTATGACTGGGGTACGAAGCAAAAATGGCTAGTATGAAGGAGGCCCATTCCCCGAGTGTGTGCCAAGCATGACCTGAGGCATGGCACAGCCGCTGTGCGCACTATCACCTGTCCCCGCACGGGGCAACCTGTGGCCGCCTGCCCCATATGCCACAAGGCGCCCGACTGCACTGGCCACATACTAGGTGGCTGCACCCACCCAACCATCCAGGCGATGAAGACCGCACGGCACAACAAGGCATGCGTGCTTGTTGCTGAAACCATTGCAAAAGGCGAGGAAGGTGATGGCTTCATGGTCCTCGATGCTGTGGCGTCCAACTGCCTCCCCGACTATGCACATGGCACACGCCTACCAAAGTGGCTCCTCCCAGCCCTTGACGATGATACCCGTGTCAAGCTGCGGCCGGACATCCTGTACATCCCCAGCATCAAACCCCACCTGCGTGACGCCCGTGCCTTTGACGAGGCCCTGATGCAACTGACCCCCACTCAGAGGGCACAACACCCTGTCATCCTCCTCGAAGTGGGATACTGCTCGGACTTCGCTCATGATGAAAAGATTACACAGAAAGCGGCGCAGCACGCTGAACTTGCCCAGCTCCTCACAGCTGAAGGTTGGCCCGTCACCTACGGGACAGCCGACGCTATCACACTCGGCGTGTGTGGGACCATCCCAGCCCCCCTGATAGCCCGCCTTACCAAACTTGGTGCCTCTCCTGCTCAGGCCAAACGCTGTGTCCAAGCCCTCCACAGCCATGCTATCTACTGGATGGACCGCCTCATTAGCAAACGCCGGTGGCTTCAGCGCTGCCCCAAAGACGCCAATGGGCTCCCCATTGACACCGATGACCCTCCCTGAACTATCCGGGCCCTACTGAAGGTGGTGGTGGGAGATGGGGGGACTTAGGTCCCTCTAGCCCTGCCTCCTGAACCACACGCCAGGATGGATGTCCGGCGTCAATATTATTATTATTATTATTATAGTCCCTCGCGCTTCTAACAACGAGGCCAGATGCGGATTCCCCAGACCTTTTCACGACTGCAACTGAAAAGTGCTTTACACTTACCTGACGTACTGAACGGTGTAACGGCGTGTCCTCCCGCCACTCTCGGAAACAGCGAACACGGAGGCGCCCGGCTTAGGGCTTCGGCCTTGACGATGGTTGTGGCATCATACAGGCTGCCAAATATACTTTCTATACTACACTGAACCTTGACCTTGCTGGTGCACGGCGGCTGTTGCGATGTGCTGCAGTCCCACTGGCAACAACGCTGACGCGGTGTTTCAGAGCATACCGTATATCAGAGCACAACCCGAAATCAGGAGCGCCTAAACAAGCCTTAGCCTGCCATGTGACGCGCTTAGCGGTTTTCAAAGTCGGTTGGCCGAGTCGGTTGACCCTTGCACCTCACACAGCCCTCCACCAGGCGTTGGGCTCCCTGGACCATGTACGTGCCACTCCCCCGTATGTGGTCGCCACGAATGACCGGCATTTGAGTGTTGTTGGCGTGCTGCATGGACGCTGTGCGAACCGGTATTGTTATGCGTGGATGCTGTTGCGTGGATGTTGCCGTACAGCCATGGAGCTGTGTTTTATCCGAAAGTCTAAGGGGTCCGTGTCCGAAAGACACGGGCCTGTGAGGTGGTCCGATTGGGTGAAGCGGGGGGGTTGTGGGGGCGGAAATTTGGGCCCCCCCACCCGAAACTTGGGTTCCAGAGATGTAGATGTTGCCGTACAGCCATGCAGCCGTGGCTGCCATGTGTAGCGGTGCCCCCTGCCCCCGCCGCTGCCGTTGCAGTGGGTCCAATATGCCCAGTTGACTGCTCGTTACCGTATCGGTTTGCGGTAAAAGCGGGGCCTTGGAGCTGTGTGCACTGCCATGTGCCGTCGGGTGCGGGTGCTGGGTACCAGTAGAATGTGCACTGCCCAGTGCACACTTCCCCGTCCCTTCGGGCTGGTGTACGGCGGTGCAAGTGCAGCGCGTTGCTTGCGTGGCGGTGTAGTGTGTTTGAGGAACGGTTGGTATCCAGGGCAGAGGGGAAATGAGGTGAGGAACCCGCTGGTATGCAGGGTAACTTCTGACACGCTTTCGTTGCCTCTGGTGTGTGCTTTTGGGTACCGCTGTTGGGCTGCTGCAGTCATGTGGATTGTGGCAGCAGCTGCCCTGCACCACGTATCGTGCACCGGCACCCTGGCGGATATGGAATCGTTAGACTGATTGTGGTGGAGGTCATTTGTACCGTCGACCACGCCTAAATACGTTCGGTACGTACAAACGCAGCAACACGTACCGGTACGGCAAAGTGTACTGCCAGCTGTACACGGCCAACGTGTACGTCCTTCACGGTCCAACCTCGTCAATAAGCCATTACGCAACACAAATTCCTCTGTGACCCGTGCGTGTCCTTCGGGGGGCGCTGCACGTGCAGCTTCTTGACCCACCTCGGTAGCAACTAAAAAGTTCCTAGGGTACATTTTGAGTCCAATACACTATAACCGCATGAAGCTGGCGCAACTGATACGTACAGCAGCGTACGTACACCACAGCCGTACATGTGTACCATAGTAAAGGGGCCTGCCTACACAAGACTAGGTCACATGACCACACGCAGCAACGGAACCAGGCAGCCTAGACCCCACCGCCAATCCAGTCTGGCCTCAACGCCAATCAACAGTGGCTTTCATACGCCTAACATGCGATGCAAAAGTCCTCCTCCTCCATGCGCTGGGTTTGGACGTTTGGTGGTGTTGGTGCTTGCCTGTGCTGGTCGGGCTTTGAGGTCCCGCTGGCCTGTCCTCTCCCGTCTCTTCACCTGTAAACCTTTCCACAGAAAAAAAAGTCGGCGACGGAGGCCCGCGCTGTCCTTCCACCCACAACCCCCCGCCTCAATCCTTTGCCTTTGCCTGCTGCTCCCCCTCCTCCACCGCCGCCCCCGCCCCCGCCCCCCTGCCTCCCTCCTCCATCGCCACCCCCTCGCCGCCCACGTCATAGATGGTCACCTCCGGCGGCGGTGCCTCTGGGAACTGGAACGGCAGCGCCTCCTCCCCCTTGCCCTTGCCCCTGCCCCCCATGCAGCTGCCCTTGCCCCGCTTCTTCTTCCACTCCTTCTCCGCGGCGTCCCGCCTCTCCGCCCAGGCGTTCAGCAGGTCCAGCCGGCCGCGCATGTCAGCAGCCTGCGCCTCCAGCCCCTCCAGAACGTCCAGGTCCACCTGCAGCGTACGGCAACAACGGGATTGTGTACGGCAAGAAGTGTCCTCCTTCGCATGCTCGCGCAGCCTTCTGTCCGCCCCTAAACCAAGGAGGAACGTGTATATGTTCCAGCGTAATACACAAGCCGTAGAACGTGTACGTACAGGCTGAGGGTAAGTATTACCTTGAAGCAGGGGCTCTTGTAGTTCTCCGCGATGGCCGCCTTCTCCTGGTCGCTCATGACGAAGGGGTTGTCGCCCAGAGCCTCCAGCAGCAGCGACTCGGCGGGGCCTGGGGAGGCGCGGAAGGAGGAGGGAGGGCATGCCAGCAGTGTGTGTCAGTGCTTTGGGTTGTGGGCGCAACGTGCATACACCCGCGCCTCCAGCAGCAGCGACTCGGCGGAGCCAGGGCTGGCATCTTCCGCCAAGCCGATACATCGAATCTGATTAAATGCCGGGCCCTTGGGGCCGTGTCTTTAGTGAACCCGGAATTATTGCACCTGGATGCAACTCAGGGAAATAATTTCCTGCCAGCGCTGCCTGCGCCGTACGAGCATCCTGCCCCCAAAATGCACTTCTTGCCTCCGGTATTCCGTTGCATGGCTGCGGAAACGCCCCCATGTTCTGTTCCCTGGTACTTGACTTACTACCGCCGTAGCTCTTTTGCGGCGACACCGGCCAGGTGTGCGCTAGAAAGGCATGTGCTGAACGAGAGGACAACACGGGAGCATGTTGACGGCAAGGGGGCATGGCCGCAGAGCAGCACGTGGGGGAGGGGTCCGGCTGGGCCCGATTAAATCGCGCCTCGGCACGTGGCACAAATAGTGAACCGGCAATTATTTAGCCATGAGTCGGGGGCAGAAATTTGGTCGGTTGCAATTAAATCCCTCCAAAATTTTCCGCTCCGCGGGCTGAAAACTGGATTATACAGTGAAGAATAAATAAGATGCCAGCCCTGGGCGGAGCTTTGCGGGGGCCGGACAAAGTACCAGTACTCCTGGCCAGTACTGCGGGCGCGCACTAAGGTCGCATTAGGTGTTAAGTTCTGCAAGTACCCACCCCAGGGCAGCAGCGGCTCCTTGGCATCACCGCCCCTGACCCACAAAACGCACAAAGCTTGCCCATAATGTGTTGTCCACAACTATCATCTATATTGATCTATATCTAACGACTAATTTTACCCCAAAGCCACCCACCCTGGGGCAGCAGCGGCGATATGGTGTCTTCAATGGCAGCAGCAGCAGCAGGGGAGGCAGAGGCAGCGGCGGCGGTCTTGCGCGCGCGAAGGGCGGACTTGCGCTCCTGGGGTTGGCGTGCCTTGGGAAAGGTTAGTGAGGATGCGTGTTTGTCGAGCGAGGGGCATGGCAGCACAGGCATGGGCACCTGCGGCCATGGGCACCACCCACACAGGACACACCGTCTCCAGATCCACATACGCACCTGCTTGGCCTGCTGCAGCAGCGCCACGCGGCGCTCCCTGACTCGTGCCCCACCTAAGACAAACACGGACAAGACCACCCATACACCACGCACGGTCCCAGACCCATATCGGACGCACCTGCTTGGCCTGCTGCAGCAGCGCTACGCGGCGCTCCTTGGCCTCCGTCGCGTCCAGCGCCGCAGCGTCGTGCAGCGCGGTGATGGACCTGGGGCACGTGCACGACACGTGTACGGCAAGTTTACGGCGGCCGTCAGCTGTAGGGTACGTGAAACCGTGCAGCACGCGGATAGATCCAGCGGGTACGAACGCACAGCAGCAGTAGTAGGTGCAGAAGGGCCCGAAATGCCGCCCAGTCCGCACCCCAAAGGTTGCAAATGCAGCTATAGCTTCTGCTGCACGCTCTGGATGCATCAAGGATTGCCCCTTAATACACACTGTCTCCCAGCGTTGTACCACCGCCCTCCGTTTCCCATGGCTCCCCCGGGCCGGGCCACGCACCAGGGCCTGTTGAGCAGTCGCAGGGTGGACACGTGGCACCCGATGGAGATGAGGATTGGGATGATCAGCAGCACTGTTAGGGGGAAGCGCTTGAGCGCCAGCACGCCCAGCATGGTCAGCTGCATGAGGTACAGCGCCGCCATGACCTGGTTGTACACCTGTGGGGGCATGTGTATTAGCAGCAGGAGCGTGTGTGGGTTAGCAAGCAAGTGTGTCCAGCATGGTCAGCTGCATGAGGTACAGCGCCGCAATGACCTGGTTGTACACCTGTGGGGTGGTGCAGGTGTATTAGCAGCAGGCGGGCAAAGCGGGCTGCACACACGCACATCAAGACAAGCCTGCTGAGCGGAGGGAGACGGGCCCTTGCCATCCACAGCAGGAGCCGTGCATTAGATACACATGTTGCCTACCGTGCGCCACAGCCTTCCGGCGCTCTCGTACTGCCTGCGGAATACGTAGATGTTGTTGTAGCCCTCGCCCAGTGTGTTGACCAGGAAGTAAGCTAGAGCCGCCAGCGACATGATGGGGTTCATGCAGGAGAAGGTCTGCGGGCGGCACGGGTGAGCAAGCAAGCAATTAGTGTTTGCATTGTGGTTGCACCTGGTCATCAACAGACAACGGATCACGGTGATGCCGCTGGTGGTGGTGTACTGGTACGTCAACCGCCAGCACGCTAATACACATGCTGCATGCACTCACGATGCCCAGCAGGATGGTGAGCGTGTGGTCCACCACGGTGGTGCCGCTGGTGGTGTACTGGTAGGTCCACAGGCGCTCCTTGGCGCGGGGGCTGCCCGCGAACTTGGACAGCAGCCAGTAGATGACCAGGCCGGGGGCCCGCAGGAACGCAATGGACTTGACGCCCAGGCCCTGTGGGTAAAATGACGGGAGAATTGAGGTATGTGTGCTTTGTCTTATCTTGTATGTGGTATATGTACCTCATTACTTAATAGGCTTCAGTCTGACTCTGGTTACGAATGGGGTTTGTGCACTGCTGCGTTGCGCATTACGTCTTGTGCACTGCATAGGGATGCGGAGGCACAAGTATCCGTACGCGGAGTCCGCAGGGGAACCACAGGAGGCGGCTGCGGTCACGGTGCCTGGCCGTCTGGTCCCTCGGGTGCGCCCTACCAATCGAGTTCAATGCAGGCCAATTTGCTATAATGACAAACTGCACCGCACGTTGACCGGCACGTTGGTGATGAGGAACGTTGAGGTCATTGGGGACAGACCCACGGGACGGACCGTGCGGCCCAAGAGCCTTCACGCTACGCCATGCACATTGTTGCAGTATTCCCCCCTCCCGCAACTCACGTTGACGAGCACGAAGGTGATGAAGAAGGTTGAGGTCATGGGGATGGACTTGCCCAGCGTGGGCACGATGGAGCCGGGGTCCTGCGCCCACACCTTGAGCTGCAGGGGAGGAACGGGGGTGGGGGAGCAAGGAAGGGGCAGGGTGTGTGTGTTCGGGAACGAGCGAGGTTCATGGCCAGCCGGGGGCCTTTGGACGGGACGGGCCGCTGAAGGGCTAAGCTGACTTCACTACACCAGGTGAAGTCGCATGCTGTCCCGTGCCTCGTTTGCCGTTTGCCCACACACCTGGTTGAAGAAGCTGCCGGCAACGACGGAGCCGAAGAACACCACAACCACCTGGGAGCAGGGAGGGGCAGGGGGCAGGAGCGGTGTGGGTTAGCACACAAGGGCACCCTGTGTCAATGCGCGAGACCTGTGTAAGTCAACGAAGACAATCACCATGGCGGACAGGCCCACGCGCAACACCGACTATTATCAGCAGCATTGCTTTTATCTTTTATTGTATGCCTACCTGGAACAGGAAGAATCGCGACACCACGCCGAAGTCCAGCTCGTTTAGGGATGTGGCGCCGCTGGCCTTGATCATGATGGTGAGGATGGTGGGCACCAGCGCCAGGAAGATCTTGAGCACAAGGCCTGGAATAAAGACAGAATAAAATTTTAAAAATATTGCGTGAATTATCCTGTGCACTCGTTGGTGAGGATGGTGGGCACCAGCACCAAGAAGGTCCGCCTGGAAAAAGGTACAGTGCTATAACGTGCTATGTGTATTAACAATTAAAGACACGTTCCCCCCGCACCTGGCACCACGGCCTCCAGCAGCTGTCGCGCCACGGTGGCGGTGACAGCACATCACCTGTGACCCATGCTGCGGTGTGTATCAACGGCTAATACACACGCCCCCCCCGCACCTGGCACCACGGCCTCCAGCAGCTGCCGTACCACGGGGGCGGTGACGATGTCCCCCAGGATGGGGATGGCGGCCAGCTTGGGCACCTCGATCAGGGCCTGGGGGATGGGGTGTGTGTATTAGGGGGTCAGTGTCTGCTAATACACATCATGGCCTTCTTCCAGGATGGGGATGGCGGCCAGCTTGGGCACTCGATCAGGGCCTGAGTAATGCACATACTAGGGTATACGTGTCTGCTCTGTGCTGACAATCATCAGGGTATCCACCAAAAAGGGATAGCGGCCAGCTTGGGCACCTCCGTCAGGGCACGGGTGTATTCGGGTGCCACACGTCCCCCGATATGGGGAGGGAGACCAGATAGGGTACGGCACAGGCTGCAGCCTGCCGCCCTGGGGCAAAGCTGCATGCCCGACAGCTACTGATGTACCACGAAGCGTTCCCTGTCCCACCTGGATGGCCGCCACGGGGATCATGAAGAACAGGGTCATCAGCCAGAACAGCACCCACCTGCATGGAGGCGTGGGGACAGGAGAGGGGACGGGGGAGTTAGACGGTAGCACAACAGACGCAGTCTGCAGACTAACGAACTGAGGAGAGGTGCCGTTTACTTGGACTGCTTTGCGAATGTGGAGAAAGGATGCAAGGTGGACCAGGTGAGGAAAGGTGTCCCTGATGGCCGGGACCAGCTCTGTGTTTCGAGCGGGATGGGGATGGGCTCTGGAAGGGGACCAAAACTGTAAAACCATACAACAAAAAAAGGTACCAGAAAGGTTCCGTCCACCAGAACAGCGCCCACCTGCATATGGGGGCAGGGGGCCCGGGGTAGGGCCCCAGGGGGTTTCGTCGGGATGCAGCTACACACCTGCTTCGTTGTGCTGGGAGTCAGCCGCTGTGCGCGTATGGTGGACGGGTGCAGGCTGATGCGCTGCCACGCCACGGCTGTGCTCGCTGGACCCACCTTCCCTCTGCTGTTAACCCACATGGCTGTGTTGCGGCTGCTCTTCTCCGCCACCGCCATGCCCAGGTTGGGCCACAGCCCTGCTAACCCACATGGCGTTGCCCTGGTTAATCTACCCTCACAACCCTTCTTAACCCACATGATTGTGTTGCGGCTGCTCTTCTCCGCCACCGTCATGCCCAGGTTGGGCCACACCACCTCGAAGGGGGCGGGTGCGCCCTGCGCGGAAGAGGAGGGTTGACGGGTAAGGAAGCAGTAAATAGGGGGACAGACGCTGGGCACTCGTGCAGTTCGGAACTGGAAGGGACGGCTTACATGGGTGGTACACGGTATTCCAGGAGTGGGAAGTAGAGGGGCATACGCAATAAGGAAGGCCACTATGGTTGGTATACACGGTGTTCCAGGAAGCTCTCAGCTACCAGACGAGCACAACCCGCCTGCGAGAGAACTCCAGAGGGAGCCTTCTTCAGGCACCCAGCGCCCACTCCTCCTTCGCCAACCCAACCCAGCCCCCTAGCACCTCGACCCCATCCGTGTCCCCGCTGCTCAAGAGCGGCCTTCCTCCCCGTTCCCCGGCCTCGCATGGCCCCTCCCGCACGCGCCACACAGTGTTGTGTCCCTTCGTAAAATTGATCATCGCTATCGCTATTATTCGCTATTACATGGGCCGGTGCTCGCTTTTCACCCTCTCACCCCGCCCACGTGCCACGTGCCCCTCCCACCTGCACGCGCCACACGGTCTCGTCGTGGAAGTGGAGGGAGGCGGAGCCCACGGACTGCGCCGTGCGGGTGCTGCGGAGGAAACAAGCAAGGAGACACCAGTCGTTACACACAGCAACAACAGGACAGTTCATGAGATACTCCAAGGTCCTCCAAACAACTAGGACGTCACAGGCAATGCAGCCACATCCGTGATTCCTGGAAGGAAGCGGCCGACTGCTGCAGCAATTCACTCCAAGGCCGCTCCCCACCCCCAGCCCACAGCGGAGAGTGTACGGTGAAGAGTTTGTTGGAGTGACAAGGCAACTGCTGGGCAGCAGAGGTTCCCACACGCGGCACGGCAGACGGGCGAGCCACGGGCGTTGGCTCACTTGAGGGTGACGAAGGCGGAGGGGGCGGCCTTCTGTAGCGCGAGCCGCTGCTCCTCCAGGATGCGCTCCTGCGGTAAAATGAAAAACATAGTTGTAATGCTGATCGCCTTCCTCGAACAGCTATGTTGTAAGCGTTTGTGGCGACGATTGACAACACGCCTGCACTTCGTGGTGTATGAACTCGATTTAACACTGCCTCGACAGCAAGGCGAGACTCCTCAGCAAGACGATGGTGCTTCCGCGAGGCGAATAGCCGGAAGCCCCAGCATTTCAAGCAAAACAACTCACTAGGCCGCCACCCCCCCCCCCGCCCTCCCCCGATCCCTCTCCCCATTTCCTGACCCCGCTTCTCCCGCCTTGAGGAAGCGCAGGCGGGCCGTCCAGTGGTCCAGCTACAGACACCTAAAGCCTGCGAATGCCCTCCTATCGCCTAACCCGCCCCCTCCCCTTCTCACCTTGAGGAAGCGCAGGCGCGCCGTCCAGTGGTCCAGGCAGTCCACCTTTTTGAAGCCCTTCTTGCCGTACCGCTTGGCGCCCCACTCGCCGTACAGCATCACCAGGATGGTGGTCTGCAGGGCAAGGGGAGGGTGTATCAGGGTGGGTGGCTGGGTGGAGGATTTAGAGGGAGGCGCGGATGTGCTGGTTGAGGGTGGTGGACCCGTGGTGTGGCGTATGCAGTAAGTTATGGTATGGGGTGTAGCAGGATGCGTTGGGGGGGGGGAGAAGTTACTAAGTAAAACGATACTGTAATAGCTGTACATGTCGCGATAAAAGTTGGACCCACTGCTGTGTCGACGCCGGGGTGGGGGGTGGGGGGGAAGAAAGAGTTGAACATGGCCAAGTGATGAGGAGGTGACCGCCACCGCTGTGGTACGGGATGTGGCTGGGGGGCTACTGGCTGCTTAGTGCTGGCCCACAGGGGCAGCAGCTACGACCGTGCGTATGACATCGCAGCATTGCACCACCACGGTACGCGCCTGCTTGTGCGGCATTACCTGCTGTCAGCTACACCACAACACTCACGACACTGCACACCTGCTGTCACCCCAAGAACATGCCACCATGGTGCGCACCTGCTGGTGCGGCATCTTCTTCCTCAGCCGCATGTGCAGCTGCGCCTTGTCCAGGTAGTCCTCCAGCGCCTGCTGGATCTGTGTGTATTAAGGGACAATGGGGGTGCACGGACAGGGGTGTGTGTATTAACGAGACACACATGGCATTGCGGGCAGCGTGCGCCTTGTCCAGGTAGTGTGTAACAGGGGACCAAGGGGTGCACAGCCTGCCACACGTGCGCTAACACACACATCGTGTTGCGTTACGCCAGGAGCGGGCTCCAGCACAAAGGTGCTCGGCATTTCCGCTTGCCTGCTGCGCTCGGGCTAATACACACCCCTACTAATACACACCTTGTCGTACTCTGCCACCAGTGGCTCCAGCACGGAGGTGTCCATCACGGTGTTGACGGCAGCCACGTTGCGTGGGGAGTACACCAGCGCGAACTCGCGGGCCACCAGCTGCTGAGGGGTCAGGCCCTCCTGCGGAGGTGGGAGGGCGAGGTGCACGTTTGTCAGCCTGCGTGTGTGCTAGCACTGGGTCACACCAGCACGAGTGTTGCTCTGTGGGCCCAACCCACTCACTGCCCCTGCCCCTCCTCTCGCCTTCTGCAGCACCGCCTTGACCCCTTCCTCAGATGGTGCTTCCAACCCACTCCATGCCCTTCCCCCCTCCCATACCCACCACCACCACCACCACCACCACTCACATCCTGCAGCGCCCTCTTGATCCACGACACCACACCACACGCACCCACCAATCCCACATGCAAAGACGCATTGATGCTTCAGTCCCAAACACTCACATCCCGCAGCGCCCACTTGATCCACCGCACCACACACCACACCACACCCACCGCACGCACGCACCCATCCCCCGTGCGCACACGCAATACTGCTTCATTCCCAATCACCCACATCCTGCAGCGCCCTCTTGGCCTGCCACTGCGCATCCAGCTCCTTGTTAGTCAGGTCGTACGGGTAGCGCTGGGCGGCGGCGGCGGCCGCGTGACGGGGGGAGTCCAACAGAGCGCCGCCGGCAACGGCGGAGGCGGTGGTGGGAAGGGCGGGCACGACGGCGGTGTTGGGGTCCTTGTCCTTGTTGTGGGCCTCAGTGTTGTCGTTGTCGGTGGTTTGTGTGGTGGTGAGCGCCTGGGGGTCGTGGTCGAGCTCCAGTGACACGTCGTCAACCGATACCGCCTGGGGGAGGGGAAGGGGGAGGCAATGTTGATGCACAGTCCTGCTGGGGTTCGGTCATCCCCACGCGTACGGCTCGTGGCCTGGAGGTCATACCCTAACTCTGGTGCATAGACACTAAGACACTAATACACCAGGAGGGTCCAAAACCTGCAAAATACACCAAAAGAATGTGACATACAGAGGACATGCCGTAATGCTAGGGCGGCACTACCGCAGTGCAGGATGCCAGGGCGGCGATATCCGCAGTGCATCTGCTAGGGTGGAGTGACTCGCAGTGCAAAGCCGGTTCCTATACTCTGTGAGGTCAGGAGGTGTCGATATCTCTCACTATACATCAACAGGCAAAGCATGGAAAAGTCGTGTGGCGCTTGGGGAACTGCCCCGCCGGGACGGCGGTCGTTAGCATGGAGGCGAAGCGAGTGGGAAATCAGTGGTGGACATGTGACGCTGTGCGTACATGTGCATGCATGCCGTGTCGAGGGGTGCATGTCGGTACGGCCAACGCACATCAAGCTGCTGCAGTGACTCCTTGAGGCTAGTGAGTGCGCCACGGAGGGGGCGTCCAGCCACGCACAAGCCGCAAGTACACAACCACCCAGCACGCTAATACGCACTGCCACGCACCTCGAGCTGCTGCAGAGCCTCCTGGCGGCTGGGCCCCATGGAGGGCCCGTCCAGCCGCCCGCCCGTGGCCGCGTACCGCGGGTCCACGCCCGGGTCAACCATGCAGTACTTTGACTTTGACCGGAAGCCGGTGCCCGTGGCGTGCGTGCTGGGGCCCTCGAATCCAGAGGACCTGCGTGGACGGAGTGGGCAGTTGCGGATATCAGCAGCACTTCTCCATTTTTCTAATTTTCAACAACACTATTTCTCTACAGCGTGGTCTTGGATGCGGATCGATTTGTCACTAGCCTGTGCCCGGTGGCGGTGGCGTGGGTGCTGGGCCCCTCGGCGCCGGACGCACAGGTATCAAATGCAATACCGTCTGAGACCGTTCCCCTGAAACGCAAACCCCCCTGCAAAAGCAGCTCCCAAGCTCACCCGCCGCTGGAGGGCGAAGCGGTGTCAGTGACGGCTGGTGCGCCACCCGCCCCCAGCTCCGGATCGGTCTGGGGGAACAACAGGGGAGGCAGGGTTGTGGTAGGTGGGAGACCGTAAATGCCGAGGCAAGGAGGCAGGAAGGCAGCGCAGCCGCACGTGTGCCACCCTTTCAGACAGAGCAGGAAGAGATTCGCCGGAACATCATTTTAAGCCCAAAGTGCAGAACTGGGTCACGCACGCTCGTGCATACACCTGTCCATGGGACGTCTAAGGTGAGAACTATTCAGGTGAGCAAGGGGGCGCAGTCGCACGAGCTCAATTTGCTGCTGCTGGAGTCGCCGACGGCCGAGTCTCAAGACCACGTTCCGCCCAAGTCCCGTCCAAGACCCATACGGCTTTTGTATTTAGCTCGGCTACATACATACATACACCTGTCCATTGCCGGCCACGCCCTTGAGCAGCTAAGTTCGCCATTCTGCACTCACAGCCAAGTACACAACCATCCGCCGCTACCTGTTCCTTGCCGGCTGCGGTCTTGCTGCTGCTCCTCGCCGCCTTTAGCAGCTTGGCCTCCGACGCCCTGCGCGCCTTGTCCTCCTTCTCAGCGGCAGCATGCTCACGGGCGCACTCGGCCGTGGCCTGCGGGCGTGTATAAGGGGGGAACAAGAATTAGTGTGCCCCACACCCACACCCACCTCATTGATGCAGGGGATGTCCGTGACAAGCACGGTGTACGTGAGGTGCTAACACACAACCAGCACCGTGTGCGTGGGTTGCTAATACACAGCTGCCCCACACCCACCTCCTTGATGCCGGGGATGTCGGTGACCAGCACGGTGTGGGTGGGGCCGCCGCGCTTGCTGTTGGCCAGGAACAGCAGACGCAGCAGCACGGACTCGTGGTTGAAGCGGTGGAGCACCTGTTCAAGAGGGGGTGCCATCAGGCGGGGGTTTACACGCATGTGACAGCAGCCGAAGCAGCAGCAGCGCAGACTCATGGTTGGTGCAGCACCCGATATCGATACGGTAGTGTGAATGGTCGTCCAAGCCCCGTTTCCCATTGTTGTAACTTACCCCTCGTAACCCTCAACTTACCCAATCCCACCACACACCCTCCCGGCCCCCACTTACCCACAGCGTGTTGAAGACCACGGCGCACATCCAACACCCGTCCCTTGCCCCTCCATAGGTCCCTCCTGCCCCCCAACCACACCCCCTCCCCCCACTCACCCACAGCGTGATAGAAGACCCCTACCACATTCTGACCCATGTTCCCCACACCTCCACCCACGCACCCTTGCCCCCACTTACCCACAGGGTGTAGAAGACCACGGCGCACACGGACACCAGGTGCACCCACATGCGGGGAGCCCTTGGGCACGTTGGCCAGCGAGTACTTGTCGAAATCTGCACCACAAAATACCGTTACGCAACAGTTACATGCTGGTAACGACCAGTTGGTTTCGCAAGGCTCTGAAGCCCGGCGCTTTAGGTCTTTCTGCCTGCAACCCCTGCTGCTGCAACACACCAGCGCACCCGCAATGCCTCTACCACCCCCACCTGTGTACTTCTGTTCTGCCGAGGTGCTGTTTGAGGTTGCCTGCACAGTTTATACGGGCAGGGCGCAGGGCGTTGGCATATGCAAAGAACGGCATGCAAAGAACGGCATCTCTGACGAGAAAAGAATGGTGCGACACCCGGCCAAGGTGCCATTGGAGTGGGCCCACCCACTGTCGCGCATGGCGCACAGGGTGCGGGCCGTTCGGGTGGTGGGCATTGGGTACCAGAGGTGCCGAGGCAGGAGGCAGAGGGGGAGGGAGCACGTCCCCACACACTGTACCTGCTCCGCCAGGATGCCCGCGATGTCTCCCTCACAGGCAGCACGGGAACCCAGCATAACCCGCATACTCGCCCCTACACCCCTAGCGTTGTGCGATGCCCCCTTGCCCCACACTACTGTCGCTTCGGGGACCTTCTGTGCCGGCCAGCCTGCCGACGCATGCCATGGGAGCTGGAGCACGAGGCGGACCGCAACTGCAGTGAGACGCCTTTACCGTACGGCTGCCTTTACTACTAGTACTATTGCCACCTATTCGCGTTACTGCTTTCTTGTTCCCCTTGCCCCACCCACCGGCGCGCAATGTCTCCCCCCGTGAGGTTCACGGCCAGCACGAGAACCCAGCACAACCTGCCTTCACGCCCCTTCACCTCTAGCGCTGCACGATGCCCCATCACTGTGCGTGTGCTGCGATTCCGTCGCGCGCAGGGTCCCCAGGCAGGTCCCTACACACCGTACCTGCTCTGCCAGGATGCGCGCAATGTCTCCTCCCGTCAGCTTGATGGGCAGCACGGCAGCCCAGCACAACCCACCCTGCCGCCCCGATAACTGCGTGTTATTATGCTTCGGTCAATGCCCCCTTGACCCGCCGCACCTGCTCCGCCAGGATGCGCGCAATGTCACCCCCCGTGAGGTTGACGGGCAGCACAGCGATGATGGTCCACAGGGAGATGGGCAGGAACAGGTACACGCCTGGGGGAGGGAGCGGATGGGGAGGGAGGGCGTGACATCCCACACACCCACATGGGCAGGAACAGGTACACGCCTGGGGGAGCCGGGGCGAGGAGTGGAGGCCATCAGGCAGTGTGCTGAGGTCCGGTCAATGCGGTGACCCCCTTGCACACGGCACGGTGCGGCCCCGGCCATGTGTTGCGCTGTGGGCAATCCGTCTCCTCCACGGCAAAGATCTCACCGCATGACGCGCAGGTGCATGGCGCAGTCAACGAATCACCGCCGGACACTACACGGTACAACGTTTGCTTGACATCATACCCCGCGCGCCGCCTCACGCAAGAATATGACGCGCAGGTGCATGGCGCAGTCGAGGCGCACCGCAAGACACTACACAACGCCCGACACCACACCCATAGCGCCATCCCACCCAGTCGGATGCGCGCAGGTACACGGCGCAGTCGAAGCGGCACCACCAGACACTACACGGCACAACGTCTGCTTGACACCACATCCCTCGCGCAGCCTCACCCAGTCGAATGACGCGCAGGGGCATGGCGCAGTCGAGGCTGTACCCCAAATGCTACTTCACACATGCTGCACCGCAAACTTGCACCGCGACGCCTCCTCACCCAGTCGGATGACACGCAGGTACATGGCGGCGTCCAGGCCGCACTCCTGGATGAGGTGCGCCTCGCTGTACGTCAGCACCGGCACCACCCAGGCGAGGAAGCGGTCGGCCAGCGGCTTGGGCCGCAGCTCAATGTCCTTGGCGAAACTGCAGGTGGACAAGGGCGGGGAAGGAAGGGAACACGGGAGGAGGTGGGTTGGGGGATGTAGGCAAGATGGTGGGACACCGTGATACGGTCGGCGAGCGGCTTAAGCCAGCTCCATGTGTCTTGCGAAGCTGCGGGGGCTGAGGGTGGGTTGAGGCCGGGGCCGCAGTGCATTTGGGTCGCAGTAAGGGCTGGTGGGGGGCGTGAGTGGCAGCTAGCGTGGGATAGGTGGTGTGAGATGTTATGCAGCGGCAGCCCGGTGTCCTGGGCAACTCTGTAAGGCGGGGGGTATGGGGAGGACTGGAGAGGGATGTTTTGGGGGCACCGGCATAATGATAGGGCAGCGCGAGGCGAGCCTGCGTCTAAAGCTGCGAGGGTGTGTGTGCGAGGAAAGGAGGAAAGGAAGGAGGGCACGTCTGCGTTGGGAAAATGCCAGTGTGGGTGTTTGGGCAGTAGCTTCGCGGCAGATCCACTTCGCCGCAGCCGTTATGGGAGACATTGGGGCGAGGAGGTGATGGGGCGCAGCCGTGTTGGGGAGAGGGCAGGTGTTGAGACGGGGTGAGAGCACTGGGTTTGAGAGCGCATGAGATTCCCATAGCGGCATGGAAAGAGGCATGCTGGCATCTGCAGTCGGTGTTGTAAAATCTCGTTACAGACAGACTCGCACAGTGCATGTCTGAGAGGGGGTTTGCTGATACGTCAGAGCAGGTGCGGCGCATGAGTCAGCGGAAGGTGGAGGGCTAGATGTCAACTGCCCCCGAAGAATATCGCCCCAAAAATTGCACAATTATTTCAATTTGAGCCAGTAAAGTTGTTGCATATGCGGTCATGGTGGCCAGCCGGGAGCAGACAAGTAGGACATCCAAAGTCATGTCTGAGGACTTTGCAACCTTGCAATACATCGAAAATTCTGGTATTTATGCACACGCAGTATCATGCAGCTGTGCTTTGGGCATTGGGACGGTTGTCGGAACGAGACGGTGCACCGGCTGCAGCCTTGGCGATACCGAAGGACAGGTCCATCCTGCCTGACGCTTGGCAATACGTACATAGCACAAGCATGTGGTCTTGGCACGTAACGCACCTCCGAGGTGCGAAGAAGCGCCGCGCCCAGCCTTGAATGCGCAAGTACGAAAACACCGCGAAGCATATCGCGGCCGTGACTAGGTTGATGATAAAGCTGGTAAGCACAGCACCGCTTCCGGCGGCCATTTTGGGCGCTCCTCAGTCGCAAGGCCAGTCCCGACGCGACCGGGTGTCGCAGTTTGCCACGGGGTTGTTATGGTCCGTAGTTGCGGTACATCGTTGACTCAAATAGGTGTGTGCGTATGTGTCAAAATCGGGACAGTCCATGGCCGCGGGAACGTTTGGTCGTCTGTGGATGGGAGTGGCCAATTGGTGTCCGGTACGAACTCTCTCACTAAAACTGAGAGGATGCTACGCCATTTCCAAGGCCTAAACGGTCACCTGAGTACATCATGAATGCTACGCAACGCTGGGAGAACCGGCTGAATCTCACGGTGCCGAAAAGCCGCTACAGCGCAGGGAGGGGTTGCTCACCAGCTTCCGGTTGACTTTGTCGTGCAAGAACCAGGGGGACTTTTACTCTTGCTGACCCCATGTGCTCAGTGCGTTCGGCATAAGCGCTCTGTGTCTTTTGGATCTGCCGCGAGGGCTGCCCTGGCCGGTTAGCTGGAGGCGCCACGGCTCAGGAACACGTGCTTGCAGGCACGTGCCTAGACGGGCGGTTGGTATTGCTGGGCGTTAGCGGATGCGGTGCAGGGAATGGGATACATAGAATCCCTTACAAGTAGACAAACAGGAAAAGTTCACTCATGGCCATACCCCGCATGGAGAAGACGTTCTGAGGCGATGGGCGTGCTGTTGGCAGCTGCCCTGCCCGTCCAGCTTCCAGCTAGCCCTGTTCGGCCAGTGCTCGTTGCCCCAGAGCCCAGACCTCTCAGGCCTCAGCCATGGGGCACCCTCCTTGTCTTGGGACCCGGTAAACAGTCACGCAGCGAGCACAGCTGAGCTGTGGCCCCTGCTGCTTAACCCACATGAAACGCTCCACACGAGTTCCTGCAGCAACACGTACGGCCTTGCCGTGCATGCCCGCTGGCTTGATGGTGGCTTGTAATCTGTGACCAACCCCAGTGTACGGTACAGTACAAGCCTGAGGGCGACAGGGCACCGCTTGGCTGGGGCCACCGGCCAGCCGCCACCCTGACACGTCCGTCAGACGCCAAGGCGTGGGGCTTGGTGAGACGCTCCACCTCGCCGGAGTGATGGGTGTGGTACGACTCGATGGGAAGTGGCCCCCTGCAACCAACCAACCAAACGCCCTGCCTGCCCCTGCGACCGTATCTGCCATGCCCACCTTCACGTGCACTCGCGCGCGTGCTGGCCACTTCAGTACAGGCCAACTCGGCCAAGCAGTGCCTTTGTTACCGGTACTCGTGGAAGCTGGTGGAAGTCGTCTGCCAACAGAAGGGGAAACGGCAGTGTCCACAGCCCCAAATACGGTACCCGCTATCGCAGCAACCTGATGAGGATTTGACTGCGCACAGGGGCCCTCCTGTAACAGGGCCCTCCTGTAACAGGGGGCCCTCCTGTAACGGCATCAGTGGTGCAGGTGGCCGCATCCGAGCACTGCGACACTAACTCGTGACGACGATCACATGGGGGAGTGGCACGTACCGACGGGTTAAGGGCTCTAACCCTTGTGAAGCAGCTGCTGTGGAAGGCGAGGGTGCGAGGGTATAGGTGTCAAGGGCCAGAAAGGGCCCGCGCTGGATGAGGCGGCCATGCCACCAACTTTGCAACCGCTGAGCGCACGTCCACAGAGCTGCATGTCGTATGCAAGCCTGCATGCTTCTTATTTGTCACCTATCGTCCATTTGGATGACACGAAGCGATGCACACAGGTATCGTCCGGTAGTCTAGTACTCGGCCATACCGACGTACGGATTCAGGGTTTACACAGCGTCCAGGGCTAATGCCAGACAGTCAAGGCAAGCATGGCCGTCCTGCTGGCATCTGGGCACCCGCAATATACCTCCGCCAAGACCAAGTTTCGCTTGGCAAAGTCACGGCTGTGTTTTAGCCGGTCAAAATGCTAAATATGTTGCCTTGACAGAGCTGGCCCTGCATGCCACACAGCAGCACGCAGCCAGCCACGCACATCATGCCAGAACAGCGCACGCATACGCCATGCCGTACTCCGCATAGTACCGTCACCGATGCTGCCTATAGCCAGGCTGCCGACACCTAAGTTCCGTACACACCGTGTGCCATAGGTAGTGCCAGCCGTTCTTAAAAATAGATGGTGCGTGCGTGAATCCGTTGCACGCATAGACGCCGTTACACGTGGCGGCGGACGCACAGCTATGGCTGGGAATGGAGTTCCAAACTATCAACTGCAGCACGTGTGCCCAAGGCGGCGGTTGACGGCACAGCTACTCGCCATGTGCCGCGCGCGTGCGTGCACGCTTCTGCAGCCCCACGTCCCACAACTGTAATTTCCTTCCAAACTGCTCACGGCTAACCACATCTACCGCAGACTGTATGCAGGACATCTTCCACTCCAGCGATCGCATGCGCTCTCTCAGCTACATATGTACAAGCCTGATACCAAAGCCTCAGCTATTTATGTACAAACACCGTGCCACAGGCACGCACTTCGCTCGGCTGCATACCTTCCACGGGTGCCACGCGCACCCCACATGTGCTGCAGGCGGTTGACAAATGCAAATGCCGGTAGAAACTACCGTAACAGTTCAGCAGTGACTATTGGATGGGGCACTTAGCTTAGTGTGGACAGCTGTGTATGTGCCAAATAAACCGCCATGGTGCGTAGTGGATCCCCAGACAGTAACAAAACTCCTTTGTGCACAGCGGTGCACAGCAATGCATGTACCGCTATGCATTGCATGTGCGCGCAAGGATGCCGAGGTTCGCATAAAGCCGTCCCTGCAATCATACGCAGCAGTTGCGAAAGGCGGCGGGATTCTCCTAAACAATCTCCAACCCAGCACATCCGTACAGAGACCTGCACGCCTTTCCTGAATTCTGTAAAGATGCGCACGCTCACCACCGCCCGTCCTTGCACGACCAGCGCTATTTTATTGCTTGTGATCAAATGCGATTGTACGCAAAAGAAAACATTGCAACCTCATCCCCCTGTTGGAAGTAAGATGGGTATTTCCGGGTGATGTGTGTTACTACAGCAGACCGTGCTACTGCAGCGGAGGTCGACAACGTCATGCAGCACGTGCTGAAGGAACCCTGAGCAAATAAAAGTAGTACCTTCAGGCATTCGGGCGATGTTCCTGCTGCTGCTCCCCCTGCTGCTCCGTGGCCTGCTCTGCTGCGTGCACCTTCACTGCAGATTTACAACACCCACCTACTGGTTCTTCTGCTGCTGCTGGGGCAACTGCACGTATTTGCGCAGCTGCCGCCGGAACGCTGCTGCCACAGCCGCTGCGTCCTCATCCTCTCCCTCGTCACATCCACCCTCCGACACCGCTGCACAGCCCACCGACAGCTCTCCAGTTGCACTCACATCTTGGCGCCGACATGCACCGGCAGCACTACCCCAGCCTGACACGTCCTCATCAACCCAACCGCCATCGCCACCACCTGTCAGTGACGTGTCGGTGCAGGCACCAAGGTGCCTAGCAGCAGAAAGGCCGCTGCAGTCCGTCGGCTCCTGCTGCTGCTCTTCCTGCTGCTGCCACAAGCACCGCTGCTGCTTTTCCTCCCGTGGATGGTCCCTCACAGCGAGTCCGGACGGCTGCTGCTGCTGCTCCCGTTGCTGCTCCCGCATGGCAATTCGGGGCTGTTGCAACTCCTCCTGCTGCTGCACGCCCTCCTGGGGCGACCGTGCTCGCTTGTGCAGCTGCTGCCAGAACGCGGCCGCCACAGCCGCCGCAACGACATCCTCTCCCTCGCCCCACCCACCCTCCACCACCGACGCGCTGCCCATAGATTGCGCTCCAGCCGCCTGCATGCCCGGGCTCATAGCTGCCCCTGCATCCTCAACCCCACCGCCATCGCCACCGCTGCTGTCCCAGCCGACTACGTCCGTGTCCCGTCTGTTGATGGGCACAGTCGCACGACAGTGGGAAGCGAACTCTTGCCCGGAAGCGGGTGGGTGCGCCCATGCTCCAACACGTGGGTTAGCCGTGGGCCCGGCACCTGGGGGAGTGGCCCGTGGGTCCGCTGCGGGCCCGGTGCCGTGGGTACCAACCCACGGGTCAGAGGCGGCGGGCTCCAGGTCCGCCCATGCTCCCACACGTGGGCTAGCCGTGGGCCCAGCGCTGCAGGGAGGGACGCGTGGGTCCGCTGCAGGCCAGGCGCTGCAGGGACCGACCCGCGGGTCAGTGGCGGCGGGCTCCAGGTCCGCCCGTGCTCCCACATGTGGGTTAGCCGTGGGCCTGGCACCGCAGGGCCTGGCGCTGCTGGGACCCACCCGCGGGTCAGCGGTGGCGGGCTCCTCGTCCGCCCATGCTCCCACACGTGGGTTAGCCGTGGGCCCGGCACCGCAGGCCCTGGCGCTGCGGGGACCCACCCGCGGGTCAGCGGTGGCGGGCTCCTCGTCCGCCCATGCTCCCACACGTGGGTAAGCCGTGGGCCCCGCACCGCACGAAGGGACCCGTGGGTCCGCTGCGGGCCTGGCGCTGCAGAGACCCACCTGCGGGTCAGGGGCGGCGGGCGCTGTGGGCCTGGCGCTGCAGGGACCGACCCGCGGGTCAGCGGTGGCGGGCTCCTCGCACGCCCATGGTTCCACGCGTGGCCGCTTGGCCTGGCGGCCGTCCACCAACGCCTGCAATATGTGCTGCAAGTGCGGGGGAAACAGGAGGCAAAGAAAGAGCGGCGCGCCACTGAGTTTACTCTGTTTTGGTCAGGGCAACGAAGACCCAGCCGCTGCAGTTGATTTGCACGTGTGCTGCCGTGGGGTGTATTAAGGTCAGATGAACTACAGCGCTCTGGAGGAAGCACAAGCGCAGCTGGGACTATGGGTACTTCACCAGCGCGTTCATAGCGCCACTGTCCCAGCACTTGCAGTGCACCCACCTCGTCCTGTACCTCCTGCTCGCCACCAGGGAGCACCCCTGCCTCCGCCCTGTCACCAACAGTGAGCTGCCGCTCGTCCCCCTGCTCGTCCTCCCACACCTCCCCACCCCGGCGCCAGCCCCGTTCCCCCTGCTCGTCCTCCCACACCTCCCCACCCCGGCGCCAGCCCCGTTCCCCCTGCTCGCCCTCCCACACCTCCCCACTCCGGCACCAGCCCCGTTCCCTCTGCTCGTCCTCCCACACCTCCCCACCCCGGCGCCAGCTCCGTCCCCTCTGCTCCTCCTCCGGCCCTTCCCCCGTCCCTCTGCTCTTCCACCCCCTCCTCCCCACCCCGGCAGTGGGGCAGGGCCGTCAGCCCTTCAGGCCCAAGCAGTGCTCCCACATGCAACGCGGCAGGGGCCTGGCCTGCACCGCAAACTGGCAGCATGGCATTGGGGACGCGGACCCGTGGGTCAGCTGCGGGTACAGTGCCGCGCTTAGTGGGCACTGGGTGGCTGGGCTGCTGGCCGGCATTGTCATTGCGCAGGTGCTGCGGTGATGCTGGGTTTGGTGCAGCAAGGCCTCGCTGCTGCGGCCCTCCCTCAAACACCACCGGCGACGCCGCAGCTTCCACAGCCGCTGCTTGCACTGGCCCCCCGCCCGCCTCCTCGTCCTCCGACTCCTGCTCCGCGGCAGTAGTCGCGGTGGCAGCGGTGGCACCTGAACCCTGCTGGCGGCGGCAAAGCAGCCCCGTGACGCGCGGCGTGCGCAACACGTGTCGTATTATGTCCTGTGTGTTGACCTCAATGCTGTGGCTGCCGTCGGGGTTGCGGGCAATGCCCACCACGTCGCGTGCTTTAACGTTGTAGGCCCTGAAGAACTTTGCGATGCCCTTCGGCAGTTGGGAAGGCAGGCAAGGGTAGGGGTATGCGAGATAGGCTCAGCGTCGGAGACGTTCGACGGCAGGTTTTGGGGTAAGGCATAGGCAGGCAGTCTTGACGACCAGGGGACTCCCCACGATGACGGATGATGACGGTGCCGGATGAGAATTCCGCTCGGGCTCTGAATGCAGCATTGGCCCCCAGGTTTGGCCACAATGCCCTGATTGCCGGGCCACGGCAGGGCATGGAGGGTGATACGTAGATCCAAAGTGGCTAACTCCCTGCCGCCAAGACTCATTCGGCTTTGGTCATGAGCTTGGCATGTATTAACATGGCTACCTCCATGCCGCGCATGCACCGCCTCTCCTCTTCCCTTTTTGCCCCTTGTGCTCTGGCTTTCCGAAGGTGAGCTGCATACTGCTTCCTTGTCGCGTTTGCTAGGGTTCAGCTAGGCACGATGCAGGAGCATTTCAGCCGCCGGCCCGGCCAGGCTTGTCAGCCATTCGCTTCTATCAATGGGACCCCCAAGGTGAGTATTCATCAGGTAAGCTACGGGGCGCAGTCGCACGACCTCTGCTTGCCCTGCCGCTGGAGCCGAAGCTGGACATGTCAACCCCTACGTCAAGACCAAGTTCCGTTCGGCAACCGCAATGCTTGGATTTAGACTGATCTAAATGCACCGCCAGCATGCGCATGGGGTAGCCGCCACACCCAAAGGTAGACACCTGGAACACAGAAAGGTGCAGGGAGCCACATTGCCAACCACGCACCTTGAGCAAGTAGATGGTGTAGTTCCCTTGGGTACGCGCCTGGATGACCAGCCGCCAGCGCACCCCGTTGGCGTCGTGTGCCTCCAGCGTGTGCGTCTGGCGGGCCAGCACCTGCACGTGTGGGCACGCGGCAGGGACACGTGGTAGGATGCCCTTGACACCATGCACGTGGTGATCAGCAGCTGACATACACGTGACCAGTTTGGTTTGGTGGACGAGTGGACCAGACGCAGCGCGTGCCCCGCTTGTCACCTGCGGGGCACGTGGGGCGGTGGGGGCACACCGGGCGGCCCAGGTCGGCCACCCACCTCCGGAAAGTTGGCCTCAACCATGCACTTGGGCAAGTACATGTGCCGTTCGCGGACATCGTTGTTAGTCAGGGCTTGGGTTGCCAGGATCTTACGAACGCCGCCGCTTCCGCCGGCGGCAGCGGCAGCGGCGGCGGTGGTGGTGACGGCACTGCCAGCCCTGCAGCCAGCGCCGGTGCCGCTGGCATCGGCGCCGGCCCGTAGGTCCGTTGGCTGGGACCGCAGCGTTGCCGGAGTTGATGTAGGCGAGGCAGGTGGGGCGAAAGTGGTGAGGCCGTAGCTGGCTGGTACGTGGGTGGCTCCAGGGGGGACAAATGCGGCAGCAGGGGGCGGCGGGTGCAGCACGGTGGTGGTTGTGGGGTCAGGAGTTGGGGCTGTGAGCAGGATGGGGCCCAAGGTACGCGGTGACCTGGTGGCTATGGTGAGTGATGGCCCGCTTGCGTGGGGGGGGTGAAAGGGATCATGGGCGGTGCCTGTGCTGGGGGGTGCGAGCCCAAAGCCAAAGCCGCTGAGGCGCTCGTTGGGGGTGGGGGCCCTGGGCTGGGGGTGGGGATGGGGGTCGGCTAGGGTCAGGGGCCAGCCCTCGCCCTCCTCCTCGTTCTCGGCCTCGGCAGTGGCGGCGGCGTCCGGCTCCTGCGGCCTCCTGACCCCCGATGTTCTGCCGAACGCGTGCTGCATCATGACCTCGATGCTGTGGCTGCCGTCGGGGAATCGGGCAATGACCACCACGTTCCCCACAGTGACGTTGTAGGCCTTGAAGAACTCGGGAGTGAGCTGTGGAAGGCAAGGGTAAAATCGCCTCAGGGTCGGAGATGCTCTGCGGCAGGTTGGGGGTAAGGCAAATAGATAGTGTCCCGGTATTCAGGATGATAACGAGCTGTTTCGGCCGCCGTTGGGGGGATAACGTAGGAGTGCGATACAGCAGTATCCTGAGGTTTTACGCCATCCTAGCAAGGTCCACAAGGAAAGGGGTCCCATTGCAGGAATTCCAGGATGTCCAGACAAGGAGGCCCCTAAAATGCAAGCGCCTTGGATTCTGCAAAATCAGGCCGAGACACTGAGGCGCAGCCGGGCAGCCAGCAACGACTACCACGGGGCAACTGCGAGCACAGAGGCCAATTACACGTCGTACCTGCCCCTACTATGCTTGCCGTAAGCAAGCCAGGCTATTGAGCTCAGCGTCACAGTCAGTGGCTGTGCCTCACAGGGACCACCATCCGGTGCCTGCGCTGCCAAGCCGACGCCCACCCTGCCCTCTCTGATCGTCAGCAAGGGTGCTGGGTCAGTCTCACCGCAGGTCCGACAGAACTACCTCCGTGCTGCTAACGTACGCACCTCCAGCACGTAACGCTTAAACCTGCCTTCGCACCGCTCCCGGATGACCAGCGGCCAGCACACCCCGTAGGCGCCCTGCGCCTCCAGCGTGTGCGTCCGGCGGGCTACCACCTGCGGGCCAAGTGTGGGCACACGGGAACAGGTGGCATTTGCACTTGTACCATGCATGTGGTGATCAGCACCTGAGATATACATGAACAGTTGTGTTTGCTGGACGAGTGGACCAGACACTGTGCGTGCCCGGCGTGTCATTCGGCAGGGCCACCGCCTGCGGGGCACGTGTGGCAGTAGAGACACACGGGGACGACCACCCAGGCCGGCAACACACCTCCGGAAAATTGGCCTCCACCATGTGCTTGCGCAGGAGGATGCACCGACAGTGCATATCGCTGGAAGTTAGGACCTTGGTTGCCAGGATTTTGCGAACACCCCCGCTGACGCCGGCGGCTGAGCTTGCAGCGGCGGCAGCGGCGGCGGCACCGCCAGTTATGCGGCCAGCGGGGCCAACCACGCTGTGGCTACTGTGCCAGCCCTCGCCCTCCTCCTCGTTCTCGGCCTCGGCAGTGGCGGCGGCGTCCGGCTCCTGCGGCCCCCTGACCCCCGATGTTCTGCCTAACACGTGCTGCATCATGACCTCGATGCTGTGGCTGCCGTCGGGGAATCGGGCAATGACCACCACGTTCCCCACAGTGACGTTGTAGGCCTTGAAGAACTCGGGAGTGAGCTGTGGAAGGCAAGGGTAAAATCACCTCAGGGTCGGAGATGCTCTGCGGCAGGTTGGGGGTAAGGCAAATAGATAGTGTCCCGGTATTCAGGATGATAACGAGCTGTTTCGGCCGCCGTTGGGGGGATAACGTAGGAGTGTGATACAGCCGTCTCCTGAGGTTTGACGCCATCCTAGCAAGGTCCACAAGGAAAGGGGTCCCATTGCAGAAATTCCAGGATGTCCAGACAAGGAGGCCCCTAAAATGCAAGCACCTTGGATTCTGCAAAATCAGGCCGAGACACTGAGGCGCGGCACAGGCAGCCAGCAACGACTACCACGGGGCAACTGCGAGCACAGAGGCCAATTACACGTCGTACCTGCCCCTACTATGCTTGCCGTAAGCAAGCCAGGCTGTTGAGCTCAGCGTCACAGTCAGTGGCTGTGCCTCACAGGGACCACCATCCGGTGCCTGCGCTGCCAAGCCGACGCCCACCCTGCCCTCTCTGATCGTCAGCAAGGGTGCTGGGTCAGTCTCACCGCAGGTCCGACAGAACTACCTCCGTGCTGCTAACGTACGCACCTCCAGCACGTAACGCTTAAACCTGCCTTCGCACCGCTCCCGGATGACCAGCGGCCAGCACACCCCGTAGGCGCCCTGCGCCTCCAGCGTGTGCGTCCGGCGGGCTACCACCTGCGGGCCAAGTGTGGGCACACGGGAACAGGTGGCATTTGCACTTGTACCATGCATGTGGTGATCAGCACCTGAGATATACATGAACAGTTGTGTTTGCTGGACGAGTGGACCAGACACTGTGCGTGCCCGGCGTGTCATTCGGCAGGGCCACCGCCTGCGGGGCACGTGTGGCAGTAGAGACACACGGGGACGACCACCCAGGCCGGCAACACACCTCCGGAAAATTGGCCTCCACCATGTGCTTGCGCAGGAGGATGCACCGACAGTGCATATCGCTGGAAGTCAGGACCTTGGTTGCCAGGATTTTGCGAACACCCCCGCTAACGCCGGCGGCTGAGCTTGCAGCGGCGGCAGCGGCGACGGCACCGCCAGTTGTGCGGCCAGCGGGGCCACCCACGCCGTGGCTACAGATGTCCGTTGGCTGGTACTGCAGCGTTGCCGGGAGCGATGCACGCAAGGCAGGTGGGGCGGAGTTGGGGTGGCCGTAGCTGGCTCGTACGTGGGTGGCTTGACGGGGTGCGCACGCGGCGTCAGGCAGCGGCGGGTGCGGCTCGGTGGGGGGTGCGGGGCCAGGGGCAGGGGCTGTGGGCGGCACGGGGGCCAAGGTAAGCGGTGTTATTGTGGCTGTGAATGATGAACGACTTGCCTGGGAGGGGTGAAAGGGAAACAGGGCGGTGCCTGTGGTGGGGGGTGTGACCCCAGAGCCAAAGCCGCTGAGGCGCTCGGTGGCGGTAGGGGCCCTCGGCTGGGGGTGGGCCCAGGAGCCATTGGCTGGAGGTGCCGGATGCCCCGCAAATGGCGCGGACTGCATTGCGGGCAACCCAGGTGTGCGTGCTGGTCTAGCTTCGGCTGCTGCCGGTGCCAGGCCGTATGCTGGTAGGCTTGGGCCTCTGTGGTTGGCTGGCCATGGTGCGTTGACCGTGAGGCTGACGGGATGAACGTCGGGTTGTGCCGTGTCCGTCCGGTCGGGGCGCCGGGGCAGGCGCTCCTGCTCTTCCGGATATTGTCTTCTGTATACCAGCTGGTCATGATGTTGCTGTACCGACCGCGCAGGATTGTGACGGGCATGGAAATCCTTGAATTCCCTTCTCGACGGCGTGGACGAGGGCTGTATGAGCTGGTCCTCCCCAACTGCTGCTGATGAAGGCAGATGTTGTGACTGGAAGGCCAATGAGCACGCGCTAAATATGCTGCTTGCTGCGCTCAGCGCCTCAACAGGCTTGGGCGCAGAGGCCACTTCGCGATTGAAAAACCACTCCCAAGACTGCTCAGCGTGATGTTTGAACGTTGTGGTGCAGTTGGTAGCGATGAATTGCTGTCCTCGGGCCGTGCCCGTTGGGCATGAGCAGCGCATTCCCGCCGCTGGTCAACGCCGTCCCCGAGAAGTGCCTGACCCCGAACGACTGCCGCGGGTATTTGCTGGCATGTCAAGTCGCGCATCGTTGGTTGAACCGGCGAAGTCTTACGCTGCCAGTTGCTTGGTTAGCACTACGTGCGCGAGGGTTCCTTGGTGCTGCTGTCCGAAAGACTCATTGCTTGCCATATTGTAGTGAAATAAGCATACAGCGTGTCAGTGCGTGCGCGAAGGGCAAAGCAACACAGCAGTGAGTCAGTAGGAGGAGCAAGACCGCCGCTGGGCCATAGCTCCTTCTTTGTACGGCACTGCATTGCGCAGGCCCGGCCACCACCAAAGCAGCCCCAAACGACTACCTGTTGCTTGCATTGTATGAAACAGCTACAGCTTAATAACTTTGTTGCTTGCGCGTTTGCTCAGACTGCAACGCGCGAAGTCCCCGCGACAGCCAAGCCCGGGAAGCTACAAGCCCGGCACAGAGCCACAAATGCTTTGGTGCTGGTCTTCTGGGCCTAACGTGCGGTTCCTCCCAGCACCAGAAACGGAGGCACTCGGCGCGGGGAAGTGTGTGGATCAGTGTCCTGGGTGGCGTGCAGGGGAGACACACTGGTGGCGTGGGTAACGGTAGACATGCGGACGTGAGGGTCCCAGTCATCCCTACCTACTGCTAGAGCGCGTCACATCATCATAGGCAATGTGCCAAGGAACAACACAGCGTGTGTGCTGGCACACCGGCACTTGTCTGTGCATTTTCTTGTTGAGAAGGTTACAGGCATGCTGTGGCGAGGGAGTTTTCAGCCTCGGGGTCCACTTCCTGTCCTGTTAAGGTTGGACGTTTTCTTGTTGCTGTACAACAGCAACGCAACGCTACATGATTGATTCCTGATAGGTGTGGTCGGGACCAGTAAGGATCGTGTGGCCACACCACCTGGAATGTAACACAAAATGCCAAAATGCACCGTTAACACAGCCCAACCAGGGGAGCACCCCCTCCCCTGGCACAGCCCGCGAGCCCGGCAATCAGGCATGGGAGCACAACGTCCCCTGGCACAGCCCAGCAGTCAGGCAGGGGGGGCACCCCCTCCCCTACCACAACCCAGCCAGGGGAGCACCCCCTTGCCAGATACAGTCCAGCAGGCAGGGGAGCACGCCCTTCCCTGGGACAGCCCAGCATTCAGGAGAGCATCCCCTCGCCAGACACAGCACAGCACTCAGGGGAGCGCCCCCTCCCCTGGCACCGCCCAGCCAAGGGAGCAACCCCTCGCTCTCCTGGCACAGCCCCAGAGTCAGGGGAGCACGCCCTCTCCTGGCACAGCCACTCCCATGGGTGCAAGAGCGGCTGAGATCCGGCATGTCAATGCTCACAGCGGTTACAGCTGTGCAGGGACGGGACCAGGGGACCTGGGCGGGACGGGAGCTGCCTGGAAGGGGTTAGTGTAAAGGTGTGTGGTCCTGGTGTGGGGGTACTGGTGATGGAAGGTGGGTGCCGTGCAGCCAACTGGGGCGGGTCACCTGCCAAGGGCTGAACGTCTGCCGCTCAGCGGCTTCAACACTAAGGCCGTACCGTATTTGGTAGCGTCGCATGTAGATGAACGAGAAATCCAGTGCGAAGTTCCTCGCTGTCCGACCAAGCACCACGCTCACAAGCACAGCTGCTGAGCGCCTTTGGCTGCCTGTGGGAGTGCAGTGCAAAAAAAAAAAAGTGCGTTAGGCACAGACGGGAACCAGCCCTGTGCTCTGGGGCTGGGCCCTGGAAGGGAACCTGAGCTGTAAAACCATACATACAGGGGATGCCCCTGGTTAGGCACGCCGTACTAACTGCCGCGTGGTTCCTACTGCAGGCGCGGTGTAAGCAAAAAAAACATGGTACCGACGACGCACAGCGTTTCACATGGAAAGATTTACACGCACTCAGAGACGGAACGGGAAAGGTCGGCACAGGTCAGCGGGAAGGGACAGTGGTGCGTGTTACTCGCTAACAAGTGTGTGACGGAGCTATGGGGCAATCTGAGGGGCTGCCTGAAAGCTTTTTTTTCTGTGGAAAGCTTTCTGCTCAGCGGCGGCGGAGTGGTACCGATACATGGGTGCATGGTGGGGGCCTGATGTAGAAGGGTGTGGCGACCCCGGAATTGCCACCTGAGCTTTTACAGCTCACTCAGCTCAGCCGTACATCATCACACCTGATGAGAGGGCGGTGGGCTGGAATGAACGCATCTAGTTGCAGGAGGAGCATAGCACGCACAAAACCCAGGGGCTGCCGCTCAGCACCTCTGCTTAGAAGGAGGGACGGAGTGACCCTGCTCCTCCATGTTTGCCCTGCGGCAAAGGCGACAGTCACCGTTATGGGCGGCCTGCCTGAGGGTTGCCCACGGAGGTACCGTAACGGCGTCCGGATTGGGCGAAGGCAGCATACCTGCTACGTGTGTCCGCCGGCCACACTGCAGCCTTCACAACTGCATAGTTATCGACAGTATGAGTATGTGTCGGATCCAGTCTATGTGGATGCCACTTTAAGACCTGCCTCTGGCCGTCCCCAGCAGTTGCGTCTCGCTCTGCATGCTGGATGCAGAGAGGGAGGCGTGGCCGCGTCAACGGCCGCACGACCAGGCGCGATGGCGGGAAATAAATGAAAGATACAGATCTTTGCGCACTGTCATCCATGATACTGTCTGTACACATACGGTCTCTTTGATATAGATGACTTTGCAAGCGTACCTCAGGAACTTCAGGGCTCTGCAATGCACCTGACGATGGTCAACTTTGCCCCGGGAGAACGGCGTCGTAGCTAACACAGTGCTTTGGATATTCACTGATCTGCTTAAACACAAGCGGGGCATACTTCTGTTGCAACGCGGAAGCGCTGACGGACCATAAAGGACAGGGGCAAGGACATGATGAGGCGATGCCCTTACGACTGGGAAACTGCGTCGCGCCTTTCTCCAGCTTATAGTCCAGAAGCGACTGCTGGCAGCAATGTGATGCGCGTAGCAACGGGACGCTGGGATGGCGCGGCTTCCGGACTGCTGGCGCGGCGTGCCTCTGGCGTCTGGCCGCTTGCTTCATCGCAGCCGCTGCTTCGCAGGACCACACGACCTCTGCAGGTAAGCGAGCCCGACACAGGTTGCCACCTGCTGGACAGTCAACACTTGGACAAGCGCTAGCCATTATATCGTCACGTCGTCCATACGGTAGCTGTCGCGATGGGGACGTCACTGACGTGACCAGCTGTTACCGTAGGTGTGGCAAGGGGGACGGGACTGCTGTGACCTGGCCATGAGCAGCTGTTGCGCGCTTCTGCAGAGGGGAGGGGGCTATCCTGACGAGCTGTTGCATGCTGCTGCCCTGCTTCTTCGCTCCTGCGCTGCACTCCCACCCATCAGTAACGGATGGTAGCAGCGGTGCACTGCGTGCCATGGTGTCTTTCCTGTCACTCAACGGCCCGCCTGCCCATGTTTTTCCTGCGTGCACCCAGGGCTCTCTGCATCCTCGTCTCAGCGCCGACATCTTAGTGGCACTATGATGACAACCCCTGATGGCAACGAACAAGCACGACTGAGCTGCGAGTTCTGTACTCCCGCAAAGGGTGAGAGGCGTCCTTGACCTTGTTGCTTGGACGAGGCTGGCTTCAGGTGCAGTGGGGCTTCCAGGCTGTAGCGCTGGGTTGGATTGTGTGGGCTTGTTGCCTAAGCCCCACAACTTTCTGCACTCTGGTCCCTCCGTTCTTTGTAGGGCGTTTGCCAGGGGACCCTTCTGGTCGGGGTGTCGTACCACACCCCCCATCCACTGCCACCAACTCAACCCCTCCCATGCAGGGATGCAACGCGGTTGTCGTACCATGAGCCCGAGCGAGCGAGACTCTGCAACCCTTCGTACATCACTCGCTCGCTCGATTTTACATTTTGTTTTCTTATAAAAAAATGGCTTATATATGGCCTTTTTGAGGTGGATGTCATCGAGCGACCATGGTGTAGTTGGTTATCACACCTGTCTAACAGGTAGTCGAGATCCGCTCGTCTATCCGCTAGTACACAGGAGGTCACCGGTTCGATCCCGGTTGGGCGCAGATGCTCGGGGTCGTAGCTCAAATGGTAGAGCGCCCGCTTAGCAAAGCTAGGCGCCTGCAATATGCGGGAGGTAGGGGATCGATGCCCTCCGACTCCATTTTGTCCATTCACCATACAGCCCTGGTGTGGGCTTCACCTGCACGCCCCATGAGGTTAGCTGGTAATAGGCTCAGGTTCTGCCAGCTGCAGTGCAGGTGCAGCGGGGATCTCATCATCAGGTCGTCATTTGCTTGCTGAGCTTATCACTCAACATGACCACTACCACGATGGCCACCAACTCGACGCAACGCCCACCACGGAAGCACCTTGCTGCAACGTTCCGTAGGGTATGGCGGCAAGTGCGTTGGGAGAACGAGCACAAGGAGATCTTGTGGCGGTTAGCCGTTGATGGGGTACCCTTGCTGGGCAACAGCCACATGCGTGGTAGCCAGCCCTGGGTGTGCCCCTGTAGCACATTCGCATGTCATCACAGCAGCCCGCCGCGCACTCACCACTTTTGGGAGTGTGAGGTTGCGCTGGCTATTCGTGAGCACATAGAGCACTACGCACGTGACATACGCCTCACACGCCAACATTTGTGGCTGGTCATGCCTCCCAAGGGCATCCATCGCAAGGTGTGGGAGGTGGTGTGCCTAAGCGCGTTATCGGCCATGGAGCATGGACGGCGGCATTTGCATGCTCAACTGCACCCAGACGCATGGCATGTAGCTGCAGCACGTACTCGGGCGGTTGTGGATTTTGGTCGCGCCTGCGAGACTTCGCAGCTTTGGGCATGCCCAAGGGGTGGAAGAGCGTGCCTGCTCACCATCCGTTCCTTGGCATACAGGGCAACAGAGTCCAGTACAACGGTCCGGTGCTTGAGCAGCATGCTTGAGCATTGAACGCACTTTTGCTTACTATACGCTACAGTACTGATGCTACTTACATACCGTACTTGCCCTACGCATGGGCCCTGACTGACTGACCTGTCTGCGAGTGTGGCAGAGTGCGTGGAGGTGACGTCTGGGGTAGTGCGCAGGTGCCACGTGTTCTTGGGCCGCAGTCCATGCTTCAATGCCCTTGGTGGTGCCTGCTGCTACGTCCCTGGTCGCCATGAATGTTCGGCCCTGCCGTGCTGATTGACTGCCTGTGCATAGGACTTCATGGTATGCCGCCCTCGCCACGATTACTATACTAGGCCTGGGCAGTAGCAGGCTTGTTTGCTTTGGGAGGGCTGTCTCGTTGCCCTCTCGGGGTGGTGGGTGTGGTACGACACCCCGACCGAAGAGGTCCCCTGTAAAAACCTAACCTAACCTAACCATCACCAACTCTGATGCCGGCCAGTCATGCGGCACCCCTATGACTGCTTCGGTTTTCACAGGGGACCCAGGGGGACCGGGTTTTCTTACCACACCCATCACCCCGAGAGGGCAACGAGACAGCCCTCCTAAAGCAGGAGAGCCCGCTACTCCTCAAGCCTGGTCGTGGTCCCGACACTGGTAGTGGTCCCTCACAGCTGGGTGTCAACGCCAGCCTGGCCTGCATGTATGTGCCTGCTGAAGTCAGCTGTTGCAGGCGGTTCATGCTGATCCAAGTTCCGTTCGGCAACTGCAAGGCTTGGATTGAGACGGATCAAAATGCTGATCCATGTCTAGTCATCGATCCCTACTCGATTCATCGTCCACACACGTCCTACTATGCCCTTTAGCCTATCGGCGGGACACCAATGGTGGGCCCATTGGCAACAAGGAGTCCACACACAGGTGCTACTGCTGCCAGCTCGTGAGCACAGCCACGCAGAGCATGCATGTGGCCCAAGACTTGCCTCCGTCATGTGGCATTCACTCGCGGCCCCTCCCTCGAATTCCATTGTGCGGTGGACCACTCCACTGGTAGCAGCCCCTTCACGGCTGCTGCTGCTGCAGCTCACGACCACAGCCTGAAGGTAGTGCCTGGAACGCCGCCCAGTCGTGCGCTGCACCACCACCACTACCACTACCACCCTGGTAGCAAGCCCCTCACAGCTGCTGCTGCTGCTGCTGCCCCCTCAAAGCTACGGCCACAGCCTGAAGGTGTTGTCCGAGGCTTCCCACCCCCACAGCTGCTGCTGCTGCAGCTCACGACCACAGCCTTAAGGTGTTATCCGAGCCGCACGACACCAGGTACTGGCCAGCGGGGTCGAACAGCACCGCCTGCACCGCATCCTCGTGCCCCGACAACTCGCACTGCGGGGTAGGGAGAGGGACAAGGGATGCGGGGATGAGACAAGGACAGGGCAGCGAGGGACAAAAGAAGCGGTACCGGTATAAGACAACAGCTTGCACTGCGGGGTAGGGAGAGGCCGGGGACAGGCACAGGGGCAGGGGCCGAGGGCGGTGTGTGAGCAGGCAGGGAGCAGAGCGGGCGAACCCGGTGCAAGGAGTGCCCCGACAGCTCACATGGCGGGGTAAGGAGAGGGACAAGAGAGTAGGGAATGGGACAAGGACATGGGGACGTGGGACAAGGACAGGGGCAGAGGGTGGCTTGTAAGCAGGCAAGCAGCTGAACGCCGAGCGGACGTGCTACAAGGCGGGGACCACTTCCTTGCCACGTGCGGCTGGAAGCAGGGCAGCACGGGCCATGCCTCCGTACGTGTTCGGCAGGGACGAGCTTCCTGGCAATACCCAAGCGGCGCGCGCTGCCAACAGGACCCTTGTACTGTCCGCAAACCCCGCACCAACCCACACCCGCTATCAATACTTCACACAATGCGGTGGTGCATGTCCGCTGCTTGGAAAGGCTATCCCAGCAGCTGCGTGGCTACCGGGTACCCCGGTACCCACCTGCAGGTCTCCCCCCTGCGTGCTGAAGGCCTTGACCTTGCCGTCGTCGCACGCCACCGCCAGGATCATGCCGCTGCGGTCGAAGGAAGCCTTATTGGCGGGGTGCTTGCCTGAGGGAAAGGGGCCGAGCGACTTGTGACAAAAAGGGGATGATGCTGTTGATGAATCCTAACGTCGCTGCGGTGGAACAAATCATCGCCTGTGTATGCTACTGCCCTCGGTGTGAATGCCGGCGCCGTTGGCTTTCCGAACGCGCCCTACTGGCCCTGTAACTGTAACTGTAAGCTCACCTGTGTGCAGCGTGAGAATCTCCGCGGTCATGCGCGTGTCCCACAGCTTGACCACCCCGTCCGCGTCCGTGGAGGCCAGCGTGGTGCCGGTGACGTTAAAACACACCGCGTTGCAGCTGTTTTGGTGCCCGTAGTACGTCTGTTTGTGAGGTGGGGTATGGGGGCAGGTGGGTCAGGTTTGGGCGTCCGTGAAGGCCAGGATGGTGTTTGTGAGAGGGGAAAGTAGAGCGCGCCGCCCGCCCCGCGCCTCCCCCCACGGCCCCAACCCCGTCCGGCGCCCCTGCCTTGCGCCCGCCGTCCGCCTCAAATTCCCGGGCGCGCCCAGCTTTCGCCTGCCCCCACCCACCTGCGTGCACAGCCCCGCGCGCGCGTCCCACACCGACACCGTCTTGTCGCTGGAGGCGGTGGCCAGGCTGCTGGTGTACGGCTGCCACGCCACGTCGTTCACGCTGTCCACGTGGCCCCGCAGCGCCATGCGGCACTTGGATGCAGGGAGGTCCCACAGCCGGACTGTGTGGTCCAGGGAGCCGGAGGCCACCACCTCGCCCAGGTGGTGGAAGCGCACAGACCACACAGCCTGTAGGAAGGGAAGCGGGGAGGTAAAGCGGGCGGCGGTTTGCATAATTTGTACGACTGGTGTTATGGTAAGGCAAGCTGTTGAGGTCCAGGGATCCGGAAGCGCCAGGTGGTGAAAGCGCACGGACCATGCCGCCTGTAGGAGGGGGTTCAAGGGGCCGGCGGTATGCAATTTGTACTGCAGGGGTATTGGCGAATCAGCGGAGGCCACCACCTCGCCCAGGTGGTGGAAGCGCACCCACCACACAGCCTGTAGAAAGGCCGTGAGGAGGGGAAGTGGCGGGTAAAGGGGAGCGGTGGTTTGCAGTTTGTGTTGTGGGCGTGTTGGTAAGATAGCTGTGTGGTCCAGGGAGCCGGAGGCCACCACCTCGCCCAGGTGGTGGAAGCGCACAGACCACACAGCCTGTACATGCGGGAGGGCAAACAGCATAGAGCTAGGTTTGGGTGGGTTGGGGACTCGAGCAGAAGCAGGATGATGGGGAACGGACTGTGGTGTTGTCGGGACTGGGTAGTACACAGCGGCGTGTGCAGCATTAGCCGTGCCTGCGTGCACTGAGAGCATGGTACCGAGACGCCCTCATGGACGTGCTGGCCATACCGCAGGGCCGCCAGCCCCTTGCGGCTGTCAACATTGTGACTTTACATTATGACTTTACATTGTGACTTTACATTGTGCTGGCCAGCTGCATGACCGGCCCATGCGTGCCAGCCTCGCGTCTGTACCGTTGCTTCGGACACCATTTAGTTGGCAGGTTGATTGGTTGGGAAAGTGATTTTTGGTCAGTACGTAACAGAAAGTAACAGGACACTGCTGGTCCGCCCACCTGCTTGTGGTCTGTGAAGGTGAGCGTGCACCGTTGGCGCTCGAAGTCCCAGATCTTGACGGTGCTGTCGCCGCCGCCGCTGGCAAGACACGTGCCTGCAGGGGGGAGGGGCCGGTAGGACGACAGGGCGAAGTCGGTGGCTAGCTCGTACGTCATGTCAATTTACGTACGTACGTTCTTTCGCGTCCTACAGCCTCAGTCCATCGGACCGCTACCGTATGTGCACTGGAGAGCCCTCAGTCCGCAGACCCACAGTCCTAAGCCCTGCCTGCCGCCCCCTTCCCTCCCCCCCTCCCTCCCTCCCTCCCTCCCTCCCTCCCCCCCCCACCCTCCCTCCCATCACCCGCCGGCATCGCCAGCCTGCAGCTCAGCTCTCCCCCTTCCCACCCCTTCCCTCCCCTTGTCCTCCCGCCTCACATGCCGAACAGTAAACTCCACCGCGGCCGCCCGTTCATTAGCCCATCGCCCCATCCCCGCTGTTCAACATTCCCCTCCGCCTGAGCGATGAAGCATCAGCAATGTTCGCTCGCGAATTTCGCCAAAATACAAGCGCCATCCCCTTTATGCCTCACCTGCCGGGTGGAAGTCCACCCCCGCCACCCAGTCCTTGTGCCCCTCGCCGCACATGATGAGGTCTCCCCCGGGCATGTGCCACATCTTCCACGTCTTGTCATCCGAGGCGGTGACCAGGATGGGCTTGGTGGGGTGCAGGGCCAGGTTGGCAACGGACAGCAGGTGGCCCTGGGGGTGTAGGTGGGGGCGGGAGGGGTAAAAGCGCGTTGGGGAATATAACAGCAGCGAAACTGTGCACAAGCAAGCTCTGCCGGCCTGCTTGCGCACAGGCCAATGAAGTCGCTGCCCTCGGACTGCACGACACAGGCCACCCCACCCCCCACCCCGCATGAATCAGTACACTCAACAGGTCTTCACCCTTGCCCCGCACCGCCCCACCCCCGCCCTCAGCCGTCTGTCGTCATGAACTCCTCCCTAAAATACCCTACCGCACCAACCACCACCACCTTCATCGTCATGCTTCATCAGCGTCATTATCTTGACCGACCCCCTCGCCCCTTCGCCCCCTTCCCTCAGTCCTACCCTCCTCCCCGCTCCCCAGCACCCCACCCGCTAGCCCCTACCCCCCTCCACCTCTGCATCCTTCCCCACCCCCCCTTGGAAGTCTTGCTTAGCTTTGTTTTCTTGACGGATTGACCCTGGCCCCCATTCTCCCGATCCTTCCCTCCTCCTCCCTCCCCCGCCCCGGCCGGCGCATGCTGTGGGAGCTGGAGCGGACGGCCTACCGATACCTCAGTGGGTCGCTGTTAGCTTACCAAACGGTTGCCAATACTACTGCAACCAATACCACCTATTCGCGTTACTGCTTTCTTGTTCCCCGCCCTCCCCTCCAGCCATCACCCCCTACCCCTCTCCCTGTGGTCCCAGGCCCACCTTCAACCCCCTGCTCAGCAGCAGCATCTTGAATGACTCCCCTGGCCACCTTAAGCTCGTCACGCCTTCCACCTTCATCGCCCCCCCTTAACCCTCCACGCCCTCCCACCCACTCTCTTGAACCGACCGCTTCCACTTAAATCATTTTGCCGCTCTGCGGTTATTCTCACCTTGAACGTCTTGCTCAGCGTCATCATCTTGACTGTTCCCTCCCCCCCTCCCCCGTCCCCCTCGCCTTTCCTCGCGTTTAAGCGTACCCCTGCCCCTCTCCATGCTGCCCCCAACCCCACCTTAAAAGTCTTGCTCAGCGTCATCATCTTAACCGGCGCCACCGGGAACTCCAAATCCGCATAAGGGTTCTTCCGCGCGGGCGCATTGAGCGACGCCCAGCCGCTCCGCGGCCCCGCGCTAGCCGATTTGGCCGTGGCCCCCGCCCCCGCTGCCCCTGTCGCCCCCGCTGTTCCCTGCCCCGCCGCGCCGTCCCCGGCCCCTGCCCCGCCCCCGCTGCGGCCGTCGCTGCCCAGCCGCCCCCCGCTGGCCTGGGGGCCCATGGAGGAAGCTGCGCCGAAGCTGCGCTCGGGGGCCGCGCCGGACGCCTCCACGGCCTCCAACTGTGGGCGATGGACATGCAGCGGGGTCGGGTTGATTGACAGTGCAAGGGGATAGCGAGAAGAGAACGTAGTACTTGGGACACGTGGGTGTGGAAGTAAGGTGGAATGGTGTAGCAATGCTGCGCTCGGGGGCCGTGCCGGACGTCTCGACGGCCTCCAGCCGTGGGAGCAGCACAGCAGGGGAGCAACACATACGATCAGCCCTCTCCCTCACCCTCGCCGCCAGCTTGTCTCTCTCCAGGCTGGCCATCATCTTCTCCTTGAGCGCCACCTCGTACTTCTTCTTCAGCTCCAGAATGGTGGGCTCGTACTTGGCGTAGTGCTCCTTGAGCCGACGCAGGTCCGTCAGCAGCTTATTCTTCTCCTGGGGGGGCCAGGGAGGTGGGTAGGAGAGAGAGGGGATGAGTACGAACCCGTACCATGCCGTACCATGTCGTACGGACGTACCATGTCGCCTTAGGGCCTAAGGTTCCAGGAGCCCAAACCGCAACAGCACCGTGCGCCCCAACTCCCTATCCCTTTTCTCCTGTCAACCCACGGACCCGCCCCCCAACCCCACACAAGCGGCATCACCCCTCCCTTCAGGCTGGGCCACAGCACGTCTCTAGCGGCTTACGTCCGCCATTCACCTCGCGTCCTGCCACTGTCTCATTCATCTCTCCTGGGCATGGCCCCACCTACTGTTAGTGTGCCCCACCTGCTGGTAGTGTGCCCCAGATGCGCGCCCCGCTTGTGGTGCATGCAGTGGAAGCCATGCTCTGTGCGGACCCTGACCCCCTACCAGTCATCTGCTGACAACTCCTGGTCCGCAGCGCCATGCGCCCCCACCCACACACCTTCCCCTGTTATGTGGCTGCCCCCCCTCTATACCACTCCACCTGCGCCCACTCGCTTGTGTTCCATGCGATGAAGGCCGTGCTTTCTGCGGCCCCTGGCCCCCTGCCGTTCCTGTCCGCAGCACCAGGGCCTCCTGCTCTACTCTGCAGTTGCCGCCTCACCGCCTCCCACCTCTTCCCCATCTGCGCCACCCGCGTTTCATGCAGGCAGTTGCAGCCCCGCCCTATACGGATCTTGACACTTACCATTTCTCTACTGATCACGTCAGGCCCGAAGTACCAGGGCCCCCGCTCTACAGGTACGGGACCCCCCACACACACCTTCGCCCCGCTCTGCAGTTGCGACCGCTCGTCCCCCGTCCCACCCAACCTCCACCCGCTTGCGGTGCATGCGGTGGAAGTCGCGCTCCAAGCCCCAGACCCTCACTCTGCGATTGCCGCCCTGCCATACGTACAGCTATACTGTCCTGTCCCTCGAAGTAACCCACTGTGCCACCCGATTGTGGTGCATGCGATGGAAGCCATGCTCTGTGCGGGCCCTGACGCCTTGCTGTTCCCCCACTGACAACGTCCCGGTCTGCAGGACCATGTCCCCACAGGCACCACCACACACCTTCCCCCTGCTCTGCGGTTACACCACCACCTCTCCCAACCTGCGCCACCCGCTTGTGGTGCATGCGGTGGAAGGCGAGTGCCCTGCCCCGGCCCCCCACCCCCGCCGACCTGAACCCCAAACCGTAATCTCCACTTAAAACACCCATGGCCCCACCTGCGCCACCCGCTTGTGGTGCATGCGGTGCAGGTCATGCTCTGTGCGGCTCCTGACCCCAACCAGTGCCCCACTGATAACGTCCTGGTCACCGACCACCGACTGCGCCACCCGGACAGCACAACACAGCGCAGGCGTAGCACGATCCGCCCTCCCCTGTATGTGTACAGCACCCCCACGCCTCTCTGTGATGTACAAACACCGTGTTTGCCCCTCAGCACCTCCCCTTCCCCAAGTTTCCCCACCTGCGCCACCCGCTTGTGGTGCATGCGGTAGACGTCACACCCTGTGCGGGCCCTGACCCCTTGCCGTTCTCCTACTGACCACGTTCCGGTCCGCAGCACCATGCGCCCCTGCGCTGCAGGTGCCGGCCCCCCGCCTCTCACCCCCTCCTGACGGCCAAACCTTCCCTCTCCCACCCCCATCCCCCCACCTTCCCCCCGCTCTGCAGTTGCGACCCTCCCCCCTCCCACCGCTGCCCCCCTTCCCCACCTGCGCCACCCGCTTGTGGTGCATGCGGTGGAAGTCGCGCTCCTTGCGGAACTTGTCCCACGTGGCGGAGGCACGTGACGCAATGGACTTGGCCTCAGCCAGCTCACGCCGCAGACCCGCCACCTCGTCCTCCAGCTCCTGGGGGCCGGGGCGCGCGAATCCAGTGCATGACGGAGGTAGCAATGTTGGTGTACAAGGAGCACGTCCACCTCACCGCGTTCCGGGGGTACATCCAGGCCACGTGGTGCCCGACTCCACACCCCAAGCCCC